>JAPQVY010000156.1:55988500-56501000 GCA_028535165.1 Quercus tomentella | reverse complement strand
CCTTAAAGGCTTGTTCTCCTAAGCTCATTGCTTGCCACTGCCACCAAAGGCAGTGGCTTCCGCTTCCCCTGATCTTTTGAACACCAAGCTCTATCTCTTAAGCTTATGCCAACCCAAACCCATGGTGGAGCCTCCTTGCTCTGCCTCTCGTTGTTTGTCACCAAACCCATCACCATAGGCAGTTCTTCCTCGTCAATTTCACTCTGAAGCACTCCTTGTTCTCTCTAATCTAAACAAAGCCCATGACCTCAAGCTTTCCCTTTCTATCTATGATTTCTCTTTCTCCAATCTAGCATTTGAAGGGGAAATGGTTGAGCATTAAGGTTAGTGCTATGCGAAGATCAGGTTGGAATTTTTTGGGTTCTATTTGGATGTTCTAATTTTGAATAATAGTTTTTCAAATTTATGATCGTACAAAACACACATAAATAAATAAATAAAATAAAATAAAATAAAAAATCTAATGTTGTTCAGTTCACCCACCACTAACCAGAAATATATAGTTCAATATTATTCACATTCACTAGCCATGAAGAACCCAGTAACCAACCAAAAGCCAGACCATCCATAAATGTTGTTTAGTTCACAATGCTACTACTGTCTATTGGGTATATTCTAGAATTCACTTTCACTTCTTATTTTTCTTTTTCATTTGACTAGATGATGTAAAAAGCTTGGATTTTTTAAGTGGGTTTTTTGTAGTGGGTTTGTTGTTAAGTTGATAGAAAAGGTTGAAGGTTCGAGGAAGGAATAGAGAGGTGGGGTTGGGGTTTCAGGTTTCATTGTTCTTACTAATTTCATCCAATTTTCCATTTATTATCTCTCATTAGTGATTATTCTTTATGTTTGGCTAATTTTGTTGTGTTGTTGTTCTAATTATTTGTATGTAAGTTAGTGGGTTTTAGATAGGTATAAGTGTTTGTGGAGACTATTAGCAAGAGCTTAGTTGGATAATTTTTGTGTTCTAAAGTTCTTAAGCAAGCTTCTAAAATTTTTAAAAATCAACCTTTTAATCTTATTTTTTTAAATTTTGTTATGTTTTCATGTTTGTAATAGAGAAAGTCCATAGGTGGGTTACGAGCCCCTAATGAAGCAAACTTCGAATGGGCAAAGTGTCAAATTTTAAACCATGGGTAAACAACTTAAATTTTGGCCATGGGTAAACTCCGAAATTAATGCACCAACCTTCCCGAACTTTGAAATTGGGTATAGATTCATGATCTCCTTTCACTTCTTGTCAACTCTCATTAAATGCTTTCCCATTCTAGAATCCTCCACCATCCACTATAAAAAGGACATCCATCCTTTATTCTAGGACATATATAAACATCATCTCTTCTCTCCTTGAGTTCTAGTGAAATAGAGTTGGTCTTGTAATATCTTGGTTTTCTTGAGACTCAAGATATTGAGTGAGCCGCATTTTTCCTCTCCTAGTTATTCTTCTCATCTTCTACCAAAATCCTAAGGAAGTTAGGATGTCTTGTCATACCTTGGTATTCTTTAGACCCAAGGTATTGAGTGAGTACTCTCTCCCTTCTTAGGACCACCACAAAAAGCCTCATCCTTCATCATATGGATCTAGCACGCAGGTATAATCCATTCCACAAACTTGTTTTTTTATTTTTTTATTTTATGTTATTATGATGTTAATTTGGGGATCAAAGTATGCCTTTTAAATTCATCTAATATGTTTGAACGTTCTTGATATGTTTAAATGTCTATAAACACAAAATATCAAGTTTGGAAATCAAATAATTGAAAATGTTTCACAAATATATATATATATTTGTATTGATGAATATGTAAGTATAATTCTCTATATTTAAATTTTAATACAACAGAAGAATCCTTTGATTTGATCTCCTTGGAAAAGTTTTCTATACAAGTATCGCGTCAATGTAGTCTTTACTAGAACATAAGATGTCCTTCCCTTGGATTGGAAAGTGGATTGAAAGGTCTTTGGAAAGGAATTGTGATGAATCTTTCGTTGTATCCTTATTAAAGATTTCTCCTTCTTCAAATGTTCTTGATCTTCGAAAATTTGTAGTGAAAGTATTTTGGGGCTTTAGAGCTTGAATCCTATGAAACTTCTATGGATCAAAGTCTTTGAAGTTTCTAGAAGCTTTGAAGCTTGTTTCTAGTAGAAATTTAAGAATTGGAAGAACGGTTTGGATTGAAAGCTTGAAATTGTGTGAAAATACAAGAGCTATTTAGACCCCCAATTAAAAATTATGGCTAGATTGCTTTTACTCTAACTTATCTAAGTGCGGAACAAGAGTAAATGAAGCGCAATAAACCGATAAAACCCTAATGCATAAAGATGAACAACAAACAATAAAAGTAAAGCACAAGAGTAAGGGAAGAGAGATGCAAACACAAGATAACACAATGATGTGTTATCGAAGAGGAAACCGAAGAACTCGGCGAAAAACCTCTCCACCGCCCTCAAAGCGATAAATCGATCCACTAGACAATAAGTTGCGATACATGAATAGCAAGAGACCCTCCAAGCTTAATCTACCCAATGTACCTAAGCCCTCTAAACTCCTACTCCAACAAGGCTTCTTGAAACCGTGTCTTGTCTACCTTTCCGGATCCCGCAATACGCCCGATTGCATCTGCCAAGCCTCACCAGCTTATTTTGGCAAATCCCCAAAGCTTCCCAAGCTCCAAAACACTCTCTACACTCTGAAAAGGTGTGGGTTGTGTTTGGGTACAAATCTCCTCTTAAGGTATGACCAGGGGAGAAGGAAGGAGAAGAGGCTACAATGATTTCTCACTAAGGATGGGTAGCTCTCTCTCTAAAAGATGGGTGTATGTGTTGTTGAAAACCTATCTAGGGTTTTTCTCTCTGAATGGCCTCCTTTACATTTGTGGGTAATAAGGGTATATATAGCATGGGTGAAGGGGTAAGAAAGTCACACTCAAAAATCCTCCAGGTAGAGAGTCTCGCGGGTATCTCGCGGGAAGGCCTTACCCGTGAAATACTTGCGAAATTGACAGCCTGGCATGACTCTTCAGCTTCCGATCATGTGCTTCTTACATGCCTTTTCGCGGGAACCCTTCTCGCAAACTTCTCGTGAGCTAGTCGCGAAATGCACTAATCTTCAGTTAAGCTTGAGTCTTCACCAACTTAATACTAAACCCAATACAATAAAATCCTACAAAATACAAGGAACAAAATTAAAGCAATTACAACACTTTTTGTCATGGAATAAAGCCAACATAAAACATAGTTTTAAATCACAACTTTACATGGATGAATGTTCTTTGTCTTCAAAGATATGTAGTGGAGGTTCCTTGGGGCTTTAGAGGTTGTAGTCTCTTGGTATTTATAGAGGCTTTTGAGCTTGATTCTAGTGAACTTTGAGATCTCGAAGGATGACTTGCATGATTTTTCTTTGAATGTTCTTCATATTCATAGGTTGAAGAGGATCCATCAATAAAATCTGTGTTTTGACTTGTGTAAAATACTTATTCAACCCCATAAGAAACTTCATCTCAGATTCTTTAGCTTGCAAATCAACAAGCCTTTGATTCACATTACAAACACATTTTCCACAAGTACACATTGGAAAGGGACTATGTTAAGACATATGTGATTCACTTGTTAGGAACATATGTCACTATTTTATGTAATTGGCTAATCCTTTGACAAAACGTACTTTACTTGTATTTGGGTAGATCTAGGATGTGTTTAATACTTCAAGAAACCTTGTTTCAAGTTCAAGTGTTAAAACCATGCAAATCTGTCCAAGAATCAAGTGAGAAAGTGCTGAATTTTAAAGCTTGATAGCTGCTCGACACCTGGCTTATCTGTCGAGCTCTTCAGTTGCTTCTTATTGCAATCTCGACAACTCTCGATAGCTAGGTCGATCGATCGAGCAAATTTCTGTCCCCTCGATACCTCTTCGATTGATCGAGCTCTACAAAATTTAGATTTCTAGATCTGATTTTCGGCCCATGTTGACATGTATGTGTTGGGTTTCTTTTCTCACGACCCTAGACCTATATAAGGCTTATTTCAGAGGCCGTCACATAAGAGAATACAAGGAGAACATATGCAAAAGGTGATCAATGCCTTATTCTCTCTAAAAGAAGCTACTGCGTCTTTGCGCCTTAGGGTTTTGTAACCAAGTGCTTCTTGATCTTCATTATTGATAAAGTGAAGAACTTTGCAGCCAACATCATCTTCTAGTTGGTGTATTAGTCACGTACTAGGAGCCATGCATCATTGGTTAGTCACGTACTGGGATTCGTGCAAAAAGGGTGGCGTTCATATATTGAAGAGTTCAGAGGTTCTGAAGCGGTAGAAGGTTTCTGTTGTGAGTTCATCTACGGGGATTGTAGAGTCTAGGGACAAAGGTTTTGTACTAGATCTAAAACTTCTCTTTAATATAGTGATTTGCTTTTCGGGAAGGTTTCCCCCTAGGTTTTTTACTGTGAAACTAATTTGTTTTATTGGTTTTCCTGGATCATCATATCTTGTCTTATTTATTTTTTTCGTTGCATGATTTTGACGTGATATTGTTATTTGTTTTTTTTAACAAGTTTTATTCATAATAAATCTAATTAACAACTTGGGTTTAAAACTTATTAATTCTATCAACCGGGGTCTAAATTTCTCAACAGACTAAAGTTTTGCAATTGATCCAACAAAACCTTCAGTTGAGTGAAAACATCTGTGATAGAAACCTCACTTTAATGATGCTTTGCAATTTCTTTCTATAAGTTATAGATCTTTGGCCCATTTCCTTGAAAGAACCTTTCTTTAAGGCCATTCCAGATCTCTAATGTTGTATCTTTGTATATTATTGATGCTAATTTGAATCTTTAGTGAAACTGAATTGATAATCCAAGTCCCAACCATATTGTTTGAATGAATCCAAGCTTGAATTATTGATGGTGTGCTCATAAGAGGAGATGAAAGATTGAGATAACCATCTATGAAACCTAGCTTTTTCTTGACAATAAGAGATTTCCTAACAAATTAAGCTCAACCTGTGTAATTTACTCCACCAACTAAGGATTGAGAAACAAGAATTGCACCAGGATTCTCTCCATGATGCAAGAATAAAGGATCATCCTGCCATTGATGAATCCTGTAAAAGATGGTGGTGTTTCAAAGGTAGAAGCATTGGCTATGACAGTAGCCATGGATGAATGCTTCAAGATTCTAAAGAAGAAGAAAGAAAAGGAAAAATGGGAAACAGAGAATCAATCAAAACCCTAGAAATTTAGGCTCTAATACCATATCTGAAAAGGAATTTGAGAGAAAATGATTTCTTGATTAATTACTTCACATAATTGGCTTTATATATACAACAGAAACACTAAGAAACTACTAACTAACTTACCTACCAAAGACGGCCAAAATGGCACAATAACACAGTTTACTAAAATATATAACAGTCTACCACTATTTCGGAAATATGTAGGGATTTACCACGTTTTGGGTACTCAAGTTTAGGGAATTTGAGTTTTCCATGGTACTTGAGATCCATGGATAAGTTTTGAAAATTTTTTATGGTACTTGAGTTACACAGCAAACTTGAGTTTCACAAACTCAAGTTTCAAAAAGGTGGTAGGTCCCTACATATTTCCAAAACAGTGGTAAATTGATATATATTTCGGTAAACTGTGCTATTGTGCCATTTTGGCCTACCAAAGATAGCTAAAAACAGTGATAAACAAAAAAGCAACTAACTCTAACATGTGTGGCACATGTGTTCCCTAAAGATCTATTTACGTGAAGCTAAACTACAAGTCGTTTTACTAGTAAGGTACTGTTGTTTTGTTCTTTCTTTTTCTTTCTTGTTTTATAGCTTCTATGTTTAAGGGCGGCACTACGTTATAGTCAAGGGGTTCATTTATATATATATATATGTGTGTGTGTGTGTGTGTGTGTGTGTATAATATTTCTTATAAAAAATTGTTTTGAACCCCCTGCAATACAAATTTGCACACCCTCACCATGAACCTAACCCTCTTTTTTTTAAAGCCTAGCTTAAACTTTGGAAAAAAAAGAAGTCCAACAGAAAATTTTT
This sequence comes from Quercus tomentella, assembly GCA_028535165.1. Taxonomy (NCBI): domain Eukaryota; kingdom Viridiplantae; phylum Streptophyta; class Magnoliopsida; order Fagales; family Fagaceae; genus Quercus; species Quercus tomentella. The sequence continues at coordinate 56,494,953 of JAPQVY010000156.1, read as the reverse complement.
GCCTTTAATCTCATAAATAAAAAGCCCATAAATCAAATTTTGAAAAATCATGAATAAAAGATGGGGCCAAATAAAACCTAAGAATTTGCAGCTGCTTATCCTCCAAAATCTCTCACCATCCTTTTCCACTCTCCAAACCCAAAGGAAAAAGGCTGCCTCTGCTTCACACATACAAAATCTGCTGTTGTGTAGCCCCCATGATCTGCCGCCGCCTGGACTGTCCCTAATTTGCCACCGCTGCTTGATCTGGTTTTTCAGCTCTCTCTTTCTTTCACTATGAGAGTGTGTTTATAGTGTTTTGATATGCTCTTTCATTGAATCCATATGAGTGAATCACCGGGTGTGTGTGTGGAGTTATAGTCTTTTGATTTTTTTGTTGAGTTTTGAATCTTTGACCGTGTGTGTGTGTTGGGGGGGGGGGGGGCTGTGGGGTTATAGTGTTTAGATTTTTGTTGTTGAGTTTTGAGTCTCTGAGTCTAACCATGTGTGTGGGCTTGGGGGGGGGGGGGGTGTTAATGGGTTGTAGTGTTTTGAGTTTATTTACTATTACTATAAGTATTTGATTGTTTTGATATAAAGTTGAGTTATAACCTTGTCTATTGCACTTTGACTATTTGACTAAATTTGTGACTTGTGAGTGGTTTTTTCTTATTTTGCTGAATGTGACTTGTGAGTGGTTGTTTGCTATGTGAGTGGGTCAATACATTAACACTAAAGGACAATAAAAATATAAAATGTTTAAAGAATTGTAAACGTATAAATTAAATAATTGCAAAAAAATCACTTAACAACAATAATTAATATGTTTATTGTATTAGAAAAAATATATGTCAAATGAACTTATAATTTATATTTTATTCTTTTACTAGTACTATGGACAAATATGTAATAAGGAAACCCCGTAGGCCGCAAGATTCATCTCCTACCCAAGATTCATCTCTTTTTCAAGATTCATCTTCTAAGGACGGTCATGTTGATATGAACAATCTTCCTTTGGACCTTGGGCAACGAAAAAAAATTTCATTTTATAAGATTTTGTTTTACTAGTAAGGTACTGTCGTTTTGTTTTTTCTTCATCTTTCTTGATTTTGATGTTCTCTTCCACAGTTGATGTACTTGAGATATTCAAAAGTGAAATCTCGAAAATGTGTTAAAAACACAAGAGCTGTTTAGACCCCCAAATAAAAGTTACGGCTCGATAGATTTTACACTAACTTAATTCTAAGTGCGGAATAGTGTAAATGCGAGCGGATAAACAAACAAGCTACTCTAACACATATTCAAATAATCACAGTAGTAAATGAAATGTAAAAGAGTAGGGAAGAAGAATGCAAACACAGATAATACGCCGATGTGTTATTGAAGAGGAAACCAAAGACCCCGGCGAAAAACCTCTCTGCCACCCTCCAAGCAGTAATCTATCCACTAGATAATCAGTTGGGATACATGGGTTAGCAAGAGACCCTCCAAGCCTAATCTACCCACTGTACCTAAGCCCTCCAAGCTCCTACTCCGACAAGGCTTCTCGGAACCATGTCTTGTCTAACTCTTCGGATCCCGCAACAAGCTTCATGTTGCATCTGCCATCCTTGGCTTCTTCCAATGCTTCCCAGCAGCACCAAAACCTCACTTGACACTCTGAAAGGGTGTGGTAAGTGTTTGGGCTATCAACCTCTCAATGGTAGGGAAATGGAGAGGTAAGAGTTGAGGAAATCCACAAACTTATGTGTACAGATATATGGGTATGATAATCTCTAACTCTCAAGGTGTTTGGCTAGGGTTTTCTCTCAGAAGCACTCCTTAACATTTTTGGGTAATGAGGGTATATATAGTGTGGGTACAGAAAGTGTGTATCTGATAGTACAGTCTAGCAGAACAGAATGTTTCGCGGGTGTCTCGCAGGAAGGCCTTACCCACGAGATACTTGCGAAACACAGCTGTCTCCATCTATACTAACTCTTCGCATTCCAGTCATGTGCAAGGCACATGCTTCACTTCGCGGGATGCTTAATCGCGAGATACCTGCGATAAATCTTCTGGCTTCAATTGCTTGAGTCTTCACACACTCTCTCTCTATCACACAACCCTTACAATCAAATCCCACAATAAATACAGGGTACAAAAGATTGAATATAATTACAATCAAATTTGGCACGGAATAAAAGCCAACTAAATATATAGTTGTAAATCACAACTTTACAATCTCCCCCCTTTGGCTATTCCGTGACAAAACCCCTAAAACAGACTCTAGACTTAAACATGAGTTTGGAAACAATGGCAATACTCATTCACACCTAATCTAGAAACTGTGAAGCACTTGCACGTTTATACCTATAACCTGAAACACCCGCACACAAAAAAAATTTTCATTAATCTTATGACAAGTGGAATACAAGGTATGAACATGAGCAAGCATAGTGCAATCAAGTATGTAAACATTAGATATCATGTAAACAAAAACTTGATCAAACAAGTTCAGTCATTAAAGAACGACTACAATGAACATTTTGCAAGTAAGTGTTCATCTGGACATGCAAACAAAGATCAATCACTTATGATCACTTGTATGTCCAACACACAACCAATGCAAAATACATGAAGTATATGCATCTAGGAACAAGATCCTACTAGGGTACAAGTGTAAAGTACTCAAGACATATTGGCAATATCTTAAAAGCACAAAAAAAATGCTACAAAGCATTGAGATAATCACAAACTGAATATAAACTGAAATTAAAAAATATAGTGTACTGAAGTTTTAAACAAAAGCAGTAAAAGCATAAACATAAACCAGCAGTTATAAAAGCTAAAAGTAAACACAAGTAAGCCACTTGTGAACCAATAACCAATGTTTCTAAGCCTAAACCTAAGCTCCCCCTAGCACTGTGCAAGCTCTTCCTCAGCTCCCCCTTAAAATTTTCTCCCCCTTTTTGACCGAAATGGCCAAAGAGGCTAGAATTGATCATACTCTAAATCTGATCCTTGCGCCATGGATAAGTCCTCGATCTGTCAAGACAATGTAGTGATCTGTCCCTAGACGTATGCAAACTGGGTCGCGCTGTGCTGCACATGGGAGTCTAGCATGGTGAACAATTGATCCACTCTAGCTAGGATGCGATCTAGTCTGTCTGATCCTCGTGCTGGTGTAGAAGAGGATGGCTGTGCTGAAGTATCTAGAGCAGAAGTGAATCTACCAATCTCCTCCTCTATATCTCCACCCTCGTCCTCATCATGTGCTTGAGGTATGGTATGCACACCTGTCTTGGAACCCTTGATGTGAGCTGTGCTCCTAGTCACTGTGTGTGCACCAATAGGATAGTCCCTCTGAACTACTGTTAGACCACTCAGGAGTTTAAGCTTTGTCTTTGCAATTAGGCCCATAATCAGGGAAGGAAAAGGCAAAATTGTTCTGGAATTTTACTTCTCAATGCTTTTCTTCATTAGATGGAAGATGTATCCACATATATCAATCTCCTTGTGAGTAAAAGAGATCATACAAAAACTTTGTCCTTGGAGCTGACAATGTCGGATATAAGTTATGGATCATCACATATTGTTAGGTTCTAAAGACTTAGGAACTAATGTATTTAGAACTCTAATGTGTAATTTTGGCAAACCATGATCAAAACAGTTGTTAGTCTTGTTTAGACTTGCTCAAAGTGTGTGCGTTGTATGTAAAGTTGGAATCGAGTGGCTGCAGAAGTATTAGTGACTTTCGGCCGAGCTCGATCGATCGAAGAACAGACTCGATCGATCGAATCTCGGGTAGAATTTTTTTTTTGTAGATTTTTCCAACTCATCCTAGCCTATTAAAACATGTAGGGTTTTATGTTTTTCCCTAAGTATAAAAGGCAAACCCTAGCCACGTTTTTCAAGTTGCTCTATTTTACTGTGTGTTTGAATCTCTTGTGAGATCTAGAGGTGGTTGCCTTTACACATGCTTAGGATTATCAAGAAAGAGATTTGATTGAGAGCTTGATGATCATTCAGTTGCTGCACTAAGGACTTTAAAGAAACATAAGCGGGTGTGCTTGTACTTGCCGGAGAATCCAAGAAAGAAGGAGTCCGTGGTCTCGGAGCTTGCACGTGGTCGTGTAAGTAAGTTTCTAATAGTGGGTAGCAATAGGATGTTAGTGGTCTAAGTCACTATTGTAAAACTTCGATTCTTTCATAGTGGATTCAAGTTTACCTTGAGAATAGCTAGGTTAAATCCTCCCCAGGTTTTTACCGGTTTGGTTTCCTAGGTCATCATATCATTGTGTTATTTATATTTCCGCTGCTATGCATGATATGATTGTTTGATTGTGATAACCTAGTTCTGAAATTTGAACTAAGTAATAACTTGACTAATTAACTAGGTTAATCCAATTTTGTTTTAAGGGGTCTAAAAACATACAAGTGGTATCAGAGCAGGTAGCTCTCTTGTTGTTGATCTTTTGCCTTTGAGCTGATCCTTGACCCCTGTTGTCATGGATAATTATTTGTATTTCAGATCATGTTTCTGCTAATGCCTCTGTTGATTTTATTGATGTCTGTGAAACTCTTCATAAGGAATTATTGAAATCTATGAAAATTGCTAAGAAATTCAAGGAAGAGTTAAAATTGGCTAATCTTGAAAAAGAGAAATTGGTTGTTAGATTAGATGAATCAAATAAAAAGAATGAATTTTTGAGAAATCAAATTTCCTCTCAAGATGAGAAGATGAAAAGCTTGGAACAAGAGTTAGTCGAATCTAAAGCTAAAATTGAAAATTTGACTAGTACCAAGCCTACCATTGATAACAGAAGTGTTTCTGTTTCTCTTAAGCCTAAAACTGTGAAAGTTTATATCCCTCATTTTAAGAGGAATAATAAAGAAAAGACTTATTTTGCTAGGTTAGACAAAGGTAAAAGTTCTTATGTAGACGCCGAAATTTCTAAACCTAAGTCTAAACCTATTGTTAGAGAGCATAATAAATTTGTTTTTGTGCCTACTTGTCACCTTTGTGGTGTTGTTGGTCATATTAGACCAAATTGTTATTTGTTGAGGCAAAAACCAAAATTTGAGATTAGATTTGTTGTTAGGAATACTGATGTTCCAAAATTTGTTCCTGTTTGTCACTTTTGTGGTGTCTCTGGTCACATTCGTCCTAATTGTCATAAACTGAAATTTAAGCATTCTGTGTTTCAATCTAGAATATGTGATGATATTTCTCCTGCCATAAGTCCATATAAATTGTTTCATATTCTTTTGAAAAATTTGAGCTTGTTGGCTTGTGAAAGGAATTTGCAGGATTTCAGTCTTTCTTAGAAGATTGGTGTAATCCCTCAAATACACTCTACTTCTCATGAATTTTCACCTACAAAGCCGAAGACTCGTGTTATATGGGTGAGAAAAGATTCTCCAAGGTGAGTGTTGCTGACTTGTCCCTGATTTAATTCTTTCAATTGTTTGTGGACATGTTTTGTTTTTTGTTTTTGGTTGTTTTGTTTTTTTGGTTGTTTAAAAAAAAAAATCCAAAAACATTGAAAATTTTCAAAAAGACAAAAATATTTTATTTTGTGTCTTGTTTTATTTTTCTTGAGGATTACATGAATTATGATATCTCTCTCTTGATTTAGAACATGCTTGACATTGTGGAGAAACTTGAATAGTATGTGTTATATAAGTGCTAAGCTTTTTCTGATTTTGTGTGAGTATGTACTAGTTTGTACATGTACTCAAAGGTAAATTAAGAAATTGATATTTCTTGTTTGTGTACCCTTTATAGCTTAGTTAAGCACTGTTATGCATTGCATTTGCATTGTTCATTTAGCATAATATGTGCTTTTTGTTTTTAGTCATAAATTTTTTTAAAAACCAAAAAGATTTTTGTGTTTTGTATTTCACATCTTGGATTTATAATCAAGGATTGGCCATATTATCTTTACATAACAAGTTTATGTACCTTGTTTAGTTTAGATGAGCTTCTTTTATTGCACTTTACTAGTTTGAACTTTGTAGTGCATGTTGTTTGGGAGATGTTTATAGTTTTTGATCACTTTGTCTTGATCTTGAAGTCACATGTCTTTGACTGTCGGACTTGAACCATTTGAGAAAGGCATAAATAACCATCTCACCACTGTTTACTAGCCAATCATGAACACCTTAGTGCATATAGTAAGATTTTGTACTTGAGAAAGTGCAGTACATGCACAAAAAGAACATAAGGTGTAGCCTCGGTTTAAATGTTAAAATTGGTGTGTATATTATTGGACTTAATGTTAAATCAAACAAATAAAATTGGTGTGTACATTATCCTGGCTATTTTAATAAGTTTCTAATCAAATAAAAATTGGTTTGTACAATATGAGGCAAATCAAGAAACTTACATGATTGCAAGCTTGTTTTCTAGGAGATGTGGGAGTTATATGATGTAACTCTTTAGGTGATAGTCTCTTTCAAATTCTATGTGATGAATTTTGTAGAAATTGTGTTTGATTTCTATTTACATATCACCTCACATGTATTTCAAGTTTTTGCTAGTTGCACACACTACACAAGTTATTCTTTGCTAAACTAGGTATATTATATTGTGTGTGATCTTGTTGTGGCCATCCAAGATTACATGTTCCTGGATTTTGATGCAAAATGTCTTTAATGTTTGAGTTTTGGAGACAAATTGGTTGAAAAACTTGTTTTTGGAAGATCTGGGTTGAATTCAAGTGTTTTTGAAAAACTTTTCATCTCATACTCATGCATTTTATTCATAATACAATGTGCTTTGAGGAGTTTTTGCATTAAAATTCTCTGTTTTCAAAAAACTGATTTTTCCAGATTTTCGATCGATTGAACCTGTTGCTCGATCGATCAAAATTGCGATAACAATTTTTGGTTAGAATCTGCCTGGCTTGATTGGTATTCGATCGATGCTCGACTGATTGAAATTGAAAAAATTTCAGTTTTTAAGTATTTGACCAATTTATTTTTTTCATGTGTCATTTATATTTAGGATTCACATGCATTGCATTGTTTTCTGTATCCATCTTGCAGTTTTGCAGTCATATCTCTCATTGTTTCACACATAACATGCATACACTTTGCTAAATTGAGTACTCAACTTGATTTAAAAATTGATTGATTAATTTTTGAGTTATGTACCATTTAGTATATGCTATTTTTATTTGTGAACTGCAGAAATATTTTTCTTAAGAGATATGATGAATAATCAATTTGTAAATATTTTCTCTATTCATGCAACTGTTTATGGGTCACATAGTGTCATGTTTGCATTTATTGAAAGAGAGAATATTTTTCTTTATGTGTATCCTCAACTTAGTTTTTAAGTTTGGTTTGTGTCTTTCTACTTTTCCCTTCCTCTTGAATTTTCCCCAAAACTGTTTGTCCCAAAACTTGTTTTGTTTTTCCTATTTTTATAGGGGGAGAAGCTTTTTTTTAACCTTTGTTGCTCTTCATAGGGGGAGTTGTCTCTATTTTTTATAGAGTTGAATTGGTTTGTGTTCGCTTAATTCTCTATTTTCTCTTACCTTTTGTTGCGTATGTTTTTTAATTTGGGCAACAATGAGTTGTCTTTGTCAATACATGACAAAAAGGGGGAGATTTAGATGAAATGTGGGAATATGTGGGAATCTTGTTTGTTTTGTTTAGGGAGAGATAAAATTGTTTTTGATAAGGAGAGATTTTTGTTTGTTGGTGCTTGTGGAGATTAGATTCTATCTAGGTGCTTCACTTTGTATTTACCTTTTTTGGCTCTTGATGTATTTTTGTTGGGCTATTCATGTTAGGGGGAGATACTTTTATTGTTTTATATGTTTCTTGTTTCACCGCTTATTGATTTATATTTATGAGTTATTCATTTATATATGTCTTTATTTTGTGTTGAGTGAAATTAAGAATTTATTTTGTTTACTTGTATTTCCCACACATGCGTTTATGCATTTTGTTTAGTGTTTCAGGAAATATACAGGTTGATTCAATTGAGCTACTGTCTACACTTGCAACTGATGGATAGTAGTTAGGATTGGATTTGTTATAATGGGCTTTTTTTTGTAAAGGACTCTTATTTGTAAACTTTGAGTTTTTAGTTGTGTTTTGTCACAGATTGCCAAAGGGGGAGTTTATTAGGTTCTAAAGACTTAGGAACTAATGTATTTAGAACTCTAATGTGTAATGTTGGCAAACCATGATCAATACAGTTGTTAGTCTTGTTTAGACTTGCTCAAAGTGTGTGTGTTGTATGTAAAGTTGGAATCGAGTGGCTGCAGAAGTATTAGTGACTTTCGGCCTGGCTCGATCGATCGAATCTCGGGCATAATGTTTTTTCTACAGATTTTTCCAACTCAGCCCTAGCCTATTAAAATGTGTAGGGTTTTATGTTTTGCCCTAAGTATAAAAGGCAAACCCTAGCCACTTTTTTCAGGTTGCTCTATTTTGCTATGTGTGTGAATCTCTTGTGAGATCTAAAGGTGGTTGCCTTCACACATGCTTAGGATTATCAAGAATGAGATTTGATTGAGAGCTTGATGATCATTCAGTTCCTGCACTAAGGACTTTAAAGAAACACAAGTGGGTGTGCTTGTACTTGCTGGAGAATCCAAGAAAGAAGGAGTCCGTGGTCTTGGAGCTTGCACATGGTCGTGTCAGTAAGTTTCTACTAGTGGATAGTAATAGGATGTTAGTGGTCTAAGTCGCTATTGTAAAACTTCGATTCTTTTATAGTGGATTCAAGTTTACCTTAAGGATAGCTAGGTTAAATCCTCCCCAAGTTTTTATCGGTTTGGTTTCCTAGGTCATCATATCATTGTGTTATTTATATTTCTGTTGCTATGCATGATATGATTGTTTGATTGTGATAACCTCAATCTGGAATTTGAACTAAGTAAAAACTTGGCTAATTAACTAGGTTAATCCAATTGTGTTTTAAGGGGTCTAAAAACATACAAGTGGTATCAGAGCAAGTAGCTCTCTTGTTGTTGATCTTTTGATCTCTAAGCTGATCCTTGACCCCTATTGTCATGGATAATTTGAAGTGTCTTTCTGATCATGTTTCTGCTCATGCTTCTGTTGATTTTATTGATGCATGTGAAACTCTTCGTAAGGAATTATTGAAATCTATGAAAATTGCTAAGAAATTCAAGGAAGAGTTAAAATTGGCTAATCTTGAAAAAGAGGAATTGGTTGTTAGATTAGATGAATCAAATAAAAAGAATGAACTTTTGAGAAATCAAATTTCCTCTCAAGATGAGAAGATGAAAAGCTTGGAACAAGAGTTAGTTGAATCTATAGCTAAAATTGAAAATTTGACTAGTAACAAGCCTGCTGTTGATAACAGAAGTGTTTCTGTTTTTCTTAAGCCTAAAAATGAGAAATTTTATATCCCTCCTTTTAAGAGGAATAATAAAGAAATGGCTTATTTTGCTAGGTTAGACAAAGGTAAAAGTTCTGATGTAGATGCTGAAGTTTCTAAACCTAAGTCTAAACCTACTGTTAAAGAGCATAATAAATTTGTTTGTGTGCCTACTTATCACCTTTGTGGTGTTGTTGGTCATATTAGACCAAATTGTTCTTTGTTGAGGCAAAAACCAAAAGCTGAGACTAGATTTGTTGTTAGGAATACTGATGTTCCTAAATTTGTTCCTGTTTGTCACTTTTGTGGTGTCTCTGGTCACATTCATCCTAATTGTTATAAACTGAAATTTAAGCATTCTGTGTTTCAATCTAGGATAAGTGTTGATATTTCTCCTGCCATAAGTCCATATAAATTGTTTCATATTCTTTTGAAAAATTTGAGCTTGTTGGCTTGTAAAAGGAATTTGCAGGATTTCAGCCTTTCTCAGAAGATTGGTGTAATCCCTTAAATACACTCTGCTTCTCATGGATTTTCACCTACAAAGCCGAAGACTCGTGTTATATGGGTGAGAAAAGATTCTCCCAGGTGAGTGTTGCTGACTTGTCCCTAATTTAATTCTTTCAATTGTTTGTGGACATGTTTTTTTTTTTTTGTTTTTAGTTGTTTTGTTTTTTTGGTTGTTTTTTTTTTTAAAAAAAAATCCAAAAAACATTGAAAATTTTCAAAAATACAAAAGTATTTTATTTTTGTGTCTTGTTTTATTTTTCTTAAGGATTACATGAATTATGATATCTCTCTCTTGATTTAGAACATGCTTGACATTGTGGAGAAACTTGAATAGTAAGTGTTATATAAGTGCTAAGCTTTTTCTGATTTTGTGTGAGTATGTACTAGTTTGTACATTGTATTTCATATCAGCCTCAACAGACTTGAAATTGTCAAAATCAGTGCGAGAAAGTTTTGTGGATTTCTTGGTCGCAGAATGTTTGGTAGGAGACATCTGCACAAATATCATAGAGAACAAAACACAAAAACTAGTGCACAGACATAAAGACAAAACACAAAACTTGATTAGATTCAAGTTAGTTCAAAACAAAAGTAAAACACCTTAAAAATAGAGCATAACCAACTCAAAACAGAGTAAATAAACTCAAACAACATGCTAAAGATGTTTAACCATGTAAACAAAAACAAAATGCATGAAGTGAATCATTGTGCATGTGTGTGTCTGTGCTGAGCATGTGCTGATGCATGTGTGTGCAACATAAGATGCATGAGGTGTGCAGCATGAGATGCATGTGATGAGCCTAGTGTGTACAACATAGGCAAAGTGTGTGAAACACATAGGCAATGACCAAAACAGGTTAAACAAAGTCAAGCAAGTGTAAACCCAGAAATTGGAATTCACTTGAATCCAATTTAGCACAAAAATGTCACTAGGACATTTAGTCAAGCACTTGACATGCTACGATGCACAACTGATGTGAAGAATGCATGAACAAATTGGAAAATGCCTTAATACACACTTAAAATACCTCAAGGGGCCAACACAGATGCACAAACAACAAATGGGACTTAGCCCAATCAAAGATTTTGAAGAAAAATTGCACAATCATATAAATCCCAACCCATTTTCGAAAAACCACAATTTTGAAAACCCTAAGCTAAAATCTGCAAAATTGAAGGAAAAATGAAAGCAATGCTTAGAAAAACATACCTTGAAGTGATTTTGCAAAGATTTTTGCTTGAAAATGATGGGGTTTGAGTGAAAGATGATTTTGGGTTGAGAAGGGTTCAAAGAGAGGCAGTGCGAGGGAAAGTCTAAGTGTTTGAAAAACTGTCACATCTGCATTATAAAACTGAAAAAACGCGTTTTTCGCGGGTTAGGTAGTAGCAAGCCAGTCGCGTGACAGTCGCGAAAATGACCACTGAAGCTAAAAAAGCTTTCGCGAGAAGCTGTTGTTCGCGAAATAGTTACGATACAGTCTCAAGACTTTTTGTATGAAATTGAAAAATTTCCAGATTTTGCCTAAATCCATTTCGCAAGAAAAGTTTAGTCGCGAAATACGCGCGAGACAGTCGTGAGACTCTGTATGAATTGACAAAATTTTATTTCCCTTTAGCACATTTCACAGGAAGCTCTAAGTCGCGAGCTTTTCGTGAAATCACCTCTGAACCAGTTTTTGGAGAAGAACACAAAAATGCATTTTGAACAAAAACGAAAAACACGAAAGTATAAAAACACTTTCAAAAACATATAAAACACTCAAAAATCTTTTTGGATTTGATCAGCAAGTATTTGAGCATACACATCACATTTGAACATGTACAATCACACAAATGAGATAAGCATTATCTGAACAAAGTCTTGTGTGTTATGTGTGAGTATCAAATGTGGAATAGTCCATAGACTAGAGTGAGGTTTCAATGATCAATTCAATCAAGTCATACATAACTTGTACTAAATCAAGTGGACTATCTCAATTATAGAAATGAACATATATGACCTCCCACAAGAGAATGATTACAAAACTTAGAAGCCTTTCATTTGGCTTCTACATAAATCATAACAATAGATCTTTTTTGGATTATACATCTCTTTTTGAGATCGGTGCTTGAAATTTTTGATATTTCAACATGTAGAGTTAGCCTTTGGCTTTTTGAGCACCATATATTTTAATACAAAAGTCGCTTTCCCTTTTTCCTAGTCAAATACTAGTATGTAAGACAGGCTTTTGCAACTCATTATCTCTTTTCATTTGGAGATTTACATTTGGAGAGCTCTATAGCAAAAACATAAAAATAAAATGGGAAAAGATATAGGCACAAGCCTATGCATGTGTCAAGACCATCAAGACTATTGACCAATCATTCATGACAAGCTTGAAGATTTATTTACAACAATCACACATAGATTTCAAGATTTCTCCCACACAGATAAATGTGCATACATAACAAGCTAGGCTCGTAAATGTACTATGCCATTAGTAAGAAGGTATTTCATTTGGAGAGCTCTATAGCAAAAACATAAAAATAAAATGGGAAAAGATATAGGCACAAGCCTATGCATGTGTCAAGACCATCAAGACTATTGACCAATCATTCATGACAAGCTTGAAGATTTATTTACAACAATCACACATAGATTTCAAGATTTCTCCCACACAGATAAATGTGCATACATAACAAGCTAGGCTCGTAAATGCACTATGCCATTAATAAGAAGGTACTAGGCCAAACTCACATGTGATTCACACAAAAACAAGTGATCAAACTTTTTAAAGATTTTTCAATTTTTATGGGTTTTTGAACACACTCAAAAAAAAAAAAAAAAAAAGATCAATAACAACAAGTAAAAGCAAAAACTTGTATAAGAAACGTGATACAAACAGAAAGCAATGCATGAACCTATGATCCTAAGCATTGGAAGTATTGATGCATGGACATAGGATATTATCATGCATAAGTACCCCTCTTCACCCAAACATCACGTGCGTTTGGGGTGATATCCCTATAGGATTGGGTACGTGAATTGTGACCTTCAAACCTGCTGTTGAAGTTTTCCAAACATGTGGTGAATGCCTCAATCATCTTCTTTACATCCATCACACCGTAATCTCCATTTTAACTTCTTGGTTGCCCAACAGCCCAATTCCTCTTGTCATCTCTTGGTCCTCTTGACCTTTGATCCCTAGCATTATTCAATGCTCTCAGCTTATGACAATTAGGTCTGGTGTGTCCTTGAAGTCCACAATGATGGCATACATGGTTCATCCTCGAACCTCTTTATGATTTTGAAGGTAATCTCCCTTTGGCTTCAAAACTAATCGTTGATTGGTTACGAGGCTTGTTCAACACCCTTTGGTTAGCCACAATCTTCTTTTTCTCAATCTCAGCCTTCTCCACAGTAGGGGCAACTACAACTAGCTCTTTGGCCTTCACAAACTTCACTTCTTTGGAGATATTCACAACTGAACTACTTTCTCCGGTGTATCCCAATCCGGTTTTGTCGGAGAAAGGTTTTTGATGAGAAAGGACTTCATTAAGCTTCTTGGAGGAGACTCGCTCTACTTTAGCATTGGCTTGAACCACTTCAAGCTCAAGAAATTTCACCTTTGTGTAAGCCTCGGTTAACTCACCGTTCAACATCTCAATCTCACACTTGGCCTCCTTATATCTTACTAGGATACTTCTATAGTCCTCCTCTTCTTTTTTCATCTTCTTCACAGCCACCTTGGCCACCCTTGCATACTCTCCTGACGTCTCAAGTAAAGAGTTGTAATTCTCTCGAAGACCGGCTGTATCTTCATCTACTTCAGCATCCGATTCTTCTACAATTCCCATGGATTCCTCATCACTATGCTCCCCAAGTTCTTGCACAAGCAAATTCAAGTCCTCTGAAGATTCAACATGAGCAATAGTCATAAATGCTGAGAAATTCCCTTCTTCATCACAGCTATCCTCTGAATCTGAATTGGAAGAGTTCGAATCACTGAGAGTTGTGGCATATGCCTTGCCCTTCATTCTCAAATAATTAGGACATTCTCTCTTAACATGTCCATGTCCATTGCACTCGAAGCAAGTGATTCCTTGAGTAGATTGAGGCTCTTTCTCATCTTTCTTCCTGAATTCCTTCCTATCACCCTTGTGAGATGAAAACTTCCCTTTGTTGAAAGGCTTCCCATTGTTCTTCATCTTTAGAAACTTTTGAAAATTCTTTGCAAGGAATGATACTTCCTTCTCCACATCATCCTCTTCGAAGGAGTTGTCCATTCTCTCGGTGATGGTTTTAAGAGCAAGTGATTTACTCGATTTATGAGAAGGCAGTCCCAGTTCATATGTTTGGAGAAATCCAATTAGCTCTTGGATTTTGATCTCATCCAAGTCTTTACTCTTGTATGTTTTTAGACCCCTTAAAGCACAATTGGATTAACCTAGTTAATTAGCCAAGTTATTACTTAGTCCAAATTCCAAATCTAGGTTATCACAATCAAACAATCATATCATGCATAGCAGCGGAAATATAAATAACACAATGATATGATGACCCAGGAAACCAAACCGGTAAAAACCTGGGGAGGATTTAACCTAGCTATCCTCAAGGTAAACCTGAATCCACTATGAAAGAATCGAAATTTTACAATAGGACTTAGACCACTAACATCCTATTGCTACCCACCAATAGAAACTTACTGACACGACCACGTGCAAGCTCCGAGACCACAGACTCCTTCTTTCTTGGATTCTCCAGCAAGTACAAGCACACCCGCTTGTGTTTCTTTATACTCCTATGGCAGCAACTGAATGATCATCAAGCTCTTGAAAAAATCTCCTTCTTGATAATCCTAATTTTGTGTAAAGGAAAGCTCCTCATAGATCTCACAAGAGATTTACACAAACCGCAATATGAGCAACATCTAAAATGTGGCTAGGGTTTGCCTTATATACCTAGGGCAAAAACATATAACCCTAAACATTTTAATGAACTAGGACTGAGTTGGAATTCTGCAGAAAAATGCATTTTGCCTAATTTTCGATTGATCGAGCCTAAGCTTCGATCGATCGAGCCAGGCCAAAATGCACTATCAATTCTGCATTAGCTCGAATCCAACTTTACATAAAAGACAAAACTTTGAGCAAGTCTAAACAAGACTAACCAACCTGTTTTGATCATGGTTTGCCGACAATACACGTTAGAGTTCAAAATACATTAGTTCCTAAGTCTTTAGAACCAAACAAACTCCCTTTTTGGCAATCCATGACAAAACACAACTAAAAGCTCAAAGTTTACAAAGAAAAGCCCTTTACAAAAAAAATGCTCATTATAACAAATCCAATCCTAACTACTATCCATCAGTTGCAAGTGTAGATAGCAGCTCAATTGAATCAACCTATATATTTCCTGAAACACTAAACAAAATGCATAAACATATGTGTGGAAATACAAGTAAACAAAGTAAGTTCTTGATTTCACTCAACACAAAATAAAGACATATATCAATGAATAGCTCATAAATATAAATCAATAAGCAGTGAAACAAGAAACATATGAAACAAAAAAAATATATCTCCCCTTAACATGAATAGCCCAACAAAAATACAAAGTGAAGCACCTAGATACAATCTAATCTCCACAAGCTCCAACAAACAAAAAACTCTTCCCCTGAAAACAAAAATCTTTACAAGTGTCTCAAATCCCTAAATGTACTCCCCCTTTTTGTGACGGAATGCCAAAGGGCAATCAAAATCCATCATCAAAAGGAGGTGGCGGTGAGGATCGTCAAAACTGTGCCAACTCTGCTCGCAAGGCACGGATCTCATCGAGCACGTCCACCAAAATCTGTCCATGAGCCGCCTGAACGGTCAAGACATGATCCAACGTACATTGAATGTCTGAATCATCCGAAGTAGTCGGTGGAGGAACATTAGCATCAGCAGCACAACCACCAGACGCCTCAGCCGTATCAGCACCTATAGAAGAGGTAGGAGGGGGTACTGCACCAGAAGACTCATCTTTAGGACGCGTAGAGCCAACTCTCAAATGAGCAGCCCTCTGCCTAAGAAAGGTGGCACCTATGGGAGCTATAACATGAACGGGCTCACTAGCAAGGAAATCAACTAAACCGAGAAACAACAAAATCCTTTGAATGAAAATAGGATGGATAAGAGCATGAGCGACGGCAGAACTCCTATAAACTTCGTTCAAAAAACAAAGAACCAGATGAGGAAAACTAATAGACGCACTAGAAACAAAGGCATACAAAAACACACATCGCTCAAGAGGGATGGTGTGGAGATGAGAAATAGGCCACAAAGAATGACACGCTATCCTAAAAAAAAGATAGGTAGTCTTAGTAAGCTCAGCAGACGTGATCCGAGGATCAGAACCCCACTGGATAGAAGATCCAGTGATGTATGACATAACGTCATCAAGGGGTGGAGACTCCTCATAAGGATAGACAAGCTCCCTAACGATCAGAACCCCAAGAGCTTCAGCCACTACCCTAGGGGTAATGGTGAACTCAACACCTCGTATCCAACTCCTAACAAGGGTGTTGGAATCATATACGTGGCAAGATAGATTCGAGAAGAACTCTCTAATCAGGGAGGTCGAGGGTGGATGATCTACCTCTAACAAAGACAACCAGCCTCTACTCTCAAAGTTTGCCCTAATGGCAGGATCAACCTCATATAACACAACAGAACGCTCAGCCCAAATCTTTCTTTTACAGTTCAGCTTCTCAAAAACCTCTTTGCTTTTGTCATTCCGAAACAACTCACTCCTAGAGGGTGACTCAGAGGAAGTGGA
Source organism: Quercus tomentella (assembly GCA_028535165.1). NCBI lineage: Eukaryota > Viridiplantae > Streptophyta > Magnoliopsida > Fagales > Fagaceae > Quercus > Quercus tomentella. Next base: position 56,478,316 of record JAPQVY010000156.1, on the reverse strand, counting down.
GGGTGTCCTATGGGCTCTAGTCTTCCTAGGCATGGTGCTAGGATAAGGAAAAAGACACAAAGTAGAATAAAAGAAAAACCAAGGGCAGACTGCAAGTTAGCACAAAAAAAATATAGAACAAAAAAAACTATATGATGCATGAACAGTTAAATGTCATAATACATGCTCTAATGCAGTGAAATTAAGTTTAATTTGAAGTTCAAATTCACAAAATTGGCTTGAGCATAGAATTTCTAACAAAAACCCCAAAAATTATAGAGAACCAATTGTTCAATTTGAAAAAATTTATCAATTGATCATCACACACAATAGAATACAGTTTATAATGATCAAATACATCAATCCAACAAGCCAATTTCATCAATTTGGACCTAATTGAACAAAATCCCCAATTCGGATACATACAAGCCCTAGAAATTTCAATTTCTCAAAATTCATCAAATTGATCAAATTAAACCATCAAGATCAAGTTTATTACATCCTAGAACAAAAACCCATTGATCAATTTCAGAAAAGTGGCTTGAATCATCAAAAACCCCAAATTTGAATAGTTCCGAAAATCCCAACAAAATGCATGAGTTAATGCATGAAAACATGAAATAAAATGCAAAAGGAAGGGTATAACGGACTAACCGGCTTAAAGAGAGGAAAACCTTGCAAAAAGAATGGACGAAAACGACGAAAAATTGAGATTGAGCCTTGACCGAGTCATATGGAAAGAGAAAAGTTAAAGAACTTTTTGAAAAAGTGTTTGACTGAACTGAAAATCAGTTTTTTTAAAAACTTCTCATACGATTTTCGATTGATCGAAATCTTAGATTCGATCAATCAAAACAAACAGAGGCTCACCTAAATTTTTTGAACCAAAAGCTTGAGATACATGTGAGGTGATATGTGAAAAGCAATCAACCACAAGGTCTACAAAATTCATCACATAGAGTTTGAACTATCACCTAAAGAGTTACATCATATAACTCCCACATCTCCTAGATCATAAGCTTGCAATCATGTAAGTTTCTTGATTTTGCCTCATATTGTACACACAAATTTTAATTGTTCAGAAACTTATTAAAGTAGCCAGGATAATGTACATACCAATTTTAACATTTATTTGATTTAGCTTTAAGTCCAATAATGTACATACCAATTTTAGCATTTAAACCGAGGCTACACCTTATGATCTTTTTGTGCATGTGCTACACTTTCTCGAGCACAAAATCTTACGATATGCACTAAGGTGTTCATGATTGGCTAGTGAACAGTGGTGAGATGGTTATTTATGCCTTTCTCAAAAGGTTCAAGTCTGACAGTCAAAGACATGTGACTTTAAGATTAAGACAGTGATCAAAACCATAAACATCTTTCCCACACAACATGCACTACAAAGCTTCAACTAGTAAAGTGCAATAAGTAAGCTCATCAAAGCTAAACAAAGTACAAAAGACATGTTATGTGAAAATAAATTGACCAACCTTGTTTTCAAAACCAAGAAAATAGTGCAAAACACAATTTGCTTCCTTTTTCTCCCTTTTTTTTATTTGAAAAAAATAAACAAAAACAACCTAGAATGAAATGCATGAATGTTATGCAATGCAAATCCTAGAAAAAAAAAATAACAACAACCAAAGAACAATAGTCACAAAGAATATAGCAATGAAGCACAAGGACCAAGAAAGCCAGGACAAATCAGGGACACATAATCACACCAATTACTTGACGAAGTGTCTCAAACTTACTTCTATCAAGAGGTTTGGTGAAGATGTCAGCATTTTGTCATTCAGTAGGGATATACTCAAGACACACAATCTTTCTTTCAACAAGATCCCTAATGAAGTGATATCTAATCTCTATATGCTTAGTCTTAAAATGTTGAATAGGGTTCTTTGATATATCAATAGCTCTAGAGTTATCAAAATAAACAACCATGGTATCTTGGGATATCCCATAATCAGTTAAAACCTTTTTCATCCAAAGAAGCTGTGAGCAACAACTTCCAGCAGCAATATATTATGCCTCTACAGTAGACAAAGACACAGAATTTTTCTTTTTACTCATCCAAGCAACAAGATTGGCTTCTACATAAAAACACCCACCGGTGGTACTTTTTCTATCATCAACATTACTAACCCAATCAGAATCAGAAAAACCAAAAAGAGACAGATTATACTCTTTACTATAAAATAATCCATAATCACAAGTTCCACCAACATATTTAATGATTCTTTTTACATCATTAAAATGTGAAACTTTAAGATTAGATTGAAATCTAGAACAAACACCAACACTAAAAGCAATATCAGGCCGACTAGAAGTCAAATACAAAAGGCATCCAATCATACTTCTGTATAATGTAACATCAATAGACTCACCTAATGGATCATTTGTTAATTTTGCATTTGCAGCCATTAGTGTTCTAGCATGTGCAGCATTGTCCAGTCCAAATCTCTTGACTAGATTTCTTGCGTACTTTGCTTGGTTGATGTAGATTCCTAAGTCCGTTTGCTTCACCTGTAATCCTAAGAAATAAGTTAGTTCACCAACCATACTCATTTCGAACAAAGCCTTCATTTCATCTGTAAAAGAATGAGCAAGAGAGTCATTAGTAGCACCAAAAACAATATCATCAACATAAATTTGAGCTACAACAAAACTATTCTTATCCTTTCTTATGAAGAGAGTAGTGTCTGCAGTTCCCCTTTTGAATCCATGCTCAGTGAGATATGCAATCAATCTATCATACCAAGGCCGTGGAGCTTGTTTCAAACCATACAAGGCTCTCTTTAACTTATACACATCATCCGGTTTGTGAGGATCAACAAAACCCTTCGGTTGTTTAACATATACCTCTTCTTGCAACATTCCATTCAAGAAAGCACTCTTGACATCCATTTGATATAGCTTGAAATTTAGATGACTAGCTATAGCCAAAAGTATCCTAATGGATTCCAATCTTGCTACCGGTGCAAAGGTCTCATCAAAGTTAATCCCTTCCACTTGTGTGTAACCTTGAGCAATAAGTCTTGATTTATTCCTGATAATAGTACCATGTTCATCTGACTTGTTCTTAAAGATCCATTTAGTTCCAATCACATTTACTCCCTTTGGTCTAGGAACTAATTCCCACACATCATTCCGAACAAATTGATGAAGTTCTTCATGTATAGAATTTGCCCAATCAGCATCTTGAAGTGCTTCATCTACCTTCTTCGGTTCAAATTGGGACAGATAGCATGAGTGTGTAATTACACTTAAGGCTTTTGATCTTAATCTCATGTTATCATTCAAACTTCCCAATATATTTGTGGTAGGATGATTTAACCTTACTCTAGAGGATGGACCTTTGACTAGAGATGTGGAGGTACCTTTTTGTTCTGATGAAGGACTAAACTCATGTTGTGCTTGTTGAGTCTCATGAATAGGTGTGGATGGTTCCGGACTTGATGGCATAGCAATTGCATCATTCAGCACCATCAACTCTTCATCACTAAGCTTCCCCACATAATCAACAGGAAGTGAGTCATCAACCTCCATAGGCTTATCTTGAACCGGAGCAGTATTTTCTGAATGTTCTTCTCAATATACTTCATCATTGATCATAACATTTGATGATTCCATGACTATTTTGGTTCTCAAATTATACACTCTATATGCTCTACTTGTAGAGGAGTATCCCAGAAAATATCCCTTGTCACTCTTTGCATCAAATTTTTCTAAGTTCTCTTTATCACGTAGAATGTAACAATCACTACCAAATATCCTGAAATATTTAACAACAGGCTTCTTTCCTCTCCAGAGTTCATTATGAGTCTTCTTGGAATCAGGTTTGAAAGACACCCAGTTGAGTGTATGGCAAGCAGTGTTAACTGCTTCTCCCCAGAAGGATTTGGGCAATTTTTTATTGTGTAGCATGACACGAGCCATCTCCATAACAATCCTATTTTTTCGTTCCACTATTCCATTCTGTTGAGGTGTCTTGGGTGAAGAGAACTCTTGATGTGTGCCTTGATCATTGCAGAAGGTAGCCAGCTTGGTATTCTCAAATTCTCTTCCATGGTCACTTCTGATTCTGGCTATCACAATATCTTTCTCAACCTGCAATTTCTTGCACAGATGTATCATCTTCTCAGGAGCCTCAGCTTTATCTTTCAAAAGCATAACCCAAGTATATCTAGTAAAGTCATCCACAACCACTAGAATATATTTCTTTCCACCTAAACTCTGAACTCTAGCAGAACCCATAAGATTAATGTGCAGTAACTCTAGAGGTCTTGAAGTTTGAACACTAGCTACAGACGGATGTTTGGATTTCACCTGTTTACCTATCTGACATGGTCCACGTATGCACTTATCTATCTTCTCAAACTTAGGTAAACCAACAACTGCATCACATTTGGAAATCTTCTCTAATTGCTTATGACTTGCATGCCCCAACCGTTGATGCCACAAATCAACTTGATCAATCTTTGCACTAAAGCACTTGTTGCTTATACTTGGTGTTAAACCATAACAGTTGTCAGCTGTCCTTACACCAACACACAAACAGTTACCTCCTCCATCAAGTATCTCACATTCATACTTAGTGAAGAGAACATTCAGTCCACTATCATAAATCTAACTGATGCTAAGTAAATTTTCCTTAAGTCCATCAACATACCAAACATCTTCAAAGACTGGCAACCCTGGAATGTCCACAGTTCCAATGCCTCTGATCACAGATTTGCTTCCATCTCCAAAAGTGACTGTCCCAATCTTTCCTTCAAAGAGAGTCTTGAATAATCCTTTGTTTCCTGTCATATGCGTGGAACAACCACTATCCAAATACCAAAGACAAGAATCACGTGCCTTTAAGGCAGTTAAGGCAGTATAACACAAGTAATTATTATCACATGTGATAAGATCAAGAAGCTCAAGGAAAGATTTAACAAAAGCAACAAGAGAAAAAGACAACAAGTAAGCAAGTTGATAAATAAGCAAAAATATTTTCCAAGAATCCATGACAACAAGGGTCAAGGATCAACTCAGAGATCAAAAGATCAACAACAAGAGAGCTACCTACTCTGATACCACTTGTATGTTTTTAGACCCCTTAAAACACAATTGGATTAACCTAGTTAATTAGCCAAGTTATTACTTAGTCCAAATTCCAGATCACGGTTATCTCAATCAAACAATCATATTATGCATAGCAGCAGAAATATAAATAACACAATAATATGATGACCCAGGAAACCAAACAGGTAAGAACCTAGGGAGAATTTAACCTAGCTATCCTCAAAGTAAACCTGAATCCACTATGAAAGAATCGAAGTTTTACAATAGGACTTAGACCACTAACATCCTATTGCTACCCACCAGTAGAAACTTACTGACACGACCACGTGCAAGCTCCGAGACCACGGACTCCTTCTTTCTTGGATTCTCCAGCAAGTACAAGCACACCCGCTTGTGTTTCTTTATACTCCTATGGCAGCAACTGAATGATTATCAAGCTCTTGAAGAAATCTCCTTCTTGATAATCCTAAGCTTGTGTAAAGGAAAGTTCCTCACAGATCTTACAAGAGATTTACATAAACCGCAATATGAGCAACATCTAAAATGTGGCTAAGGTTTGCCTTATATACCTAGGGCAAAAACATAAAACCCTAAACGTTTTAATGAACTAGGACTGAGTTGGAATTCTGCAGAAAAACGCATTCTGCCCGATTTTCGATTGATCGAGCCTAAGCTTCGATCAATCGAGCTAGGCCGAAATGCATTATCAATTCTGCATCAGCTCGAATCCAACTTTACATAAAAGATACAACTTTGAGCAAGTCTAAACAAGACTAAACAACCTGTTTTGATCATGGTTTGCCAACAATATATATTAGAGTTCTAAACACATTAGTTCCTAAGTCTTTAGAACCTAACAACTCTCTTCTATAGCTGTGACTTTTACTTGGAAACTCTCCGGTAAAGACCTCAAAATCTTTCTCACCACCTTAGAATCTTCAATCTTCTCTCCGAGATTGAGTTTGGCAATTACAATTTCATTGAGCTTTACATAGAAAGAGTCGAAAGCCTTATCATCTCCCATCTTAAGTTCTTCAAATCTGGTGGTAAGCATTTGAAGCTTTGTGTCCTTGACTTTCTTGGTACCCTCATAGGTTGTTTCAAGGATCGTCCAAGCTTCCTTAGCTGTCTTCACGTGCGATATCCTATGAAACTCATCAGGGGACACACCACAGAATATAGTATTAATGGCCTTACTATTTGCATTAGCTAATGCAAGAGCTGCCTTGTCCTATTCGGACTTGGCAATTGTGGGTTTAACATACCCATTCTCAACAGAATCCCATACGGACTCATTTATAGCACACCAGAAAGCCCTCATTCGGACCTTCCAAAAAGCATAGTTGCCTCCATCAAAGAATGGTGGGGCATTAAGAGATTGTGACCGGTCCATCACAAAGGGTCAAGGAAAACACTCAGGTATTTAAACCACAACGAGTGTACCCGCTCTGATACCAATTGAAAGCTCAAAAATGTGTTAAAAACACAAGAGCTGTTTAGACCCCCAAATAAAAGTTACGGCTCGATAGATTTTACACTAACTTAATTCTAAGTGCGGAATAGTGTAAATGCGAGCGGATAAACAAACAAGCTACTCTAACACATATTCAAATAATCACAGCAGTAAAATGAAATGTAAAAGAGTAGAGAAGAAGAATGCAAACACAGATAACACGCCGATGTGTTATTGAAGAGGAAACCGAAGACCTTAGCAAAAAACCTCTCCGCTGCCCTCCAAGCGGTAATCAATCCACTAGACAATCAATTGGGATACATGGGTTAGCAAGAGACCCTCCAAGGCTAATCTACCTGTTGTACCTAAGCCCTCCAAGCTCCTACTCCAACAAGGCTTCTCGGAACTGTGTCTTGTGTAGCTCTCTGGATCACGCAACAAGGTCCATGTTGCATCTGCCATCCTTGGCTTCTTCCAATTCTTCCCAGTAGCACCAAAACCTCACTTGATACTCTGAAAGGGTGTGGTAAGTGTTTGGGCTATCAACCTCTCAATGGTATGGAAATGGAGAGGTAGGAATTGAGGAAATCCACAAGCTTATATGTAGAGATATAAGGGTATGCTAATCTGTAACTCTCAAGGTGTTTGGCTAGGGTTTTCTCTCAGAAGAACTCCTTAACATTTATGGGTAATGAGGGTATATATAGTGTGGGTACAGAAAGTGTGTATTATATAGTACAGTCTGGCAAAATAGAATGTTTCACGGGTGTCTCGCAGGAAGGCCTTACCCGCGAGATACTCGCGAAACACAGCTGTCTCCATCTGTACAGACTCTTCGCATTCCAGTCATGTGCCTTCTGTACTGACTCTTCACATTCCAGTCATGTGCAAGGCACGTGACTCACTTCGCGGGATGCTTAGTCGCGAGATACCCGCGAGAAATCTTCTGGCTTCAATTGCTTGAATCTTCACACACACTCTCTCTCTCTATCACACAACCCTTACAATCAAATCCCACAATAAATACAAGGTACAAAAATTGAATATAATTACAATCAAATTTGGCACGAAATAAAAGCCAACTAAATATATAGTTGTAAATCACAACTTTACAAAAAGGATAGCCTACTCTCTAAGCAAAGAGTTGAAGCTCGATCTATTTTAAGGTTAATTCTATCTTTTGAATTTTCATTTGCTTTACACTTGATGAAAAATATTTTGGGGATCACAAATGAGTTTTCAATAGCATTACAAAAGAAAATTCAAGATATTGTAAATGCTATGACACTTATCAAAGTGTCTAAGCAGCGATTGCAGATGATGAGAGATGATGAATAAGAAGCTATATTGACTGTAGTATCCTCATTTTGTAGCAAGCATGATATTCCTATCTTGAACATGTATGAAATATTTGTAGTTGGTGTGAGGCCACGGCGCAATGCCCCACAAATTACAAATTTACATCACTATTGTGTTGATTAATTCTTTGAAGTCATAGATTTGCAACTTCAAGAACTTAATAATCATTTTTTAGAGGCGACTATTGAGTTGCTACTTTGTATGGCTTACTTGAATCTAAGCAATTCGTTTTTGGCTTTTGATATAAAAAATTGACCCATTTTGCAAAGAATCCATCTGATTTTTCTAAGACAAATGTATTGGCACTTGATAATCAGCTTTAAACTTACATTGTTGATATGCGCTCCAATGACAAGTTTTTAGAGCTTTAAGGAATTGGGGACCTTTGCTAGAAAGATGGTGGAGACAAATAAGGATGTTATATATCCATTAGTATATTTGCTTGTGAAGTTAGTTTTAACCCTTTCTGTTGCGACTGTAACAGTGGAAAGAAGTTTTTCAGTAATGAAATATATCAAGAATTGTAAAGTTGTGATTTACAACTATTTTGTATTGGCTTTAATTCCGTGCCAAATTTGATTGTAATTATGTTCAATCTTATGTACCCTGTATTTTATGTGAGATTTCTTTGTAAGGGTTGTGTGTGAGAGAGAGTGTGAAGACTCAAGGTAAAGTGAAAAGCAAAAAAGTTTTCGCGGGTAGCTCACGAGAAGCCTTCCCGCGAAGTGAAGCATGTGCTCAGCACATGACTGGAATGCAAAGGGTCATAACAGATGGTGACAACTGATTTTCGCGAGTGTCTCGCAGGTAAGGCCTTCTCGCGAGATATCCGCGAAACATTCTGTTTTGCCAATTTGTCATATCTGATACACCAGGTCTCTACACACACTATATATACCTACATTACCCATATATTGAGAGGAGTGCTTTTCAGAGAGAAAACCCTAGCCACAACCTTTGAGAGTTAGAGATTTTTATACCCACAATCCTCTACACAATCCATTGTGGTTTTACTCAACTCCTACCTCTCCATTTCCAAATCGTCAAGAGGTTGATAGCCCAAACACTTACCACACCAACTATGAGTGTAAAGTGAGGTTTTGGTGCTGCTGGGAAGTATTGGAAGAAGCCATTTGTTTGGGGATGCAATCGAGCTGAATTACATGATCCGGAGAGCTAAAGAAGACAAGGCTTGGCGAAGTCAGTTGGTAGTAGGAGCTTGGAGGGCTCGAGTACATGGGTTAGACTAGGATTAGAGGGTCTTTTTTTATTCGTGTACTCCAACTTATTCTTTAGTGGATCGATTTACCGCTTGGAGGGCAGCAAAGAGGTTTTCACCGAGTTCTTCGGTTTCCTCTTCGATAACACATCGGCATGTTATCTTGTGTTTGCATTCTTCTTCCCTACTCTTTTAGCTTTCATTTTATTGCTGTGATTTGATGAATATGGCTTAGAGTAGTTATTTTGTTTATTTGCTCGCATTTACTCTATTCTGCACTTACGTTAAGTTAGAGTAAAATCAACCGAGCCGCAATTTTAATTTGGGGGTCTAAACAGCTCTTGTTTTTTCACACAAATTCGAGCTTTCAAGAATGAACTGCGCAATCGAATGGGGGATTAGTGGATGAATGATTGTTTGACTATGTACATTAAAAAAAGATATAGCGCGTAGGATTGATAATGAATCTATCATGCACCAGTTTCAAAATATGAAACCTCGTAGAAGACAATTGTAGAATTTCAAAATTTTTTTTTTTTGTGACATTGATATATTATAGTCTCTTTTGTTTTAGATTTTATATAATTTATGTTTCTTATTGATTCCCCTTGACAAAAATCCTGGAGCCGCCCCTATCTATGTTCAGCTTCTTCTTTAGTCACTGCTTCTTCTTCTACAGTATTCTTTTTGTTCCCTTTATGAATCTGATACAACTTGAATAAATAAATAAATGATTTTTTTTAAGAAAATAAATAAATCGATAAATGATTGGTGGTTGGAATAGTGGAGTAATGTAAATGAATAACGACAAGAGCCACATCAAAACTTTTAGGGTATTAGTATTATCATTGTTACAATTTTCCTTTTCAATTCATAGTTGATTTCTTGACGAAAAGAATCATATTGGTAAAAATTCTGCAAGTTCTGAATAGCCCTAATTAATAACCATCAATTTAACGCTTCAGATTAAGTTACAACTAGCCAAATAACTAATACATTTTCCGTTTCACTCAACTGGCACTATATCTTTTGTTTTTGATGCAGGGACCAATTAGATACACAAATTTTTAATACATGTCAGTCACTCGGCTTGTATTTTGCTCGTCTTCATTTTTGTTTAATTTTTTTGAAAATAAGGGGCATTAATTCGTCCAACATTAGAAACGGAAAAGGATCCAAATTCTTCAAGTCAGTCCTGAAAATCAAATGCCCAGAAAGGGGGCCAAAAAATAATCAATGCCCAAATGATAAAAACTCAAGAACAAAATAACCATGAATCAAAATTGACATCAGCTAGAGGAGTTGTGGCTGAGAAAAGAAGGAGGGAGCTGCATTGAATGAGAGAGTTAAAGAAGAAGAAGGAGATGGGAGTGAGTTTGAAATAGAGAGAGTTTGATCGAGGGTTTTGTTAGGGCTAAGTTTGCGTTTGAGAGATGGTGTTGAGAGAGTAGGAAGAAAAAATTAACTGCGTATGGGTAGGGTTTTTTGTTTGCGGCTGATTTCTACGTTTAGGCTCCTCTTGTAGTTGGGTTTTAATAAGAATCAAGTTTGTAATTTGTATTTGGTGGAAAAAAAAAAGATTTATTATTATTTATATAAGTATTCCTGATGTGGAAAATTATGGGAGTTTCAAAGGTTTCGGTTTTATATATATATATATATATATATATATATATATATAAAATAATGTGTCTCTTCATCCCCAAAAAAGTGAGAGCAGAGTAGGATTTTTTTTTTTTTTTTTGGAGAAAAAAGGGGGTAGGACTAGACTTATAGCATATGGGCCAAGTCCTAGGAAATAATTAACATTATAAGCATATTACGAAAATATTATACAAAGTTCACAAAATTACCTTAATGGACGCATACCCTGATAGGCTTTGGATCTTTTTTTTCTTGTCACTATTACTCAATTTATCATACAACTCATTTAGTGGAAAATTACATGTTGAAGTAGGCAAATTGAAGAATATTAATTATTTGTCATTGAAAATTATTTGTATTGTGAAATTCTAGCAAAAATTGGAAATCGATTGAAATTAAAGTCCCTATACTTGCAAGGAAATTACATTAAAGGGATCATTCCTTCGTCCATGGCTGCCTTGAAAAGTCTTGACTATTTACATGTTTCGTGAAACAGCTTCACTAGATTGATTCTTAAGGGTCTAGAAAATTTTAATTTAAAAATTAATTAAACCTTTCGTTCAATGATATTGAGGGTGAGCTACCAATAGGAGTTTTCATAAATGTTGGTGCAATATTAATGATTGGAAACAATAATCTTGATCAATACCTCATCTTAATGTTGGGCATTTGGGTTTTGCCAACAAGGTAAATGGGTTTGGGCATAATGTATTTGTTGGGCTCTTTGGGTTTTGCCAACAAGAGAAAAGAGTTTCTTGCCAAATTTGCTGAAATCATTGGTCACACAGATTATAATCATTGGAGATTATAATCTATGTGACCCACTAATTCTTCAGTGATGTAAATCTTTCGAATTAATGAAATATTACTATCTATCTTAAATTAAAAAAGAAAAAAAAATCTAAAACTCATCATATTAAAATTGGGTTGTCCTAGTCAAGGATTTTTCCTTTTTCATGTCTATAAATATATTATGATATTATCCGCACATATATTTCTACGTTTAATAGATATATATATTTTGGAGAAGATTTAATAGGTAAAAACTAAAGCTTTGAGAAAGTTTAACTTAACCTTTTTTTTTTTTTTTTTGAGAAATAATTACAATATGCTACTAACCCGCAGTTCAAACCCTTTTCCCCCTAGATTCCCAAGCACTTTGAACATGGAGAGGTGCCAATTCAGGTACAAGGCCTTTGGCAAGTTTAACTTAACATTAAAAACTCTAGAATGGTCTCAAGTCTACCACGCAACTATGTTAGAAGGTCTAGAGTTCTACCACGTGTCATTTTTCTTTTATTTATTTTTATAAAAACCCCCCAATAAATATTTGAGTACCTATATATCTATTTCAATTATGATTCATATTAAATGTTATATTTTTAATTTATAAATTTGATTAAAGTAGTTATAAACATATTATATTTGAAAAAAAATAGATTAGTTTCTCTACATTGGTATCTTAAATTAATTTGGATATTAAATATTTTTCACACGTACTTAATTATTCTTTACTATTTATATTTTCTTTTTTGAAAAACATTATATTATTACATTTTTTTTAAAACTAAAATCATATATACTTACAGTTAAATTTAAAATTTTGATATAAATTAAAGTCTCTTGTATCACATGGGACAATTACAAGCTAGTCAAATATATATATATTAATAGACAAAGCTGAGAGAAAATCTAATTAGATTTTAATTGAATTCTCAATTTTGCACCATGTGTCCTATTTAATTTTAATTTTTTTGTCAAGTGAATTATTGAGTATAAAAATCAAAAAGTCCAAATCCAATTAGATTCTAAATTAGATTTTAATAGGAATCCAATTTTTCGCTACGGGTCCTACTAAGTTTTTTATTTTTTTGGCAAGTAAATTATTGAGTGCAAAAACCAAAGAGTCTAAAACCAATTAAATTCTAAATCATATATATATATATATATATATATATATATATATAATGAGAAACCATTACATATTTTAGAAATGTATTGTTTTAAAAAAAGGTGTAAGTTAATACCATGTAAATTTGAATCCCTTTCTAAAAAAAAAATGTATAATTTGAATTATATAATTGTGATTTTTTTTAATTACACCTATGCATATGCACAGACTACGTACTAGCTAAGAACAAGAATACGTGGTTCATAACATGGCTTACATGATAGCACAGAAGTCAAAGAAATAAGAAGAGAAAGAAGCTCTGCACCTAATTCAATTACCCAAGGAAAGGGTCAAAGAGACTCTTGAACTTTGGGTCGTAAAAAAATATTCCTAATCCGATTTCTAAACTACCTTGGGTGGGCTAGATTGCGCCAGTTATTCTTATTATATTAGCAATGTTAACGTGTTATGATTTAAAATGGGATATAAATTTAGTGCCTTAGAGCCCTTTGGCACTTAAAGGTCTCTTGCATCACATGGGAGGATTACAGGCTAGTCAAATTAAAAAAGAAACCCAACAAAAACAAAAACAAAAACAAAAACAAAAACACCGTTAATAACACGATTTACATGATAGTTGATGAGTCCAAAAAGTAACAGAACCGTCATATGACATTGACGAACCCAAATATACGTTACTCATTCATGGCAAGCATTTATGTAAGAGAGTAACAGACGGAGCAACGGTAATAAAGAAGTTACTGATATCAGGAGATCAATTTGTAACGCATTAGCCATTACAAAAAAATGCAAAGATCCGTTGGACATTAAGGTTGAAATGAATATAAACAAAAAACAGAATGAAACCAAAAGGTACACACAATTCTTATCTCAAAAATTACTCTCAAGTTGAATTCTCTTACAATACATTCCAAGTGAATTCCTTTCTAACTTGATCATTGGAGGGTTTTTGGCAAACACCACACCGGTGTATTTCTTTCTTTCTATTTCATATCTCATTGCAGGTTTCTCTTAGGACAAATTCATCCCATCGTCCATTTACATTGACGTGGAACTCAACTGTTGAATTAGGTGCAGTGAAGAGCTACTTTTTCTTCTTATTTCTTTTATTCAAAGTAAGGTTAAAACGGAATATGGAATATGAAAACTGAAACTTGTAAAATCTTACTTGAATAAAAACTTCTGTCTTTGATAAAACTTGAAAACAAACTTCTATTTGGTACAAGCTTTGAAAAGAAAATTGTCTGAAGAGTTACAAGATTACAAAATAAAACTGTCTTAGAAACTAAAAGGTTACAAGGTTCTGTCTGAGGGAAGAGTTACAAGGTTACAAGAGAGGAAGTCTTTTTGAGGGAGAGGGAAGGTTATTACAAAGTCTTTTCTAAAACTTGGAACTTTAGAAGCTTTTGGAATTTTAGAAGCCTATCTTCAGTCTGCATAGTCCATCACTTTTATAGATGTAATGAACCATGGTAAATTAACTTGAGTAGGTAAAGTTAACTCAAGTTAAACTGTCGATAGGAACCATATATTTTGAGAATCAGAATCTGTCAGGATACTTTCTGTCGCCTACAAGTGAACAGTAGTGACTCATTTGTCTTTATCTGTCTGGACTGTCTTGGATTTGTTTGGAAGTGCACATAATATTCTGTCAAAATATCTTTCTGGATCTTTCTGTCTTGCGTACTTATGATCTATCATTAAAGGGTCTGTCATTTTGTCATTTTGTCTTATCTGTCATATGTCATAAGGGTCTTGAGAATCTTGGAATGCTTCTGGGTGAGTCTTGTAGTTTGGAGAGAAGGATTTCATCACTGTGTCATCTTCATCATCTGATATCTATGATGCAACTTCAAGCAGTTGCTTTTTAAGCTGTCTTCTGTCTAAGACGGAGGCAAGCTGGCATTGGACTTGACTCTTTTCTATAAGGAAATTAGAATTTTCTGTCTGGGAGGAAGAGGTCTTTTTCTGTAATTCTTGGCAAATATGATCAAAATTAAACTTATTCCATCATTTTAATTTAAACTTTCTAGTAAGCATGGGAAAAGGATACTGGGGATGCTTTTCTATCTTGTATTCCCATCTGATGATCCATGGGAGATCTGGAAACCTGTAAAAGAACTGCAAAAGATGTGGGAAATCTTTAAGATTCGGTATGTTTGGTTCTTTCTTAAAAATTTCATAGGCTTTAAGGAGATCAGGAGGTAGAAACATAACTTCAGGACCATAAGGATTCCACCAGTCAATGAACCATCTTGGTATCATCATGTCTTTCTTTCTATACATATCAAATCAGAAAAACCAAGTATGTCTATAAATATTTTTTTGGAATAAAAGGAATCTGTCCCACGCTTCCATATAGTCATAATAATTATAGAACTGAGGCTCAAAGGTTTGGGAAAAGTTCCTGGTGATCCAGGGCTGTGCCCTCCATTAGGAGGGAGTGAGAATCTATTTTATGACTACTTTAGAGTAACCAACTCTGTTGGGTCTTGGGAGCAAGGCATATGTGTAACCAAGATTGAGTCTGTGTCAACTAAAATAAACTCATAAAATATCTGGGTCATTAATGTTTCTATCTTAGGGTGTTCCCATCCTGGGGGTAAAAGCTAATTGACTAGTGAGAGGGGATCTGTAATGTGCTAGTATTCTCTTTCAATCCATAAAATAAAATTCCAGGAATCTTTCGAGAGTTCAACACTGTGATCTTCTTTTAGGGCTTGGGCTTGGGTTTGAGAGGTAGAGGGTCTGTCCTTTGATTGGTTAGAGGGAGAGAGAGAGGTTAAAGGGGGAAAAGAATATGCAACTATGTTAAATAGTGTTTTTAAGGAAGGAGGAGGAGTTGAGGGCATGGCATAAGACTGTTTAGTTGTTGGAGTGGAGTTTGGGGAAAGTGGTTGGAAAGGGTTCGAGCTGCAAGGTAATAGGGTCTGTTTGAAGAGAAACTCGGTGAGTTGAATGATGGATAAGGGAGAAATCTGCTAGGGGGAGGAGGGATAGGTAGAGCAACATAAGACTGTCTGGTTCTGGGTTTTGGGGAATTGTTCTTATCTGCAGGGGAGCTCATCTTCCCTATAGAAATTCACGAGTTAATAAATCAGGAATAGAATTAGATTCTCCTTTAATATATTCAATATCAAAGTCAAAAACACTTAAAATAACTTGCCATCTTGCAAAACTTTGTTTCGAAACAAGATTTTGAACATCTTTCTGTAAAACTTCCTTAGCACTTTTACAATCAACTCTGATTAAAAACTTTTGATTAAAAAGGTCATTTTGGAATTTTGAAACACATAATATAATGGATAAAATTTCTTTCTTAATAATGTTGTAATTCTGCTGGGTAGCTATTCAAGAGCCAGAATGGAATCTCACAATCTATTCTCTATTATCATTTTTTGCTACTTGTTTTAGAATTCCACCATAGCCTATGTCAGAAGCATCTATCTCAACAAATTTGAAAGTATTAGGGGAAGGAATAACAAAACAAGGAAGTTGCTTAACATATTTTTTTATCTGTCTAACTATCATAGTGTGTTTTTCTGTCCATGGAGGAGAATTTTTCTCTAGCCTTTTATATAAAGGTCTACATTGTTAGGTTCTAAAAGTTTAGAACAATTAGCAAATCGTGAACACACAAGAACATACAAGCTATAGAAAGAAGATTTCAGAATTTTCCTGGTTCAATCGATCGAAGAACAGGCTCGACCGATCGAAAGTCGTATCTGCAGAATTTTAATTAAACCCAAACAACAGTTCAAGCCCATTAAGGATTAGGGTTTTTGATCTACGTCTCCCAGTATATAAAGGAAACCCTTAGCAAGTTTTTTATAAGGCTTTTTAGAGAGAGAAGAGTGTGCCTCTTTTGTATTTAGGGTTTTGTACCTAAAAAGCTCTCTCATATTTTCTACCGGTGTTATTACTTGAAGAATCTCAAGATCCAGTGTTGTAGAAGTTGTTGCCTTCTCTAGTCATCAAAGGTGCTGATGATCTAAACCTTCAAGGGTGGTCTTGGAGTCACAAAAAGGAGAGTTTGTGTTGCTAAACCTTTGAGTGTGATCTCAAAGTCACAAACGTGGGTGTTTGTGTTTTTGCAAGGCTAAGAAAGAAGTAGTCTATGGACTTGGAGCTATCATGGGGTCGTGGTAGTAAGTTTCCTACTCGAGGTAGCAATAGGATGTTAGTGGTCTAAGTCGCTATTGTGTAAATTTCAATTCTTTCATAGTGAATTTTCTTTTTACCTTGAGGATAGCTAAGTTAAATCCTCCCCAGGTTTTTTACCAGTTTGGTTTTCCTAGGTTATCGTATCATTGTGTTCTTCATTTTCTGCACTTGTCAATGATATGATATATGTGTGTTAACCTAGAATTACATAATTTACCTAAGTTAATCACTTGGCTAAATAACTAGGTTAATCTGGTTGTGTTTTAAGAGGTTTGAAAACAAACATACATATCTTTCTTAATCCTTGAAAATCGTCTGAAACATAATTTAGACTGCCAAGAAATCTTTGTAATTGATTTTTATCTTTTATTTCATCTGGGAATTTCTCTACAAATTGAATAGCTCTGTCAATGGGGATTAAAGTTCCCCTGTAAATATTATAGCCTAAAAATCGGATTTTATCTTTGAAAAAATTTATCTTAGTAGCTGATACAACTAATCCATTATGTTTAATTACTTTAACAAATATATCTAAATGTTTCCAATGGTCATCAATTGTTTTGGAAAAAATTAATACATCATCTATATAAACAATTGAAAAGTCTGTGAAAGGTGTAAATATATCATTCATTATATTTTGAAATTCACTAGGTGCATTTTTTAAACCAAAAGGCATGACATTTCACTCATAATGACCAAAAGGAACTGTAAAAGCAGTTTTATATCTATCATTCTCATCTATTTGTATCTGCAAAAATCCACTTTTCATATCAAACTTAGAAAATATGGTTGCTTCATGAAGCCTGTCAAGTAAATCTTTCTTATTAGGAATAGGATATCTTATCCATTGTAGTACCTTATTTAAAGGTTTATAATTTATAACTAATCTTGGAACTCCTCGTTCCAGTTCTACCTATTTATTAACATAAAAAGCAACACAACTCCAAGGGGACTTACTTTTCCTAATTAATCCTTTATTTAAAAGATCTTCAATTTCTTTTTCACAATGTTCTAATAATTCATTATTCGTTTGTATTGGTCTAGCCTTAGTAGGTATCTATCTTTCATTAAAGTCTTTTTCATAAGGTAATTGTACTATATGTCGATGCCTATGCCAAAAAGCAGTAGGGAGATTAGAACAAATTTTTGTCTCAATTTATTTTCTGAATACTTCTATTTTATGATTTAATATGGGATCTATCAATTGATCAGTAATTCTTTCATATATTATTTCTGACTTTAAGAATAATAAATGTCTGTTTTTCCTGTAAATTCTTTCTTTATCAATTTCTTTTATTATGGAAATATTATCTAGTGAATAGATTTCTTTCAGGATGGGTGGTAAAATGAATTTAAAAAATATATCTTTTCCTAACACATTAGTTTTAATTCCTTTGGCTGTTGTTATGAAGGGATAAAGTAAGGCCATAGAGGGATTTCCTAAAATAATCTTAGAAGAAAGGTCTTTAATTAAAATGAAAATAGTTTCAAAACATACTCCATCATTACATATATGAACATTTGGTATTTTGTAATTAATTATGAGATTTTCACCATTAGCCTGAGTTAATCTTTCAGATGATTTTTCATAATACCTTAAGGGTATTAATCCTTCTTGTATACAATTCATATCAGCACCTGAGTCTATTAAAGCAATTTCTGTCAAAGAGAATTCTTTATTAATTAGTAAAGTAATTTCTATATGCCATTTTTGGAAAATTACTCTGTCAATTAAACTCAAGAAATTCTGTCTATTGCCATCATCTTTTTCTAATAAAGGTGGGTCTGTCATGGGTTTAGAAAATTCTTTTAAATCTATTACTTCTGCAATATTTTGTTCATCTATTTTTGTGGAATTATCTTCTTTAATTTCTTGTTTTATCATTTTTTCTTCTGTCATTAACTCTTGTAGAGTTACTGGTTTTATATCAACGCCATCTTGTTTCTTTTTTGTCTTTTCTATCTTATCTTTTTTGTTAAAGACATATTTTGTGTAATTGGATAATCCTTTGACAAAACGCACTTTCCTTGTAATTAGGTAGATCTAGGATGTATTTAACACTTCAAGGAACAAGAGTTCAAGTCTAGTATTGAAGCCATGCAAATCTGTCCAAGAAACAAGTGAAGAAGTGCTGATTTTTTAAAGCTCAATAGCTTCTCGACACCTCTCGACAGCTAGGCTATCTGTCGAGCTCTTCAGTTGATTGTTATCGCAATCTCGACACCTCTCGATAGCTAGGTGGATCGATCGAGAAATCTCCTGTCTCCTCGATAGTTGTATCTATCGAAGTTTAAAGCTCGACACCTCCTCGACACCTCTCGATCAATCGTGGTTACGGGAATTCAGATTTTCAGATCTGATTTTTGGCCCATGCTAACATGTATGTGTAGGGTTTCTTTTCTCACAACCCTAGACCTATATAAGGCTTATTTTAGAGGCCGTCACATAAGAGAATACAAGGAGAACATATGCAAAAGGTGACCGATGCCTTATTTTCTCTGAAAGAAGCTACTGCGTCTTTGCGCCTTAGGGTTTTGTAACCAAGTGTTTCTTGATCTTCATTGTTGATGAAGTGAAGAACTTTGCAGTTAACAATCTTCTTCTAGTTGGTGATTAAGTCACATACTGGGATCCGCGCAATTGGTTAGTCATGTACTGGGATTTGTGCATCAAAAGGGTGGCGTTCATATATTGAAGAGTTCAGAGATTCTGAAGCGGTAGAAGGTTTCTGCTGTGAGTTCATCTACAGGGATTGTAGAGTTTAGGGACAAAAGTTTTGTACTAGATCTGAAACTTCTCTTTTCTATAGTGGATTTCTTTTTGGGAAGGTTTCCCCCCGGGTTTTTTACTGTGAAACTAGTTTGTTTCATTGGTTTTCCTGGGTCATCATATCTTGTCTTATTTATTTTTCTGCTATATGATTTTGACATGATATTGATGTTTGTTTGTTTTAACAAGTTTTATTCATAATAAATCTAATTGACAACTTGGGTTTAAAACTTGTTAATTCTATCAATCGGGGTCTAAATTTCCCAACAAGTGGTATCAGAGCGAGTTCACTCTGATTGGATTAATTTCCTGAATGTGATCCTTGACCCCTGTTGTCATGGATAGTGGACAATCTCTTTTGATTCCTCCTTTATTTGATGGAACTAATTATGTGTACTGGAAAGTTCGTATGAAAGTTTTTTTGCAGGCTTTAGGTGAACAGGTATGGCAAGCTGTTGAAGTTGGCTGGATTAAGCCAAAGGAAGCGCCGGTCAATTGGGATGATGCAACAATCATAGCGCCAAATTTCAACAGTAAGGCCTTGAATGCTTTGTTTTATGGGGTGACCAATGAGGAATTCAAGAAAATATCATCCACAGAAGTTGCCAAGGAAGCATGGACCATTCTTGAGACCACCTATGAAGGTACCAAGGCAATAAAGATTGTGAAGCTTCAAAGACTCACTAGTAGTTTTGAAGAAATAAGGATGGAGGAGGATAAGACCTTTGATGAGTTCTATGCTAAACTCAAGGATATTGTGAATTTTGCCTTCAACCTTGGAGAATCAATAGCGGAATCCAAAATTGTTAGGAAAATCCTTAGGTCCTTACCTGAAAGATTCCATGCCAAGATCACTGCCATTGAAGAAGCAAAGGACATTGATCAAATTCCTTTGACTGAGCTTGTAGGGAACCACCAAACTTATGAGATGGGATTAGGCTCAATGGGAAAAGGTGGAAAGAGTAGAAACTTGGCTCTCAAGGGTATAGAGGAAGAGATTGAGGACTCTGAAGATGAAGATGAAAGTGAAGATGAGGATGAGGATCTAACCTTCATAACTGATGAGATTATCAAGCTTCTTCAGTTTAGGAAAAATGATAAAGGCAAACCTCCTAGAAAATCTAAATCCTCTAGGAAGGGCAAGAATGAGAAACCCTTCATCCAATGCCATGAGTGCAAAGGTTTTGGTCATATGAGGATAGAGTGCCTAAACTACCTTATGAAGGAAAAGACCAAGAAGTCAAAAGATAAAGGATTGGTTGCTACCTGGAGTGATACTGAGAATGACTCTTCTGATGAGCATGTGGATGAATGCAGTCACGTTATGGCCTTTGCTGCCTCAACCGATAAGGTGATTGTGGAAAGTGCTAGTGACAATGAGGACTCTTCTGATGATGAAGTACCCAAGAAGATGACCCTTCAGGAACCCTATGATAAGCTATGCACTGAATTCATAAAATCTGAAAAGACTTCTCATCTTTGTAGAAAAGAGCTTAATGAGGTAAAAACTGAAAAAGCTAATCTGTTAGTCAAACTAGATGAGACTACAAGGTTAGTTGAGACTCTTATTGTGGAGAACACCTCATTAGAACAGAAGGTCAAGAATCTTCAAGTTGAGCTTAGTCAAGCTAGAACTCAAATAGAGAGGATGTCTAATGCAAAGCTTAATGAGGTATTGAGTGCTCAAAAGCCTAGTTCTGATAAGACTAGCTTAGGATATGTTGTTTCCTACAGCCCCTCCTCTTCCACGGCTTCTGGATCAAGGACTGTCTTTGTGCCGCAATCTGAGATAGGTGATAAAGGTATGAAATCCAAAACTATTTTGGCTAATTCTAAATCCTTTGTTAGACATCATGTTTGTCACCATTGTGGTGTTTCTAGACACATTCGTCCTAATTGTTTTAAGTTGTATCCTCATAATCAATTGTCCAAACGGTCACAGGTTTCCTCTCAAGGACCTACACCTTTGTTTGGAGAGTTATTAAAAGTCTTGAGCTTTTTAACTCAATTTCAAGAGAATTCTAATTCTTCTATGTCCTTTAGTAGACATACTAGGACACGTGCCTTTTATCTTCACGGCCAAAGACTCATGCTATGTGGGTAAGAAAGGAGCCTAAGACTTAATTGTCTTTTCTGTTTGTCATTTGCTTTAATTCTTTCTATCTAAAGTAGAACTCTCTTTGCTTGATTTCTTATCTGTTTTTGGAATCATGCTTTCACGCATCTGCATCTTTCTATCATGCCTTCATGCATATGCATCTTTCTTTCTGCTTTCATGTTGTTTGTCTGTTTTTGTTTGGTTTTTTAGTTTTTATTTTGTTTTCTTTTCAAAATAAAAATAAAAAGGAAAAATCATAAAAATACAAAAACAGTGTGTGTTTTGTGTACATTGGTACTTGTGTACCTTGGATGGCCATTGAAGCAAAGTTTTCTAAATTTTGTATCTCTTGTAGTTTAGATGAGCATCTCTATGCACAACTAAGCAAGTGAGCTTTGTGGCTCTTGTTTGTGATGAGTAAGATTAAGTAATCTCTTGTACTTAACACTCGTATCACACTTTTTGACGGGAAGGACTAGAAAATCCTAAGAGAAAGGCATAAATAACCATCTCACCACTGTTGCCCGCCAATCATAATATGAGACATGTATGCTTCGGCATAGCAAAAGTGTAGTGTCAATGACATTTGTGTGCTTCGGCATAGCAAAATTGGAATGTCAAATGCTTACTATCATTAGGTATTTCTTTTCTCTCTCTTATATGCCCATGCATGATTTGCTCCAATAAAATATGCAAAGAAAATGAAAAGCAAAAAGATTAAAAATGCTTTAAATATGATTGCAAGCGTGTATTCTAGGAGATGTGGGAGTTATAGGATGTACCTCGAAGGTGATAGTCCCCATCAAACAGTTATGATCGTGTGTGAGTTAAAGTAATTTTCTCATATCTCAAATCGTCATAACATGTATACTCTTATGCAATCTTGCGATTTTTTCACACACAACATGCAATATTCTTTGCTACTCTTGATACATGAGCAGGTACAATGTGATTTGGCCATCACAAGGTTTTACATATGTTAATGTATGCTCACTAAACTGTCTTAACTTGTTTTTGAAATATAAAATTGGTTAGACTTGTTTAGTGTGTGTGTGTGTGTGTATGTTTTGGGATCTATATGCATAATATTTTTCTTGTTGAGAGATTTGTTTTTCACATGTTTTGCATCCTTCTATTATCTTGTCATCCATAGCATCTTGTTTCATTACATTCATGCATTTTTATGGATTCATTGTGCTCCCTTGATCATCTTTGATCATCTTTATATTTCTCGGGCGAAGCGTTCTAGCTTCTTGTACCCTTTGTCAATCATGACAAAAAGAGGGAGAAATTATGGAGACTTTGTGGTTTCTTTTTTAAAGATTCTACATGTTAGGGGGAGAAATACACACCTCTGTAAGGGGGAGATGTGTTTCATCTTGTTAGGGGGAGTGCTTACTTCCTTCTTATTGTACACCGGTCTTGTGACCATGTTTACATACATTGTGCTTATCTTTGATGATGTATGTCTTCTTCACCTATCCTTACATGTGTTGGTATGTCTTCTTCACTTAACCTTACATGTGTTGTTTCTTTTCTATCTTTATACACATGTTTCTACTTGTATGCAATCTATTATTTCTGTTTCACACAAAGATGCCTTGATGAGTTTTGTTTCAAGTGTTTCAGAAATACAGGTTGTCAAAGTCTATTTGTAATAAACTCTCTTCTTGCAAAGTTTTTCAAGAATTTGTGTTAGGATAGATTTTATTGTATTCAACAAGTGAATATGAGTTGAGTGATTTATGACTTCTCTCATATGTTCATTTGTTTGTTGTGGTTTTGTCACGGATAGCCAAATGGGGAGATTGTTAAGGACATATTTTGTGTAATTGGCTAATCCTTTGACAAAACGCACTTTCCTTGTAATTTGGTAGGTCTAGGATGTATTTAATACTTCAAGGAACAAGAGTTCAAGTCTAGTATTGAAGCCATGCAAATCTGTCCAAGAAACAAGTGAAGAAGTGCTGATTTTTTAAAGCTCGATAGCTTCTCGACACCTCTCGACAGCTAGGCTATCTGTCGAGCTCTTCAGTTGATTGTTATCGCAATCTCGACACCTCTAGATAGCTAGGTGGATCGATCGAGAAATCTCCTGTCTCCTCGATAGCACCTCGATAGCTTCTCGATAGCTGTATCTATCGAAGTTTAAAGCTCGACACCTCCTCGACACCTCTCGATTGATTGAGGTTACGGGAATTCAGATTTTCAGATCTGATTTTCGACCCATGCTGACATGTATGTGTAGTGTTTCTTTTCTCACAACCCTAAACCTATATAAGGCTTATTTTAGAGGTCGTCACATAAGAGAATACAAGGAGAACATATGCAAAAGGTGACCGATGCCTTATTCTCTCTGAAAGAAGCTACTACGTCTTTGCGCCTTAGGGTTTTGTAGCCAAGTGCTTCTTGATCTTCATTGTTGATGAAGTGAAGAACTTTGCAGCCAACAATCTTCTTCTAGTTGGTGATTAAGTCGCGTACTAGGATCCGCACAATTGGTTAGTCACGTACTGGGATTCGTGCATCAAAAGGGTGGCGTTCATGTATTGAAGAGTTCAAAGGTTCTGAAGCGGTAGAAGGTTTCTACTGTGAGTTCATATACGGGGATTGTAGAGTCTAGGGACAAAGGTTTTGTATTAGATTTGAAACTTCTCTTTTCTATAGTAGATTGCTTTTCGAAAAGGATTCCCCCCAGGTTTTTTACTATAAAACTAGTTTGTTTCATTGGTTTTCCTGGGTCATCGTATCTTGTCTTATTTATTTTTCTGCTGCATGATTTTGACATGATATTGATGTTTGTTTGTTTTAACAAGTTTTATTCATAATAAATCTAATTAACAACTTGGGTTTAAAACTTGTTAATTCTATCAACCGGGGTCTAAATTTCCTAACATTTTTTACCTTTTTCACATTCTGTAACATGGTGTCCATATTTTCTACACTTAATACAAGCAATAGGTATTTCTATAGAGTCTTTCAATTTTAGCAAATATTCTTTCTTGTCTTTATGGTGATTTGGTAGATTTTCTATCAATTTCATTATTATGTCTTTTTGTTTTCTTTTTCTTTTATTAATTTTAAGTGGGTTGGTTGATTTTAATTCTTCCTTTTTCATTACTTGATCTATCTCTTTTTGCTTAACATTAAATATTTCCATTAATTCATTTATTATGTCTTTCTCAAATTCTAATTTACTTATTCGTTTTACATTTTTATTATGCCTGTCACATTGTTTTTTAGTATGCCTATATTCTTTACATTTATGACAAATAATATTTTTAATATGTTTGTCAGGTTTCTCATTATCTGATAACTCAGTAATCTCTAAAACTGTTATGTCCTTTTCCATTTCTTTTATCTCTATTGGTGAATTTAGAATTTCTATCTTTTTAGCCAATTTTACTAAGCTATTGTCTCGAGTATAGTCCACAGTTCTTTCAATTGATTTTAGTCTCTCATCAATTTCTTCTTTAAAACTATTACTCTTTTTGGCATCATTCTTTTTCTCTTTTCTGTTGACTACTTTTACTACACTATCTTTATCAAATAATTCTAGCTTGTCATTTTCTTCCATATTCCTATGTATGGGTTGTAATGTCCTAGTTTCCTTACTATTATGTCTTTCCATACTTCTTTCTTTGTTGACTAAGTTTAGGTCATCATCCTTTTTGTCTCTTTCTATATTTAAATCTTTACGTAGAGTTCCATCTTTTGAATTGGTTAGAGTACTATTGCCTTGTTGTCTTTCTATTCTTTCTAACATCTCTTTTACTATACCTTTCCTTATTATTCCTTTTTCTTTGTCTCCATCTAGCTTCATCTTTTGTATTGTTTCTATTATGTCATCTTTCCTATTATTATTTTCTTGTCTTTCTATTGAACTTCTTACTTTTACTACGTCTATCATCTTTTGCATTTCTTGACTATAGTCTTTCCTTTCTGTCAGAGTGGTCTCTAGAGTTTTTGAATTATTTCTCACATCATCTTTTCTACATGTAATATTTATGAATTTGTCAGTGCCTACTAAGCTACTATTTTTTCTATCATGCCAATTATCTGTTACTAAAGATGATCTTCGATGGGGTTCAAAGTTTCTTTCTTGTTCTGAATTTAAAGCTTTAATTTTTTATAAAGTTCCAAAAAACTGTATATTCTATTATCTTTATCATTTTTTCTTTCTATAGTGGTGGATCTTTCAATAGCTTCTAAAGATTCCAATATTTTATTAATCCTATCTAAGAAACTATTATTGTGTCTATCAGTCTGTCTATTGATTTTATCTCCTGTGTAAGTACTCCAATTATTTGTATTATTATAATTAAAATTATAATCATCAGTAACACTATCAGGATCAGAATCAGTTTCATAATCCATATTACCATTAAACCAATCATTGTCTATATCACTCATGCTATAACCTTCATCATAATCTATATTATCATAGTCCATGTTTCAAATTAGTGTGTGCCTAACCTAAGTGTAAACAAGCAAACAGATGATGAGCTGATAAACGTATTTATTCTATTTCTAAGCAATTAATAATTACTGACGGAACTATTACTAACCACTGGTTTCCTTGTTATCGAGATCACCTCCTTGGGAAACTCCATTGTGGGACCACCCAGACACACGCCTGTTCGTCGGCTAACAAAAAAGGGGCTAACCAACGCGAAACTATGGTTTGCCAACGAGTCTTAAGGCTGACCAACGCTAACAAGGAGCAAGTAGTGGCTATGCAGTAATAAAATTCCTAGTAACTTCTTAATTGAAAAGAAATAAAACTCATACATCTACCATCCATGGCTCTGATACCAATCATGGAAGCATAAACAATGATAAAATAGATGATAAAGAAGAAAATAGCAAAATAGATATATTCAAAATAAGGTTAAAACGGAATATAGAGTATGAAAATTGAAACAAATAAAATCTTATTTGAAATAAAACTTTTGTCTTTGATAAAACTTGAAAACAGCTGTCTGATACAAGCTTGAAAATAAAACACTGTCTGAAGAGTTACAAGATTACAAAATAAAACTGTCTTAGAAACTAAAAGGTTACAAGGTTTTGTCTGAGGGAAGAGTTACAAGATTACAAGAGGAAAGTCTTTCTGAGGGAGAGGGAAGGCTATTACAAAGTCTTTCTAAAGCTTGGGATCTTAGAAACTTTTGGAATTTTTAGAAGCCTGTCTTCTGTCTGCGTAGTCCGTCCCTTTTATAGATGCAATGAACCATGGTAAATTAACCTGAGTAGGTAAAGTTAACTTAAGTTAAATTGTCGATAGAAACTTGTAGTAGCTTTTGTCAAATCTAGGAGACTATCAGACGCGTGCAAGTGAATAGTGTTCTGTTTGTCTAGGAATCTGTCTGAGAATCTGTCCGCATGCTAGCAAACAGTAGTGAAAAATCTGCCTGTATTTGTCTGGACTATTTTGGATCTGTCTGGAAATTATTTACACGTACTGGTGAATAGTGATTTGTCACAGTGAATAGTGTTCTGTCGCTGATGAATAGTAATCTGTCGCATTTTGTCTTTCTTGGAACATCTAATCTGTATCCGTATAGTTATCATAATCTAGCGGATCAGAATTATCCTCATACTGCTCATGCTCATGAACTACTCCATAATTACTACATAAAACGCAATATGAAATAGGAAGATAAATAGGGACGCGATCCTTTGCTGTCATTAGTCTAGGATCCTTAACAATCCTTCTTCTTCCAAAAAGCCTCCTTACTGAAGGTCTTGGACCATATACGGCTATCTTGTCAATGTAGCTATATAAGTGGAAGCCTTTATCTAATTCTTTCTGTATATCATAAAACTTGTTACTCATAAAATTAGACCATTCTTGAGCCAAAGCATCCGGATCATCAAGTGGTAAATAAGTATCTCCTGTATACCAGTTATATTCAGGGATACAACCCTAATCATGGATAAGGACCAAAATATGTGCTGGCCAAACTTCCATATTATAGCTATTGTCCCAAGCTGGAAGAGTACTCCAGATGGTGATCCTCATTTAATTAAGTCCTCCAATCTGTGCGGCTACTTCTTGGATGACTTTGGGAATTTGCTAATAAACCCTGCTTCTAGCATTTCAGATAACCATAAAGGATCATGAATTATTGGATCTTCTGTCTCCGTATTGATAAGTAATCCTAGATAGGGATTGTTTCTATCTCCAGTTCCTTCATAAACTCTATCTGCTTCTCAAAAAATTTCATACCATGTAGCTTTATGAGATAGCCATGTATCATTCGTCATGTCTTTTGTTCTGATAAATGCTGTAGAAACTAATACTTTAAAAAGATGCATCCATTTATTATAAGAACTTGTTAGGGCTTTATGAGTTAATATATTCTATTGGATTTTAGGGGGTAAGGTTCTAATGACAAGTCTCATCTTTTGCTGAATCTTAGGGTGGAGCTTTGAAAGCTTGTTCCCATAAGATAGCTTTTCAGAGACTGTGATTCTGTCATTGTGGAGGTTGAATCTCCATCCTCCTTGCCAAGGAGTTGACAACCAGATGCTTCAATGAATGCACTGATGCTAACAAGATGTAATTCCAAAGCCTTAAGGGTCTTTTGGAATAAAGGTTTATGTCTGAGGGTAAAGGCTGCTTGTAAATTATCAAGAAGTATTTTAATATGAAGAGGAAGGTCTGTGAATTCTCTGTCCTGAAACATGAGGTCAATGCAGAACACTTTTTGCAAAATTACATTTTTCTTACCACATGAATACATTGCCTCTGCTAGCAACGTATCCTGAAGGTATATTGTCTCCATTGAGATGCCTTCATGCCTATCCGAAATCCTTACTGAAGGCTTCCAGAATTGTTTGCGTTGCACCACTGGTGCTTTGTCCTTTCCTTTCATGTTTGCTTGGGGGGTTCTTTTACTCATAGTAGTCTGCAAATGGGTTTTGGGAAAAGGATTATGTCTTGAAAAATGTTCTTGAAAATAAATATTTTCTTGTAAAGCTTCTATAAAATTTATTTTAAAAACTCTTCTATCAATTTCCTTTTGTAGATTCTTAAGAAAATCAATTTTAAAATTTAAACAAACATTTCCCTATAAACCTTTGTGCTCTTGCTGAGTAACAATGGTATTAGAGCAATCATGATGAAGTCTGTCAAAATGAATGGGATTCAAAAAAATTTTAAAATCTAGTATGTATGTATTACTATATATCTCATTCTGTGAGAATAAAGTTTCTCCATAAAGTCTTTCATCAACTACTGTAATAGTCTGGGGAAATCCTATCAAAAACTTTTGATTGTATTTTCCTGTGAAGAAATTAAATCTGTCTTTGTTCAAGAGATTTCCACAATTAATGCTTTCTTTAATAATTAGTAAAGGAGAATCTGTCAAGACTTCAGTTATTAAAACATCTATTCTATGAGTATTTAAGGATACTATAAAGGGTGTAAATATGTCGTTTATTATCATTTTTTTTGGTACTTCTATCATACTGTCAATCCATGCATATTGACTAAAAAAGATTGCATCCATATTTCCGTCTTATTTCCGTCTTTTATGCCTTTTCTACGAAGTTCTTTTGCACAAGGTGATTTGACTATATGTCGGTGCTTATGTAAAAAAGCAATAGGGGAACAAATCTCTGTCTCTTTATCTTGTTTGAATTTCTTTTTGTCATTTTCTGTCAATTGGTCATCTAGTGATATTTTTGTCTTTAAAGATGACAAACTTCTTTCAGTTCTATAGATTCTTTCTTTATTGGTATCTTTTAGAATAGTGACCTTTTTGGAAGAATGATTTTATATGAATCTAAAGAATATATCTTTTCCCAACACATTAGTTTTAATTCCTTCATCTGTCACTAAAAAAGGGTAAAGTAAAGCCATAAAAGGAGTTCCTAAAATTATTTTAAAAGGAAGTTTCTTAATTAAAACAAAGACTGTTTCAAAACATATTCCATCATGGTATATATGAGCATTAGGTATTTTATTAATTATGAGATTTTCTCCATTGGCCTGAGTTAATCTTTCAGAAGATTTTTCGTAATACTTTAAGGGTATTAATTCTTCTTGTATACAATTCTGTAAAGTTGTAATTTACAACTATGTGTTTTGTTGGCTTTTATTCCATGCCAAATTTGATTGTAATTTTATTCAATCTTTTGTACCCTGTATTTATTATGGGATTTAATTGTAAGGGCTGCGTGTGAGAGAGAGAGAATGTGAAGACTCAAGAAAATTGAAGACTGAAGAGTTTTCGCGGGTAGCTCACAACTAAGCATCTCGCAAAATGATGCATGTGCCTTGCACATGACTAGAATGCGAAGAGTCAGGACAGGATGGAGATAGTTGTGTTTCACAAGTAGATCGCAGGTAAGGCCTTCCCGCGAGACACTCGCGAAACATTTTGTTTTGCCAGATTGTCCTATCTAATGCACACTTTCTGTACCCACACTATATATACCCACATTACCTACATATGTTGACGAGTGGTTCTGAGAGAAAACCCTAGCCACAAACCTTGAGAGTTAGAGATTGTTATACCCATAATCTTCTACACAATTGCTTGTGGATTTTCCACAACTCCTACCTCTCCATTTTCATATCCTTGAGAGGTTGATAGCCCAAACACTTACCACACCCTTTCAAAGTATTTAGTGAGGTTTTGGTGCTCCTGGGAAGCATTGGAAGAAGCCAAGGATGGCAGATGCAACATGGAGCTTGTTGCGGGATCCGAAGAGCTAGACAAGACACGATTCCGAGAAGCCTTGTTGGAGTAGGAGCTTGGAGGGCTTAGGTACATCGGGTAGATTAGGCTTGGAGGGTCTTTTGCTAACCCATTATCCCAACTGATTGTCTAATGGATCGATTACCGCTTGGAGGGCGGCGGAGAGGTTTTACGTCGAGGACTTCGGTTTCCTCTTCGATAACACATTGCTATGTTGTCTTTGTGTTTGCATCTTTCTTCCCTACTCTTTTACCTTTCATTTTACTGCTGTGTTATTAAGAATATGGGTTAGAGTAGCTTGTTTGTTTATATGCTCGCATTTACTCTTTTCTGTACTTAGTAAAAGTTAGAGTAAAATCTATCGAGCCGTAATTTTTATTTGGAGGGTCTAAATAGCTCTTGTGTTTTCACACATTTTAGAGCATTCAAATTCATATCAGCACCTGAGTTTATTCAAGCAATTTCTATCAAAGAGAATTCTTTATTAATTACTAAAGTTATTTCGGTATGCCATTTTCGGAAAATTACTTTGTCAACTAAACTCAAGAAATTCTGTCTATTGCCATAATCTTTTTCTAATAAAGGTGGGTCTATCATGGGTTTGGAAAATTATTTTAAATTTATTATTTCTAAAATATTTTGTTCATCTATTCCTGTGGAATTATCTTCTTTAATTTCTTGTTTTACCATTTTTGATTCTATCATTAAGTCTTGTAGAGTTACTGGTTTTATCTCTACACCATCTTGTTTCTTTTTTGTCTTTTCTTTCTTATCTTTTTTACCTTTTTCACATTCCGTAACATGGTGTCCATATTTTCTACACTTAATACAAGCAATAGGTATTTCTATAGAATCTTTCAATTTTAGCAAATATTCTTTATTGTCTTTATGGTGATTCGGTAGATTTTCTATCAATATCATTATTATGTCTTTTCGTTTTCTTTTTCTTTTATTAATTTTAAGTGGGTTAGTTGATTTTACTTCTTCCTTTTTCATTACTTGGTCTATCTCTTCTTGCTTAACATTAAATATTTCCATTAATTCATTTATTATGTCTTTCTCAAATTCTAACTTACTTATTCGTTTTAGGTTTTTATTATGTCTTTCACATTGTTTTTAGTATGCCCATATTCTTTACATTTATGACAAATAATATTTTTAATATGTCTGTCAGGTTTCTCATTATCATTGTCTGATAACTCAGTAATTTCTAAAACTGTTATGTCCTTTTCCATTTCTTCTATCTCTATCGGTGAATTTAAAATTTCTATCTTTTTAGCCAATTCTATTAAACTATTGTCTCGGGTATAATCCATTGATTTTTCTATTGATTTTAGTCTTTCATCAATTTCTTCTTTAAAACTATTACTCTTTTTGGAACTATCATCTTTTTCATTTTTGTTGACTAGTCTTTCTTCTTCTTTTGTATCTAGCTTCCTACATATCATTTCATTGTTTTGTCTTTCAAACATTTCTTATGAACTATCATCATTCCTAGGACTATTATTTGTCTTTTCTAGACTATCATTCTATTTCTCTTTCCTTGTCATGTTTCTTTCTTTTACTATGTCTTTTCCTATATCTAACTCTTTACGTAGAGTTCCATTTTTTGAATTGATTAGAGTACTATTGCCTTGTTGTCTTTCTATTCTTTCTAACATCTCTTTTACTATACCTTTCCTTATTATTCCTTTTTCTTTGTCTCCATCTAGCTTCATCTTTTGTATTGTTTCTATTATGTTATCTTTCCTATTATTATTTTCTTGTCTTTCTATTGAACTTCTTACTTTCACTACATCTATCATCTTTTGCACTTCTTGACTATAGTCTTTCCTTTCAGTCAGAGTGGTCTCTAGAGTTTTTGAATTATTTCTCACATCATCTTTTCTACATGTAATATTTATGAATTTGTCAGTGCTTACTAATCTACTATTTTTTCTATCATGCCAATTATCTGTTACTAAAGATGATCTTTGATGGGGTTCAAAGTTTCTTTCTTGTTCTGAATTTAAATCTTTAATTTTTTTCATAAAGTTCCAAAAAACAGCCTATTCTATTATCTCTATCATTTTTTCTTTCTACAGTGGTGGATCTTTCAATGGCTTTTAAAGATTCCAATTTTTTATTAATCCTATCTAAGAAACTATTATTGTCTATCAGTCTGTCTATTGATTTTATCCCCTATGTATGTACTCCAATTATTTGTATTATTATGATTATAATTATAATCATCAGTATCACTATCAGGATCAAGATCAGTTTCATAATTCATATTACCATTAAACCAATCATTGTCTATATCACTCATGCTATAACCTTCATCATAATCTATATTATCATAGTCCATGTTTCAATTAGTGTGTGCCTAACCTAAGTGTGAACAAGCAAACAGATGATGAGCTGATAAACGTATTTATTCTATTTCCAAGCAATTAATAATTATTGGCGGAACTATTACTAACCACTAGTTAGTAATAGACAGGAATTTGTTAGAATGGAATAATTGGAATAGACCGACAGAAAGAACTGATAAAATCTACAGACAGACTTCATTCTCTAAATTATCTTTTTTGACAAACTACACAATAAAAACTGTTGAAAGAACTTACAATTTATTTAATGAATATGAAACTATTCAATTATTTTCAATGGATTCTATCAACCGACATAGAGAAAAATATGTCTTTTTACATGTTGGTTTGGTTCAAGTGGCTGTAAAACCATTAACAAGAGAAGCTTTAAATACAAGTGTTTTACTTTGTTTAAGAGATGACAGACATTTAAGATTTAATGACTCACTATTAGGAATGATGGAAACAGGTCTACATAATGGACCAGTATATTTTAACTGTTATCCTCATTTTGCTTTAAGTTTATCTGACAGAAATATTATGGATGCTTCAACTTTGAATGTAAAAACAAATGGTTACTATATGAAAGAAGGCTTAGAACCTTTAGCTATCATTTATAGAATTTATTATAAACTTATGAAAACTACCCTTGACCCTTAATCCATGGTTGAACCATCACCCAAAGGACATACTCTCCTTCTTCAAGCCTCAACCCCAGATAGTAGACTTCGTGTACCCCAACAAATACAATGGAAATACATAAACCTTCTGGAACAATGGAAGTTACAGGCCATTACCCCTACACCAAAGATAGAAAACACTGAACCAGACTTCATAGCACAATAGGCAGACGGTACAGTTATTATTGCTTTCAATAATAATGACAGACAAAAAAACAGCCTTATTAGACCTAGTAGTTCTTCAAGCAAAAAGACCCCTACGATGTTTGCCCCTAGAAGCTCCTTCTCCTCCAGGACATCTTTCTTAGATTCCAGACCTTTACCTCCTTAGAGTCTTCCTCCAGCTATACACCTTCCCCCTATAAACACTACGAAAATCCCTATCCAGACAGAAACAATTTATTATCCGGCAGATACCACACAACCTACCCCTAATGTTCACCAACCCCTCTATCAGCCCCAACCTCAACTTGATTCTCTTACCCACACAGACATATTAGGATTCATAGAATAGGACAAACAAATTAATGTTTTATCTAAAGAATTTGTTTTAGATAAAGAATTATTAAAATATGATTATTTAAAACCTGAAAATACTAATAGGAAAAACCAGTTTTTTGAACAATATAATGACCAAGAAAGGAATAATTTAAGGACTAAATATTATGAAATGGTGACAAACTTGCAGACACACTTTAGTTTCTTTGACTTTTTGGACTATCATAATAAAAAGATAAGTGTGATAGAAAAAACATTGTCATGGACGAAGACAGAAAATCATGAAAAGGTGTACCAAACTTATCCACCCTTTGAGTCAGTTATATTAAATCAAAGTAGTGGAGCTCAAGTTTTGGCTACTCCTATTAAAAGACCTAGTCTAAGTGATGATAATAAGAACCTAGATAGTATAATTCAACAGAATAATTATAGTAATATATATCTAAAAACAATTGGTCAAAAGTTACAAGACATAGAAGACAGAATAACACCACCTTCTACTTCCATAAAAAAAAAAAAAAAAAAAAAAAAAAAAAAAAAAAGTGTCTAATACCCCTTTATTTATCCCTCATGAAATACCTCCTCATCTTAGGGCACCTTTAAAGAGACCCATGATAGAGAAAACAGATAATCTGCTTGATGAGATAAATAAGAAGTTAGACTTAATGAAATTAGAGTCACAAAAAGACATGGACCCACTAAAAAACAAAAATAGGACGTTAAATACAATAGGAAGAACTGAATCTTCAGAGGATAAAGATTCAGAAGATAATCAATTGACAAATTTGACAGATTCATCAGATATAGATAATTTGGAATCACAATTTACTGATAAATTATAGATTAATAAATTAACTTTATCATCTTCATCACAAGATCGTAAAAAAGGAAGAATTGAGGAACCATACCCCAAAAAGAATTGTTAATTCATCTTATTCGCTAGATTTAATTTATGAATGGAATATTGATGGAATGTTAGAATATGAAATAATAAATCTTTTACATGAAATGACTTTACTCACTAATTGTCACCGGTTTATAAGAATCATGGAAAACAAGACCACTAGATAGCCCATCTAATTGACATCGGTTTTACTAGCCAATTGAAAGGTTGGTGGGATCACTATTTAAATAATGATGACAGAAATGAAATATTAACAGCTATTAAAAGAGAAACAGATGGAAGTGTTATCATGACAGACAGACAGCCTTCACAAGATGTAGTTAATACTTTAATTTTTACCATAACTAAACACTTTGTTGGAGATCCCAATCAATATAAAGAAAGAGCTTTAGATGTTTTAATTAATTTAAGATGTTCACAACTTTTATATTTTAGATGGTATAAAGATGTTTTTATTTCAAATGTTTTAAGTAGGAATGATTGTCAACAATCATACTGGAGAGAAAAATTTATTGCTGGTTTACCTTACTTCTTTGCTCAAAAAGTTAGACTTGATTTAGCCAATAATGATGATGGGACTATAGACTATCCTAAATTAACATATGGTGACATAATATCTTCAATCAATAAAACAGGTTTATGGCTATGTAATGATTTAAGATTGAAAAATTAGATAGAGAAAGAAAAAAGATATGCTAAAAAGGAGCTAGGAACATTTTGTGAGCAATATGGCTTTGAACCATTGATTGCTCCCTCTAGGAAAAGAACAAAAGAGAAGAAAGATGTGGATAGATACAAGAATAATAATAGAAGATATCATAAAGGTAGGACTAAAGAAAAGAAAGAAGAGTCCAAAAGAAAGAAACGTGATAGATATAGAGAAAGAGACATTATTTACTTCAAATGTGGCAAAAAGGGACACACTAGTAGATACTATAACTTTCAAAGAAAGATAAATAAACTTGACATATTAGGAAAGTTAAAAGATAAATTAATGAGCATACTAGAACAGACAGATAGTGATGAAATGGATAATGAAATTCACCAGATAGATAATTGTGATACCACCTCATCATCAATAGACATTTCTTCAGATAATGGAAAAGTTAAATTATGTGATTGCAATAATCCTGATAATTGTTATTGTAAAAGAAAACTAAAAATAAGTGTTTTAACAAAACAAGAAGATATAATAATGGACTTAATAGATAGAATTCCGGATTTACAATCCAAAAAAGATTATTTATCGAAATGAAAAGAATCTTTAGCTCAAACTGATAGACCCGAAATAGATTTGAAAGATTATAAGTCAACTTATAATTTTGCAGAAATTACTGATAGATTCAAACCCAATAAACCTGTAACAATAACAGATTTACAGATAGATGTCAATAATTTAAGAAAAGAATTAAAAGAATTAAAATCAGAAATTTTCATTTTAAAGGACATGATTGATCAAATAGCCGCATAAGTAATTAGTGTAAAGGATAAAATTAGATATGGCAATAAATCCTTGACAAACTCCTCTCTTCTTGACAGAAATAATTATACGAATAAAAGCTTTCATAAAGATGAATATAAAGACAAATTTTTAAATATCATTGACAGAATGGTATTCCAAAAAAGGTATACTGAAATAACTTTGGTTGTTCATAAAGAATTCTCGTTAACAATTGTTGCACTTGTTGATTCTGGTGCTGATATGAATTGCATTCAAGAAGGATTAATACCTTCCAAATATTATGAATCAACAATAGACAGATTAACCCAAGCCAATGGTGATAGACTTAAAATAAGTAATAAATTAACTAGGGCATATATACATAATAATGGAATCAATTTCAAAACACCTTTCTTTTTAACAGACAAGTTGTCCTCTAAAGTTATTCTAGGGAATCCTTTTTTGGCTTTACCTTATCCTTTTTCCACGACAGACAATGGAATATGTACTAATATTCTAGAAATGGAAGTAAATTTTAAGGTCATCCTACCTCCAACCCCTAAGGATATACATTTGCTGAAAGAAATCTCAATATTTAAGGACATAAATACTGATGAGCCAGTAGTAGACAATGACGGGATTACTACAAATGAGATTACTACTAATCCAAGGGCAGATGATACTACTCTACCCAGTAGCACTTAAGCATATGTATATACATATTATCTCTTTTCAAAAAAATTTATTTAAAGTTTGTTCTTAGAAAGATTTTTCACAAATCTTATGTCACACTCAGAAATAGAAAGACTTTTGAAAAGCCCCTTGATTAAACTCCCTTTATAGCATTTGAAACCACACTACCTAAATTTGTCCTACAATTGTATGAAGGAATTTGTTCGACAGATGCATGAAGGCCTTCAACTAAGGCGTACTTGCACTATTTGTTAATTTTAAAATTAACGGTCAATTGCTTGGCAAGCAAGATAGCCATCCTAAGGCTAATAATAGACCACATTTTGCCAAAACAGAAATCTTTAATGAAGACTTCAAACAGAGCATGAAGGCGTCTCAATAAAGACAATATCCCTACAAGTAGTGATTTGCAGAATGTCTAGAAAATCCAGATAGATTACTATTCACATTCAGACAAATTACTATTCACCAACATGACAGATCACTATTCACCAGCATGTGTAAATAGCTTCCAGAAACTCTATGGAGACTACATGAGTAGTAAGATAACTCTAATTTGCAGATACAGATTGGCAGACAGTGACAAACATAACAGATCACTATTCACTAGCATGCGTGCAGACAAATCCAAGTCAATCCAGACAGATACAGACAAAAGAGTCACTACTGTTCAGATAGATGAGTCACTACTATTCACTAGCATGCGTGAAAAATCCAAGACAATCCAAACAGATACAGACAGATGAGTCACTACTGTTCATTAGCATGTATACAAAGACCTGACAAATTCCAAGACAGACTACTACTCATCAATAATAATATTCTCTACAAGTTTTCACCAACAGTTTAACTTGAGTTAACTCTACCTACTCAGGTTAATTTACCATGGTTCATTGCATCTATAAAAGAGACGAACTACACAGACAGAAGACAGGCTTCTAAAATTCCAAAAGCTTCTAAAGTTCCAAGTTTTAGAAAAGACTTTGTAATAGCCTTCCCTCTCCCTTAGAAAGACTTCCACTCTTGTAATCTTGTAACTCTTCCCTCAGACAGAACCTTGTAACCTTTTAGTTTCTAAGACAGTTTTATTTTGTAATCATGTAACTCTTCAGACAGTGTTTTATTTTCAAAGCTTGTACCAAAGACAGAAGTTTGTTTTCAAGTTTTATCAAAGACAGAAGTTTTTATTCAAGTAAGATTTTACAAGTTTTAGTTTTCATATTCCATATTCCATTTTAACCTTACTTTGAATATATCTATTTTGCTATTTTCTTCTTTATCATCTATTTTATCATTGCTTATGCTTCATATTATTGCTGTTCACTCTCCTGGTTGTATGTATCCTTCTAGTTTCATCCTTTCTTGTTTTTATTAGAGGAAAGGATCAAAAAAGAAACCATTTTCAATAGTCTCAAAGATGGATCTCCTTCCAACAATTCCGTACAAAATGCTCCATCAGGCAACTAATGGATTTTCTCTCAAAAATTTGATTGGATCCGGTAGTCTTGGAGTAGTTTATAAAGGAGTTCTTGAGCAAGATCAAAGATTAGTTGTTGTAAAGGTTCTAAACCTTCAAAACAAAGATGCTTCGAAGAGTTTTATGGTAGAATGCAATGTATTAAGAAAAAGTTTGTTATCGAAATCTTATAAAGATATTAGCATGTTGCTCTAGTATAAATTATAATGGTGATGATTTCAAAGCTCTAGTTTTTGAATTCTTGACAAATGGGAGCTGTGAAATGTGGTTCCATCCGATGACAGATTGTGACAATCAATCAAATAATTTGAGCGTTCTTCAAAGACTAATTATTGCAATTGATGTGGCTTTTGCTTTAAACTATCTTCACAATCATTGTGAGCAAAAAATCATTCATTGTGATTTAAAGCCAAGCAATATTCTTCTTGATAATGATATGATTGCTCATGTAAGTGATTTTGGCATATCAAGACTCCTCACAACTTCAAATGATTCTTCTCAAAAGTATACTAGCACAATTGGATTAAAGGGATCTATTGGTTATGCTGCTCTAGGTACTATTCTAATGTATTTATTTTCTTTTTGTTGCTTTATCAAATGATAGGATTTTTAACTCCTTGATTTTCTTGTAATATATGCTTTTTAATTTTCGTGTCATCAACATATTCCCATGGGTGTACACGTAATTAACATATTAACATAAACTCTCATTTTGTAATTTTTATTTATTTATTTTCTAAGTAACTCTTGCTTAGTATTTGATTTTCTTTTAGAAGTTAAAACACATTCACATTTGTACCATGCAAGAATGTACTTAATTTAATTATTTTTTTTTATAAAACTGCAAATTTTAATTCAAAAATAACATTCAAATATGATTTGAACTTTGAGAAATGTTAAATTTGATATTCTTTCACTAAAATTTGTACCTACTTTGTACAGATATATTTTCTTAATCAAAATAAATCAACAAGAGGGGGAAAAAGTGATTTGTACCCTCGGGATAAAGTTATTACTGTTTCCTTTAGTTTCAAAAATAAAAGCATATGTCACTATATTTTTAATATAGATTTGTTTTTGTTAGGTTCTAAAAGTTTAGAACAATTGGCAAATCGTGAATACAAACTTGTCTAGATATAGATCTTAGATTATATAGGTATTATTAGACAATGCCCTTGGTGATTCAAGTCAAGATTCAAGAACATACAAGCTGCAGGAAGAAGATTCAAGTCTGGTTCGATCGATCGAAAGACAAGCTCGATCGATTGAAAGTCGTATCTGTAGAATTTTAATTAAGCCCAACCAGCAGTTCAAGCCCATTAAGGATTAGGGTTTCTAATCTACTTCTCCCAGTATATAAAGGAAACCCTAAGCACGTTTTTATGTGGCTTTTCAGAGAGAGAAGAGTGTGCCTCTTTTGTATTTTAGGGTTTTTTTCCTAAAAAGCTCTCTCATATCTTCTACCGGTGTTATTCCTTGAAGAATCTCAAGATCCGATATTGTAGAAGTTGCTGCCTTCTCTAGTCATCAAAGGTGTTGATAATCTAAACCTTTAAGGGTGGTCTTGGAGTCATAAACAGGAGAATTTGTGTTGCTAAACCTTTGAGTGGGATCTCAAAGTCACAAACGTGAGTGTTTGTGTTTTGCAAAGGCCAAAGAAAGAAAGAGTCTGTGGTCTTGGAGCTTGCACGTGGTCATGTCAGTAAGTTTCTACTGGTGGGTAGCAATAGGATGTTAGTGGTCTAAGTCGCTATTGTAAAACTTCGATTCTTTCTAGTGGATTTGCTTTTTACCTTGAGGATAGCTAGGTTAAATCCTCCCCAAGTTTTTTACCGGTTTGGTTTTCCTGGGTTATCATATCGTTGTGTTTTTTATTTTTTGCTGCTATACATTGATATGATATATTTGTGTTAACCTAGATTTGTTAATTTGACTAAGTAATCACTTGGCTAATTACCTAGGTTAATTTAATTGTGGTTTTAAGGGGTCTAAAAACATACAAGTGGTATCAGAGCAGTTAGCTCTTTTGTTTTAGATCTTTTGATCTTAGAGCTAATCCTTGACCCCTGTTGTCATGGATAATTTGAAGTGTCTTTCTAATCATGTTTCTGCTCATGCTTCTGTTGATTTTATTGATGCCTGTGAAACTCTCTGTGAGGAATTATTGAAATCTATGAAAATTGCTAAAAAATTCAAGGAAGAGTTAAAATTGGCTAATCTTGAAAAAAAGGAATTGATTATTAGATTAGATGAATCTAATAAAAAGAATGAATTTTTGAGAAATCAAATTTTCTCTCAAGATGAGAAGATGAAACGCTTAGAACAAGAGTTAGTTGAATCTAAAGCTAAAATTGAAAATTTGACTAGTACCAAGTCTGCTGTTGATAACAGAAGTGTTTCTATTTCTTTTAAGCTTAAAACTGAGAAAGTTTATATCCCTCCTTTTAAGAGAAATAATAAAGAAAAGGCTTATTTTGCTAGGTTAGATAAAGGTAAAAGTTCTAATGGAGATGCTGAAGTTTCTAAACCTATGTCTAAACCTACTGTTAGAGAGCATAACAAATATGTTTTTATACCTACTTGTCACCTTTGTGGTGTTGTTGGTCATATTAGACCAAATTGTTCTCTGTTAAGGCAAAAACCAAAATCTGAGACTAGATTTGTTGTTAGGAATACTGATGTTCCTAAATTTGTTCCTGTTTATCACTTTTGTGGTATCTCCGGTCACATTCGTCCTAATTGTCATAAATTAAAATTTGAGCATTTTGAGTTTCTATCTAGGATATGTGATGATATTTCTCCTGCCATAAGTCCATATAAATTGTTTCATATTCTTTTGAAAAATTTAAGCTTGTTGGCTTGTGAAAGGAATTTGTAGGATTTCAGTTTTTCTTAGAAGATTAGTCTAATCTCTCAAATACACTCTGCTTTACATGGATTTTCACCTACAAAGCCGAAGACTCGTGCTATATTGGTGAGAAAAGATTCCCTAAGGTGAGTGTTGTTTACTTGTCCCTGATTTAATTCTTTCAATTGTTTGTGGACATGTTTTGTTTTTTGTTTTTGGTTGTTTTGTTTTTTAGGTTTTTTTTTTTTTTTTTAATCCAAAAACATTGAAAATTTCAAAAAGACAAAAATATTTTATTTTGTGTCTAGTTTTATTTTTCTTGAGGATTACATGAATTATGATATCTCTCTTGATTTAGAACATGCTTGACATTGTGGAGAAACTTGAATAGTATGTGTTATATAAGTGCTAAACTATTTCTGATTTTGTGTGAGTATGTACTAGTTTGTACATGTACTCAAGGGTTAATTAAGAAATTGATATTTCTTGTTTGTGTACCCTCTATAGCTTAGTTAAGCACTGTCATGCATTGTATTTGCATTGTTCATTTAGCATAATGTGTACTTTTTGTTTTTGGTCATAATTTTTTTTACCAAAAAGATTATTGTGTTTTGTATTTCACATCTTGGATTTATAATCAAGAATTGGCCATATTATTTTTACATAACATGTTTATGTACCTTGTTTAGCTTGGACGAGCTTCTTTTATTGCACTTTACTAATTTGAGCTTTGTAGTGCATGTTGTGTGGGAGATGTTCATAGTTTTTTATCACTTTGTCTTGATCTTGAAGTCACATGTCTTTGACCGTTGGACTTGAACCTTTTGAGAAAGGCATAAAGAACCATCTCACCATTGTTTACTAGCCAATCATGAACACCTTAGTGTATATCGTAAGATTTTGTGCTCGAGAAAGTGTAGCACATGCACAAAAAGAACATAAGGTGTAGCCTCGGTTTAAATGTTTAAATTGGTGTGTACATTATTGGACTTAATGTTAAATCAATCAAATAAAATTGGTGTGTATATTATTCTGGCTATTTTAATAAGTTTCTAATCAAATAAAATTGGTGTGTACATTATGAGGCAAATCAAGAAACTTACATGATTGCAAACTTGTTTTCTAGGAGATGTGGGAGTTATATGATGTAACTCTTTAGGTGATAGTCTCTTTCAAATTCTATGTGATGAATTTTGTAGAATTTGTGCTTGATTACTATTCACATATCACCTCACATGTATCTCAAGTTTTTGCTAGTTGCACACACTACACAAGTTACTCTTTACTAAACTTTGTACATGTTATTGTGTGTGATTTTGTTTTGGCCATCCAAGATTGAAAATTCCTTAATTTTAATGCCAAATGTGTTT
The DNA here is from genome assembly GCA_028535165.1 of Quercus tomentella. Lineage (NCBI taxonomy): Eukaryota > Viridiplantae > Streptophyta > Magnoliopsida > Fagales > Fagaceae > Quercus > Quercus tomentella. Next base: position 56,435,672 of record JAPQVY010000156.1, on the reverse strand, counting down.
AATGTTTGAGCTTTGAGGACAAATTGATTAAAAATCTTGTTTTTGGAAGATTTGGGTTGAATTCAAGTGTTTTTGAAAAACTTTTCATCTCATACTCCTGCATTTTATTCATAACACAATGTGCTTTGAGGAGTTTCTGCATTAACTTGCACTGTTTTTCAAAATTTCACTTTTCCAGATTTTCAATCGATCGAAGCTGTTTCTTGACCGATCGAAATTGCGATAAAAATTTTTGGTTTGAATCTGCCTGACTCGATTGGCATTCGATCGATCAAAACTGAAAAATTTCAGTTTTTAAGTATTTGACCAAATTTTTTTTCATGCATCATTTATGTTTAGGATTCGCATGCATTGCATTGATTTTCTGTATCTATCTTGCAGTTTTACAGTCATATCTCTCATTGTTTCACACATAACATGCATACACTTTGCTAAATTGGGTACTCAACTTGATTTAAAAATTGATTGATTAATTTTTGAGCTATGTACTTTTTAGTATATGCTATTTTTTATGTATTAACTACATAAAATATTTTTAAGAGATATGATGGATAATCAATGTGCAAATATTTTCTCTACTCATGCAACTGTTTATGGGTCACATAGTGTCATGTTTGCATTTATTGAAAGAAAGAATTTTTTTTTTCTTCATGTGTATCCTCAACTTAGTTTTTAAGTTTGGTTTGTGTGTGTTGAGGTCTAAAAAAAGATCACAGTGCCCAAGCCCAAAGAAGTGAGCCAAGCCCAAAAGAAAATAAGCCAAGCCCAAGGAAGCAAGTGCAAGGGGACCACGAAAGAGAAGAAGTGGCAGGCCCAAGAGGCTTGAAGCCTAAAAGAAGCATCAAGAAGGAAGAGAAACCCACGTCAAGAGATTAAAGAAGAAATAGCCAGGATCCTCAGCGACCACCAAGAGGCACGGATCCTCCTAGGCGCATAAGCAAAGTCAAAGAAAGATTAAGACAGTTCGAAAGAAAAGGACAAAAAGAAAAATAAGAAACAGAGTAGAAGCCACAAGCGCCAAACGACCCAGCAAGAAAAGAAGAAAGAATCAGCGACCTCTCATGGTGCAAGCGGGAAGCGCCTCGGGAAACCAGAATAGAGAAGTACGAAAAAGGGAATGGCAACGGACGACTTTCAAACTGGCAGAATGGGATTCCGCCCGGTTGGGAAAAAAGGCAAAAAGGAAGAACTGCCAAACGGAGGGATCGAGAAAGGCATGACCTCAGCATATCTCGAAATAGGTAACCGGCCATGGACTTTCAGAGAAATCGAAGCTGAAAAGAAGGGAAGGATGAAAAAACAGGGAATAGAACCTGCTGAGTGATGGGCACGGTACATGCCCTGTTAACCAGAGGACAAAACAGGGGAACCAATGGTTCCCCTGGGACTCCAAAATATCACTATAAAAGGGAGGGAAAGGTTGCGAAGAAGGCAGAGATTGGAGAGGTGAAAGAGCTATTGATAAAATTCTATAAAAGGAAAGAAAACTCAAGGAAAGTTAATGACATTACTTCCCGGTATCCTATAAAAGCCACTATTGCACATACTCGGATTCAAAAAGAATCAAACTTTGCAAGTCTTGAAGGTTGGAATAGCCATTCAAGACTGTAATTTTTGAGCTTGCTTGAACCTTGTATCACGTCTTAGTGAGCGTACCGTAACCATAACAAAGAAAATTTCAATGAAATATTTCTCACTGATTTAAGGATCCTTATAACGTTATTTTGTGCTTTTGTTATTCTGATCTCTGCATTTACTTTGCCGTTTTTGATTTGTCTTTCAATACAAATATCCTTGCTTGTCAATTTACATGTACTGTAGGAAGCATGCCTTGTGCACTACTTGATTCTTAAACAGCCTGCTAGCTGCGATGAATCAAAGCCCGGTCCATCAAACCACAAACTACTCGGCCTGGGATCCTTGGGCCTGAGTGTCACAAAAAAGGCACTCTCACAGTGTGTTTTTGTTTTCCCTACCTCTTAAATTTTTCCCAAAACTTGTTTTGTTTTTCCTATTTTTATAGAAGGAGAAAATTTTTTTTTAACCTTTGTTGTTCTTAAGGGGAGTTGTTGCTCTTCATAGGGGGAGTTGCCTCTATTTTTTATAGAGCTAAACTGTTTTTTGTTCCCTTGGTTCTCTTTTTTCTCTCATGTTTATTGTCACTCTACTCTTTGTTTGAGTTGTCTTTGTCAATACGTGACAAAAAGGGGGAGAAATAAATGAAATGTAGGAATCCTGTTTGTTTTGTTTATGGGGAGTTGAAATTGTTTTTGAAAGTGGGAGAATATAAAATAAATGAAATGTGAGAATCCTGTTTGTTTTGTTTAGGGGGAGTTGAAATTGTTTTTGAAAGGGGGAGCATATAAAAACTTTTTGATGTATCTAACTTAGGGGGAGAGTTAGAATTTACTTTTGTTTTTTATATTCTGTTTCATGTTATTGTTTATATGTCTTTCTTTCCACACATGCGGTGATGTGTTTGTTGAGTGTTTCAAGAAAGACAGATACATTCTGATCAAGTCCTTCTACCTCTTATTGGCAACTTCTTGGTTAGGAAGTCTTAGATTGGAATTTGTGATGTAATTGGGGATTTTATTATATTTGGTTGTTCTTGTATTTGAGTATTTCATTTTGTATGAAAGTTTTGTCACGAATTGCCAAAAGGGAAGATTGTTAGGTTCTAAAAGTTTAGAACAATTGGCAAATCGTGAATACAAACTTGTCTAGATATAGATCTTAGAGTCTATAGGTATTATTAGACAATACTCTAGGTGATTCAAGTCAAGATTCAAGAACATACAAGCTACAGGAAGAAGATTTCATAATCTGTCTGGTTCGATCGATCGAAAGACAGGCTCGATCGATCGAAAGTCGTATCTGCAAAATTTTAATTAAGCCCAAACTGCAGTTCAAGCCCATTAAGGATTAGGGTTTCTAATCTACTTCTCCCAGTATATAAAGGAAACCCTAAGCACATTTTTATGGGGCTTTTCAGAGAAAGAAGAGTATGCCTCTTTTGTATTTTAGGGTTTTGTTCCAAAAATCTCTCTCATATCTTCTATCGGTGTTCTTCCTTGAAGAATCTCAAGATCCAGTATTGTAGAAGTTGCTGCCTTCTCTAGTCATCAAAGGTGCTGATAATCTAAACCTTCAATGGTGGTCTTGGAGTCACAAACAGGAGAGTTTGTGTTACTAAACCTTTGAGTGGAATCTCAAAGTCACAAACGTGGGTGTCTGTGTTTTGCAAAGGCCAAAGAAAGAAGGAGTCCGTGGTCTCGGAGCTTGCACATGGTCGTATCAGTAAGTTTCTACTGATGGGTAGCAATAGGATGTTAATGGTCTAACTCGCTATTGTAAAACTTCGATTCTTTCTAGTGGATTTGCTTTTTACCTTGAGGATAGCTAGGTTAAATCCTCCCCAGGTTTTTTACTGGTTTGATTTTCTTGGGTTATCATATCATTGTGTTTTTTATTTTCCGCTGCTATACATTGATATGATATATTTGTGTTAACCTAGATTTGTTAATTTGACTAAGTAATCACTTGACTAATTACCTAGGTTAATCTGATTGTGGTTTTAAGGGGTCTAAAAACATACAGTTTTATTTTCTTAACTTTGCATTTTGTAAACCCTAAATCCATATTTTTTTAATAGATAGAATATTGCTTAATTTCCCTCCATTCCATGAGTTGTAGAGTATGGCATGGGCAGTGAAGCATCAACTAAAGGGGATGTATATAGTTATGGAGTCCTTGTGTTAGAAATGTTTACAGGAAGGAGCCCATTGATGATATGTTTAAAGATGGTCTCAATCTCCATAACTTTGTTAAGATGTCCTTACCAAAAAGGCTCATTCAAGTTGTTGATCCAATGCTTTTGCCAAGAGAAGTTGAAGGAATGGGAGTAGCAACTACAGCAATGATGGCAACAAAAGAAGATGATAATGACAATGAAAATGAAGTAGAAGAAGCTAATAATACTGAGGACTTTAGGCATATTGATGTGGATATGCAAAAATGCTTACTATCAATCCTTAATATCGGAATCTTATGTTCATTGGAATCTCCAAAAGAGAGAATCAATATGGAGGAAGTCATTAAGGAACTACAATTGATAAAAAGTACTTTTGTTGGTTTGGGGATTCGCAGAGCTAGACCAAGTAGAGCTCCAGTAAGAGACATTTCATTTTAATTACTATAAGACTACTCTAAGTAATGTGTCCTAGTCATTTATGTTGATTTCATTCAGTTTCCAAATACTTCTTTTCAAAAAGCATGGAAATTTTATGTTTACCTTTTCATTAAGCATGGAAATTATATTTTCATTTCTCACTCGCGGTCAAATTGCTAAATAGAAATTGTCATCTTATTAATATCCACGACCTTGTAACCTTGTAATAGTTATTGTTTTTTATATTATTAGGGTATAAAATGGTGAGCTAACGAACATTTTTGTGAATTGCAGAGGCCTAGAACAACTAGAAGAGATTAAATGTCTTTAATAATGCTTGGATTATGCAGGGGATTATGAGTCGTGATCTTAATTTCAAGCTAGTTTTATACCCCTTGTTGAAATGATTAATGGATGATGAAAGTTCAAAAACGTAAATGTGTATAAACACCTTTGAACGTTTAGACCCCCAAATTACAACTTATCCAATTCAAGCAATATGTCAAACAACTAGTGTGCGGAAACTTAACATATGCTATAATATGGAATTGGTAAAAACTATCTAAGCCAAAACAAAATATAATCCACAGCAGATAATAAGAAGGCAAAGATAGAGAGGAAGGAAGATGCAAACACAAAGACAACACGCGATGTGTTATCGAAGAGGAAACCGAAGCCCTCGGCGTAAAACCTCTCCGCCGCCCTCCAAGCGGTAAACAATCCACTAGAAAATACAGTTGGGATACATGGACAGCAATAGACCCTCCAAGCCTAATCTACCCAGTGCACCTAAGCCCTCCAAGCTTCTTGCTCCAACGAGGTTGCGCCGAACCTATTTCTTTTCTAGCTTCCCGGATTCCGCTACTAGACCATAGCATCAACCAATGAAGATTGGTTCCTTCCTAACTGCTTCCCAGAAATCCAAACAGCTGTCTCACAGTGATGATGATGGTGAGAACCAGGTTTGGTATAAAGGCCTCTCAAGGATTTGGCAATGGAGAGGAAGAGAGATGAGGAATTTGAAGAGACTCTAATGTATAGATTGTGGGTGAATCAATCTTGTTTTTCTTTAGGGTTTCTCTCTCAAAATTCTCTCTGGAAGCTCTCTCACAATCGTGGGTAAAAGGGGTATTTATACTGGAGTGGGAGAGGAATGTGAAACGTCAGGTTTTACAAAACAGGGGTGGCTCGCGGCTTGACCTCGCGGCTTGACTAAGTCGCGAGATCCAGTCGCGAGATAACCGTATGGCCAGTTGTCCTGTTTTGTCCTGTAGTGCTCCAGCTTGCATGACTGTTCACCTTCCAGCATGCTTGGCACGTGTGCTGCGTCTGGCGGCTTGCAGCCGCGAGTCACCCGCGAGTCCCAGCCGCGAGTCTCTGTTTTCTTGCACACTCTTGAGCAATCTTCACTCTATCTCACTCACTACCCTTACATCAAACCCACCTAAATACAGGGTTACTAAATGTTGAATTACAAGCAAATTTGGCACGGAATAAAGCCAATTAGATGGTTGAATAAATTCAACCTTACAATCTCCCCCTTTGGCTATTCCGTGACAAAACCCTAAAACAGACTCTAGACTTAACATGTGAGTTGGGAACAGTTGAACAAAAACTCACTCACACCTAACTCTAGAAGCTGTGAAGCACTTGTATCATATGAACATAATACTCCTGAAACACAACAATACACCATGATCATTGTAGGCAGAAAATCATAACATGCATATGAAACAGGCAATATGTGATCAAGCAAAGATGGAGTTAAGAAACAAACCATGGCTTGATCAACCAAGTGAACACCACAAAGTAGTGATCACAGTGCTCATTCACACTTGGAATGAACACAAGGACATACAAGTTAACAAGCACAAGGCAAGACACTTGTATGTTCAACACTCAACCAATGCATAGTACACAAGGTATATGCATCTAGGAACAATCCTACAAGGGCACAAGAGTGACAGTACATAGATCAAAATGCAAGACATTTAGATTAAAGTACTGATTTCAACATAGCATAAAGGCTGCATAAAGCAAGGTACATACCATAAAGCCTACAAACTTTGCATAAAACAATAACCCTAAAAGCTTACAAAAGCACATGGGTACAGCCAGAAAAAATAACAGTTTACAAAACACAATATATCAACTTAAAGTGAAAACTTAAACTGAAAAAGAATGTAAAGACACTCCCCCTTAGGTAATATCCTCCCCCTCTGATCACGCCTATCACTCCCCCTTTTTGTCATGGAATAGACTATTCATCCTCTTCCAGCTTTCTCTGAATTTGATCCAATTGAGTTTGAAGAGAAGTAAACTTCATATCCCATCGAGTGCTTTGATGGTGTAGAGACGCTGTGAGTCCAGACATCTTTGTATTCAACTCGTGGACAGAGGATACAATGCGATCAAGTTTCTCATCTAGGGAGAGAGTGCTGAAATGAGAGCCACTGTGAGATGCAGAAGTTTCTGGTTTGGCTCTCTTCCGACTATGTCCAATGCTTGCATTGAATGTACGCATGTTGATTGGACTTGGTTTTGAGATAGGAGATTCATCTGCCGTTGGATAAATTCCCTTGAGCTTCAAGATCCGTGAAATGAGACTGCAGAAAGGAATGCATATCCGAGACTCAGTTCGAAGAACCGTTTTGCGCAGAACATGAAAGATATGAGCACAGATGTCTATTTCCACATCAGAGATTAGATCATGAAGAAACAAAGCACGTCCGAGGTTCATATACCCAGTGCTTGATAAAGGATACAAATTGTGAAACATCACAATTGTAAGCACTCTCAGTTTTGGAGAAAGAGAGGAAACACTGATGGATTTCCCATTGGGTGAGAACTCCAAGTCTTGACCAAGACTTTCTTTGAGAAGCTCCTCATCAGGACAGAGATCATCATAAACCGGTGAATGTCGGATAATTGGCCTGTTGATGTGAAGTATTTCTGCCAGATATGCAGGAGAGACAGAAAAGCTCTTTTTCCGAACCCAGCACTTAAGTTCATCTCCTTCCACAATTGCGTTGGCATAAAATTCTTTTACCAAATCTTCATACGCGTCATCCAGATCAGAGAGAAGGTAATTCCAATCCTTGTGAGCAAACCATTTCGGAATGTCAGTGTCATGAAGTGAGGGCTGATCCACAGCTCTTTCTAGTAAAGGTGTGGCATGTAGAAAGTAATTCTCATAAGACTGATAGGCTGCATATGATCTGAACTTGTTGGGATCGAATCTCTTTGATGAAGAGCGAGTCCCTTTTGTTTGAGGTGAGTAATCATCAAGATCAATTACTGGTTCCTTCCCTTTGGAACTACCTCCTTTCACAGCAGCTTTCTTGAATGGTGACATGACTAGTCTGTATTATGAACAAGGGAAATGGTAGAACACAATCCAACAGACTTTATTAGCAGTGGGTTAGTGGAAATTTAGGGATAATGAAGAAACCCTAATAGCTGGATGAAAATGGCCAGACAATAGCAATGAGGGACACAAATGGCCCAAATTGAACTACACAATAGAGGGAGTCAAAATAAAACCACACAATCAGCAGAAAAAAGGACCCATATTCAACAACACATCAACAGGATACCACACAGGATCATTTTGAAACACCACATCCACAGCAGATCAGACAAAAATAGCTAACCCTAGCTAAGCACATGATGAAGAACAAAACCAACAATATAAAATGGCTCAAAACAGAAACAAAAGCTTCCATAAGCTAAGCATGGACAAAGAGTAGTAGCTGAGCTAAAAACCCATCTCAAAATCACAATCAAATGCGAATAATCCAGAGGGAAAACCATAACAACAAGTAGAATAGAGTTTAAGACAGAAAAAACCATACCTGTTACTCGATGATTTTGAGCTGAAAAGAGGCAAACAATGGAGATCGAAAATGGAGGCACGGTGTGGATGGGTAAGAGATATTTTAGAGAGAAGATGAACAGTTCACAAATGTTCGAGGGAAAACACTGGAAAATGCTTTTAAAACTATCCCTATTTTTGCCAAACACGCGTTTTTCGCGACTGAGGTGAGTCGCCAGCAAGTCACCAGGTTGAGCCGCCAAGACCCTCAAAGGAAAAATTTTGAAAAAATTTTTCTAAGTGTTTTTCGCGACTGGAAGGTCTACCCGCGAGAGAGTCGCGAGCTGAGCCGCAAAAATCTCTGAGTAACCCTCGCGACTAGGCCTTTCACTCGCGAACAAGTCGCCAAAATGGACCCGCGAACATGCGACTGAGGCTCGCGACTTGACATACCCGCGACTAAGCCGCCAAAACAGGGCAAAACTGGATTTTTGAAATTTTCAGATTTTTCAACAAAATACTTTCCAAAAACACCTAAAACACTCAAAAATCTTTTTGTGCTTGAAACAACAAAGATTGAGCATGTGAAAAACATATTTCATCAAGTACAATTACACAAATGATTATGGCATTCTTTGAACATAAACTTGTGTGTTGTGTGTGGATATCAACAATGAGATAGTCCTTAGTCTAATGTGAAGCTTCAATGATCAATTCAACCAAGGCATACACAATTAGCACTAGATCATGTGATCTATCTCACTTATAGAAATATGTATATATGACCTCCCACAAAACTTGATAACATAACTTGGAGCTTTACATTTGACTCCACTTTCAATCATAACAAATGATCTTTTTGATCCTTTTGAGACAACACCTTTCATTGAGAGAGTGATATTTGATAAATCTCTTTAATGAACAAGCCTTTGGCCTTTTGAATAAACATTTCTTTTTAATTTTTGGTCGCTTTCCCTTTTTCCTAGTCGAATACTAGTATGTGCGACAGGCTTTTGCAGCTCAATATCTCTTTTCATTTGGAGATTTACATTTGGTGAGCTCTTTTTAGCAAAACAAAAATAAAGAGTGGGAAGATATATAGACACAAGTCTATGCATGTCTCAAGATCAACAAAACCATTCACTAATCATTCATGACAAGTTTGAAGATCTATTTACAACAATCACAAAGATTTCAAGATTTCTCCCACAGAGATATGAGTGCAAGGAAACAAGCAATGCTCGAAAATGCACAAAGCCATTAGCACAAAGGTACAAGGCAAAACAAGTTTTGAGACAAAAACTCAACAATGTCAATCAAGCTTTTTGATTTTCTAATTTTTATGTGATTTTTGGATTTTTGACATAAAAGAAGAAAATGATTGAACAAACATAGAAAGAAGCAACAGTATTCACAAATGGACAAACAGACAATAAACATGTTGCACAAAGAGCTAACAAAGAAGTGTGTGCCCCAACACAAACAAACTTATCATGTTATACATATGTGAAGCACACAACACACAAGAGAGTCAAGGAATTGTACCAACACCAATGGTCTTACGGAGTGATTCAAACCGTGGACCATCGAGAGGCTTGGTGAAGATGTCCGCCTTTTGATTGTCGGTGTGTATGAACTCAAGACACACAACTCTTTCCTCTACCAAATCCCGAATGAAATGGTAACGTATCTCTATGTGTTTAGATTTTGAATGCTGGACAGGATTCTTGGAAAGATTGATGGCACTGGTGTTGTCACAGAAGACACACATCGTTTCTTGAGGAATTCCATAGTCATGAAGTAATTTCTTCATCCAAAGAAGCTGAGTGCAGCAACTTCCAGCAGCGATGTATTCTGCTTCAGCAGTAGATAGAGACACGGAATTCTGTTTCTTGCTCATCCACGAGACAAGATTGTTACCAAGGTAGAAACAGCCACCTGAAGTACTTTTCCGATCGTCTACACTGCCAGCCCAGTCAGCATCTGAATATCCAGCAAGACAAGCATTTGAGTCTTTTGAATACCACAGACCATAGTTTGAAGTACCATTCACATACCGAATGATTCGCTTAGCAGCAGTCAGGTGAGATTCGTTTGGATTAGCTTGGTACCTGGCACAAACGCCAACACTGAAAGCAATGTCCGGTCTACTGGCTGTAAGATAGAGCAAACTCCCTATGATGCTCCTATACAATGTAGGACTTACTTCGACTCCAGACGAATCAACATTCAGTTTAGTGGATGAGCTCATGGGAGTGGAGGCATGTTTTTTGGAGTCTAGTCCAAACTTCTTGACAATGTTTCTGGCATACTTCTCTTGAGATACAAATATACCCTCCTTCTGTTGTTTGACTTGAAGACCCAAGAAAAATGTGAGTTCCCCCACCATACTCATCTCAAACTCCTTCTTCATCTCCTCAGAAAATTCAGTAGCACGATCTTCGATGGTTGCCCCAAACACTATGTCATCAACATAGACTTGTGCCACAAGGAGATAATCTTCATCATTTTTGACAAACAGAGTTCGGTCGGCATACCCTCTTTTGAAACCTCTATCTAGAAGATAATGTGTAAGACGATCGTACCAGGCTCTAGGCGCTTGTTTTAAGCCATAAAGGGCTTTCTTCAATCTTAATACATGATCTGGAAAATGAGGATCCTCAAATCCTTTTGGTTGCTCAACAAATACTTCTTCATTTAGATATCCATTCAGAAATGCGCACTTTACATCCATTTGATAAAGTTTGAAATTCAAAGTGCACGCAATGGACATGAGGATTCGAATGGATTCGAGTCTTGCCACCGGAGCGAAAGATTCATCAAAATCTACTCCTTCTACTTGAGTGTATCCTTGAGCTACTAACCGAGATTTGTTTCGAATTATCTCTCCATCTTCATCAGTTTTGTTTTTAAAAATCCATTTTGTGCCTATAACATGAACGTTCTCAGGCCTTGGAGCAAGTTCCCACACATCATTCCTCACAAACTGATTCAGCTCTTCATGCATTGACTCAACCCAATTCTCATCTTGAAGAGCCTCTTCAACCCTTTTTGGTTCAAACTGTGCAAGATAGCAGTGATATGTTACATGATTGGCTCGCAGAATGTTTCCTTTCCTAAGGCGAAGACCGTCATCAAGAGATCCTATGATGTTACTTTCCGGATGATTCTTGATAACTCTTGAAGATGGCCCTTTTGAAGTGGAAACTTCATCACTTCGAGAGATAGAAGGATGAACTTCCGGAGGTGTAAGAGGACTTGATGTTCTAGACATCGATCTCGTTTCCATTCTTGGGTTGATGGGAGTCGATTCTACTTCTGGTATAGGTTCTTCACCTTCTATATCCAAAGCTTCTACCTCAACATCGGGCTCTTTGGTGCTCGGCCCTTCTACATCATCAATCATTTCCACCTTAGATAAGGCATCATCAATCTTGACATTTATGGACTCCATCACAGTCTTTGTTCTCTTGTTAAACACTCTATACGCTCGACTTGTAGTAGAGTACCCAAGAAAAATACCCTCATCACTTCTCGCATCAAACTTCCCAAGATTCTCCCGATCATTTAGGATATAGCATTTACTTCCAAACACCCGGAAATACTTCACTTTAGGCTTCTTCCCATTCCATATCTCATAGGCAGTCTTCTTTGTACCAACTCGAAAGAAAATCCTATTGCCAATGTGACACGAGGTGTTGACAGCTTCTACCCAAAATTTTTGAGGTATTTGCTTGTTAAGCAACATGACTCTTGCCATCTCCTGAATCACATGATTTTTTCTCTCTACCACTCCATTTTGTTGTGGAGTTTTGGGAGCTGAAAATTCTCTTTTAATTCCATTCTTCTCACAGAAGGACTCGAATCTTGCATTTTCAAATTCCCTCCCATGATCACTTCTAATTTTGGCAATCGGAATCCCTTTTTCGTTTTGTAGTTTCTTGCACAGAATCTCCAACCTCTCACATGCTTCTGATTTTTCTCTAAGGAATTCAACCCAAGTGTATCTTGAGTAGTCGTCCACAATGACCATAATGTATCTCTTCCCCCCTAGGCTTTCAGTTCTGGTAGGCCCCATTAGATCAACATGAAGTAACTCCAAGCACCGAGAAGTGGCAATCACATTCACCTTGTGATGACTTGCCTTAGTTTGCTTCCCCATTTGACATGCACCACAAACGGTCTTCTTCACTTTTCCAAACTTAGGAAGTCCCTCAACTGCTTCAAGTTTGGAGACTTTTGCTACTTGTTTGAAGTTGGCATGCCCAAATCTGTGATGCCACAGCTCCAACATATCCACACGAGCACTTCTACACGATATGGGTGCCGTGGGAACTATTCCATAACAGTTATCTGTAGTCCGATTTCCCTCCAAAACCTGAATCCCCTCTTCATTGATGATCAAGCATCCCTTCTTAGAGAATTGTACCAGGAAATCATCATCACAAATTTGAGTGATGCTCAGCAAATTCGCCTTCAGCCCTTTTATGTACAGCACATCTTTCAACAGCGGCAAACCAGGTATCTCAATGGTTCCTTTGCCTAGGACTTGAGCATGACTTCCATCACCAAAGGTCACATAGTCACCAACCTTTTCTTTGAGTGTCTTAAACATTGACTTATCCCCTGTCATATGGCGAGAACACCCACTGTCAAGATACCACAAACACGCATTAAACACCTTCAATGAGGTATGCACAAATAGGTTCACATGTGACAAACATTCTTGACCTTCAAACACAAACTCATCATCAGTTTTCATGCTTCTTTCAGATTGATTTTTCATTTTCAGATTCTCAATCATCTCACACAACATTCTATTCTTTCTTTTATATTTTTTAATCAATGATTTGGATTCAGATATGCTACTGTGTAAGACATGATTCTGATTTTCAAGATATTCCAGCATGTGAACAAATACTCTAGCATGTTTCTTAGTTTTTAACAACTCTACGAGATCATTAGTAAAACACCTTTCAGACATATGCATAGAGTCATTTTCACAAACACTTAAGCTACAATTCAGCATGGTATTTTCCATAACAACAACCACAACACAGGGGTCTAGGATCACACTTAGGTAATAAAACCACAACAAGTGTACCCGCTCTGATACCAATTGAAAGTTCAAAAACGTGTATAAACACCTTTGAACGTTTAGACCCCCAAATTACAACTTATCCAATTCAAGCAATATGTCAAACAACTAGTGTGCGGAAACTTAACATATGCTATAATATGGAATTGGTAAAAACTATCTAAGCCAAAACAAAATATAATCCACAGCAGATAATAAGAAGGCAAAGATAGAGAGGAAGGAAGATGCAAACACAAAGACAACACGCGATGTGTTATCGAAGAGGAAACCGAAGCCCTCGGCGTAAAACCTCTCCGCCGCCCTCCAAGCGGTAAACAATCCACTAGAAAATACAGTTGGGATACATGGACAGCAATAGACCCTCCAAGCCTAATCTACCCAGTGCACCTAAGCCCTCCAAGCTTCTTGCTCCAACGAGGTTGCGCCGAACCTATTTCTTTTCTAGCTTCCCGAATTCCGCTACTAGACCATAGCATCAACCAATGAAGATTGGTTCCTTCCTAACTGCTTCCCAGAAATCCAAACAGCTGTCTCACAGTGATGATAATGGTGAGAACCAGGTTTGGTATAAAGGCCTCTCAAGGATTTGGCAATGGAGAGGAAGAGAGATGAGGAATTTGAAGAGACTCTAATGTATAGATTGTGGGTGAATCAATCTTGTTTTTCTTTAGGGTTTCTCTCTCAAAATTCTCTCTGGAAGCTCTCTCACAATCGTGGGTAAAAGGGGTATTTATACTGGAGTGGGAGAGGAATGTGAAACGTCAGGTTTTACAAAACAGGGGTGGCTCGCGGCTTGACTAAGTCGCGAGATCCAGTCGCGAGATAACCGTATGGCCAGTTGTCCTGTTTTGTCCTGTAGTGCTCCAGCTTGCATGACTGTTCACCTTCCAGTATGCTTGGCACGTGTGCTGCGTCTGGCGGCTTGCAGCCGCGAGTCACCCACGAGTCCCAGCCGCGAGTCTCTGTTTTCTTGCACACTCTTGAGCAATCTTCACTCTATCTCACTCACTACCCTTACATCAAACCCACCTAAATACAGGGTTACTAAATGCTGAATTACAAGCAAATTTGGCACGGAATAAAGCCAATTAGATGGTTGAATAAATTCAACCTTACAGATGATTTTCTTTCTCTTCTAATGTAGGAATCATGATTTTCTCTCTCTTCAAGTGTAGGAGTCGTCTTCATTTACTGTGCTGGATTCTACTACTGTAATGTGTGATTATGTGTTTGTACAAATAATCAATTCAATTCCTAAAAGTCTTTATAGGAAGGGAATGTATCAAAGATGCCATGTTAGTTTAGAAATTTAGATGCTTTATGCAACATTATTTTAGTATACAAATAAAAATGGATGTTTCGTTTAATTTCCATTTAAAACTCAAAGTTTTAGATTATAGTATCTTGTGGCTGTAGAGAATAAAACAATCAATGTAAGTTTCAATTTATTATATAAAAGAACAGAAGACCAATCACCCATCACTGCCCAATATTTGATGAATCAGATATGACAAACAGCAAATAGTCTAGGACCTCCCTAAAGCATATAAATCTCTGTATATGTGGCTACACAAGAGAAGCAGCTTGACTTAGTTTTGGTCCATATAGCCTTATCCTTTACTTTGGATCTACAAGACTTATTGTCTTTGGAGTATAACTAAACCAGTTCTATTTTTCAAGACTGAATCCACCAAAGCCTCATAGATTGTTGCATCATATATAATCCTATATATTTCCAAATTTAAGCAGAAGGGTTCCAACTAGGTGTCATTGGTCAAGCCATAGGAAGATTGTTTTCCCAAGTCGATCTAACCCAATTTAGAGCATCAACAATAATACTCTAAATGAAATTTTTAATTAAAAAAAAAAAAAAAAGAGTATCCATTAGCTATTTGACAAGCTGGCAGACAGATTTTGAATCTAATAGACATGTATGCATAGAGCATTAACTCTTGTAACACTCATTCTTAAGACAAAGAGAGAATGTGAGAATGTGGCACAAAAGAATATATTGAACCGTGATAACTAAGGTTACCATGTATACGTGCAAGCAACAGAGAGAGAAAAGCATTACAACTAGTAACTTAAACCCCAAAAAAAAGAATTGTGTAAAACAAATACTACAACATACAAACTGCTCATAAATGCTGAAAAAACCAAGAGAAATGCTATGTCCATAATATTTTCAAAACACTTAAAAAACCAATAACAACTAACCACCAATAAACTTAAGTGGTAGTTTATTACGAGTTGTTATTGGTGAGACAAAAAAATAATTTCAATATTAGGTTCAAATTAAAACCAATAACAATTAACCACTTATGATTTTTTGTGAAAGTTTTTTGTTGTGAAAATGTTTTGTACGTAGCATTTCTCAAAAAAAGAATGATATTGGAAAGTATAGTAACATGGATTTTTGTGGGCCAAAAACAGAATACTATTGTTTTTCTTTGTGGCTTCTTTTGCTAACTTCAGGCCTTTTGCACATCAATTCATCAGCAACATCTTTGGGGTGACATTCAACACTTAACATATGCTTCTAAAAATTATCTTTTACCCAGTTATCCTCCGAGTAAGTAATGTTCCTCTGTACACTAGGGAAAAATGCTCATATACCCCCTAAACTTTCAACCATTGGCCAAAACACCCCCCCTAAACTTTTATATTGGCCAATTTACTCCTCAAAGCCCATTTCTTTAAAGCCACAAAAGCTAATGCTAGTAGCTCGCTTTTATCTGCCTATGACCAAATATTAAGAATTTATCAAAAAACAAAAGACTGTTTTACAACAGATGTTGTGGGGTGCCTAACACCTTCCCCACACATTACTAGACTTTCGAACCAAGAATCAAGATTTTTTTATCATCCAGTTAGATTTGGAAAAAATTGACTTTTTCATAACCTAAGATTGGTAATAAAATCAAATAGAGTCAAATGACTAATCACACCTTAGTAAAAACCTACTGATTGGTGGCGACTTCAAAAACTTGTGACAATTTAAAAATGACTCATTAGTCATAGGAGAGCATGCACCCAAGCTCGCGAACCCCCCTCTAGGGAGGGGAGTGCACGTTGCTATTTCTGGGTGGTCGACAACCGTGAGGTATCAACACAACCAATAGGAATATGACACATCATTTAATTTAAATTAGACTAAAAATAGACCAATTAGAATTAAGATATCATAATCACCTATGGTCGAGACTGGTTTCATGCAAGTGTCCTTTATTGTTAAACCTTATTTCTTTGATATCTTTTAATCTAGTGGTCTGATTAATGCTCATGAATTGTCATTTTGATCGTTATGACCTCAAGATTTTTTTGATAAGAAGTATTTGGAGATCAAAAGGTCAAAATTACCGTCTTGCCTTGGAGATGTTAAATGGTGATAATATGCAAGGTAATGCAAGTGGGGTTAAATGTGAGACACAAAATGGGGTATCAACAAGTTCAGCCTTCAATAAAATTTAAATTGAATTCAGCGAAAGAATAAGATTACCAATACCAATAAAGCAGAAAATCTAAGCAAGAGAAAGATATGATTGTTGATTGAAGGCAGAATATGAAATTAAAAAAAGTCATTTAAGTGTACCTTAAATTGACAAAAAACTGAAAACTAATATAAATAATAATATATATATGAAAAAATAGAATAAATATAAATAGTACTTGTTTGATTCGGGGAAAAAACGCCCATATAGCAAACAATGACCTGTTTGGTAATGTTGTTCTAGTAACGTTATTTAAGTGTTGTGGAAATACGTGTGGGTGAAAAAGTATTGTGGAAATACGTATTGTGTTATTTAAACAACGAAAATTGTTATTTAAACAACACAACCAAACAGGCCTAATTGCTTATTTTCCTTTGGTGGTGTTGACTTGGCTTTACTGCTGTTAGCTCTGATATCCCCTTAAATAGCACCGAATTCGGATTATAATATAGAGAATTTCAGCTGTTTAAAGTTAGAGTTTGACTTACCTCCAGTACTTTTTTAACTAGACATGTCATTTTGTTTTAAATATACAATAGTAGGTGGTAGTGAGTTTTAATCTCCACCTTTTATTTAGTTAGCGAGTGATATGGTAATTTCTCATTAAAATAAAAGGAGATTCATTTTTAAAAAGTATGCGAAAACACTATTTTGGTCCCTACATTTTAAGGTCACGGTCAATTTGGTCCCTACATTTTGGTAGCAATCAATTTGTTATTTTCAACGTACAGTTAATTTAGTCCTTACTGTTAACTCATTAATGAAAAATGCTTACATGGCAAACAATTTGCCTTGTTGACGTACATGTGGCTAACATAATAATATAAAATCAATTAATTAAACATTAAAAAATCCACATAAGAATTTTAATATTAAAATAAATCCATGTTAGGCACAAAATTTCTGAAAAGATTAATTAAAATATATATAATGAATTAAAAAATATCCTCACTTTCTTTTATTTTCTTTAGAATTCTTGCACTTTTTTATTTCCCAAACACAATACCCAACACCACCCAACACCCAGCAACACCACAATAGGAAATCAAATCTCAATACCGAGTGTTTAGCCAAAAAAATCCCAATACCAAGCACTTCAATGCACTGACCCATTGAATCGATCCCATGCTCCGCGTACACCACCTCCCAAAACTCCGCATGTATTTGGTTCCCAAACTGGGCTCCCTGGATGTGAAGAATCTCATGCATTTTCACCTTCTTTTTTGTGAATTGTTTTTCTTGGGAAAGTGACAAGAAATTGGGAGGGAAAATTTGAAAAGTGTTAGAGAGTTTGTCAGTGTTTGTGATTAGGAATTTAGGAGTTTATAGTGAGGGGTTCAGCCTTTGGTAGTTTTGATATTGATGGTGGTTGTTGGTGGTCAAATCTGTGGTGGTTTTGATAGTTGTATGACTGGCTGCTAAGAAAATAGATTAAAAGAAAAGAATTGAAGAGAAAATTGAGTCTTGATATTTGATAAATTATTGATTGGTTTAAGTTAGATTGCTGTGTTCTGGGTATTGTGCTTAGAAACAAAAGCTAAGAAAGTGCAAGAATTCAAAAAGAAAATAAAAGAAATTGAGATTTAAAAAAAAAAAAAAAAAAATCATTTTCTTTATTTTTTTTCTTTTAATTAATCCTTTTAGAATTTTTTTTTTTTTTTTTTTTTTGTCTGACATGAATTTCTTTTATTATTAAAGTGGCTTTTTTAATATTTGATTATTTGATTTTATATTATTATGTTAGCCATATGTGTGCCAACAAGGCAAATCGTTTGTCAAATAAACATTTTTCGTTATGAGCTAACAGTAGGAACTAAATTGACTGCAAGTTAAAAACAACAATGACCAAATTGATTACTACCAAAATATAGGGACTAAATGAACCGTGACCCCAAAATGTAGAGATCAAAATGATGTTTTCGCCTAAAAAGTACTAAAAGTAAGCTAAACCCTCATAGTTAAACTTTGCCGCCATATGCAAATTCATCAAGATCAAACCCCCCTTTATTCCCAAGTTTAATAATGAGTTTGATACTTTCGGCAATTTTCAATAGAAATATCTTGACCTCAAATGCTCTCATGTGAAACGTTTGAATTTAAAAAAAAAATAAATAAATAAATAAAGCAAGAGTCATCACATTCAAATCTAAATCCAGTTTCCATTATTTTGGGTATAACAAAAATCGAAAATAAAAATTGTTTGATTACTACAATAATTGGTTGCAGGTGCTGTTGTCGATATGCTCACTACTGACAGATCCAAACCCGGACGATCCTCTCTTCCCCGAGATTGCTCATATGTACAAGACCGACAAAGCCAAGTGTGAGACTACTGCTCGAGCTTGGACTGAGAAATATGCTAGCTCTTGATTTGATTTCAGTTTAGGGAACCTATAGGTTGAGTGAAGTGAGTTTAAGATGGGTTCTCTAGTAATATTTTATAAATGCAAGTGCATTGAGGTTTTGTACTTACATTTTGAATGCTATTTAGGTTTATAGATATTCATCATTTCTCTTTTACTACCTGAGTTCTATTGCATTTTGTTTTTGGTTGTCTACTATCAAATACAATTATTTGCTTTTTCATGCGGTGGTCCTTATCAGTTGTCACTAAAATAAAGAAAACTGCATTAGAAAAGACTTAAGAAGGAAAATTAGTCAATGTATGCATTTCCCTAGCCATGTCAGCTAAACAACCAGGCCTTATTTTCCGTTCATCTATATAATAAGTAGCATAAAATTCAGCTTTGTTTACAAGCCCAAGCTGGTTATATTTTGGCTCTAGGATTCAACTTGTGGGATGATTTACAGCATTTCCCTCATCAATTCCCATACCCACGTGAAATAATTAGTGGAAGTGGTTGTAGCTGGATGTAAGGAGACGTGATGATATAATAGCATGAGAAGCCACAATTTGTCAAATTTGGCTAAAAAGAATGCTGAGAGTTCAAGGAAACCAAGTAAGAACTGAGGAACAGATTATTAGACTATTTAAGGATGCAAACGGCGTCTTTCCTCAGAAATAAGGGTGGAGGGTTAAGCCACAACCATATCATAGGTATGAGTTATATTAACTACATGTTGCAAAAAAAAAAAAATATATATATATATATATATACACACACACACAAATAGGTACATTGTAAAATGTTCGTTACAGTGTTACTTATCAGCTTGTACAATGTTTTGCTGTTGGGGGGGAGAGGGAGTTGAAATGAAGGAACTGTATTCTTTCCTCATGACAATCTTTACCTCAAATTTTTTATAACTTCAATGCCTGTATAATTCATAGGAAAAGGCAACGGTATGAATTATATGTGCAGTATATGGAAATCTATGATAAAACACACGGTCAAGTTTACTGACTCAAAGGAAGAGAACAAGACCAAAAAAAAAAAAAAAAAAGGAAATCAACTTCGTATTAGAGTTTTTGCCCTTTCATGTACTCATCCTACCTGAAAGAATTATCATAGAAAAACAGTTGGTTCTTTGATTAAACAAGATGTGATTTATAGCTCATTTCATGATTAGAAGCAAGAGATGTCAAACCTTGGTGCAGTGGTAAGTGCCATCTACCCCAAGAAATGTATAATGAGTTTGAGACTAGGAATTAACCTCTCTGAAATTGGGGATAAGGTTACCTACCAACTACCTCTCCTGGACAAAATGAGTCTTGTGGACTGGGTACACCATTCTTTTCGTTTTAGAAGCGAAGTCTTTCTTACCGGCATCCATGGTTTGCCCTTTCTTTACACAGAATTTAATTTAAGAATTCCTTGTTAATCAACGTTGTCAAAACTGTACCGGGTAGAAGTTTATTCCACGTATGACGCTATAAGATTTATTTTTTTTTTTTTTAAGTAACGGCTATAAGACTTTTTTTTTTAATTTATTCAATATGTATTTATATGTACTAAATGATAATACGAGAATAAAAAGAATAATAAGAGTATATAAAGTTAATACATTCTACTATCATTTCATATTCCACCCATTGTAGGAAAAAGTGAAATCAAATGTAAACGAAATGAGAGGAAATAATCTAGAGGAAGACTATTAGGCTAACTTTAATCAAGAGTACACTTTCAAGTCTCCCTTCCTATTCCTTGTTCCTCTTCCCCATTCCTATTAGTGTAGCCAACAGGCTGGAAAAAATACAGACTTCCTGTGGGGTGGGCTTCAAGGGGAGCATAAATTGCATTTGGTTTATTAGTCTACTAGGTGCAATCCAATCCAAGGGGTACCAGGCATTCAAAAGCTGCTGATTTTTAACCAAGCTTTGCTTGGGAAATGGTTGTGGAGGTATGGGTTGGAACAGAAGTCATTGTGGCAAAACCGCAAAGGGTTATTGATAGAGCAAGTATAGTACTACTCGATGTCAGAGGTACACTGGAATGGTAAAAGGTCCTCATGGGTAGGCCCATGGAAAAATATTAGGAAGGGTTGGGAGAAGTTTGCTTCATACCCTTGTTTTGAGGTGGGGGTTGGTTCCCAAGTTTTGTTTTGGAAGTATCATTGGGATAGCAATGGGACTTTCCAGGATAGATACCCTGAGCTGTTCAGGTTTGCTAGAGACAAAAAGGCTTTGGTTTCAGACTATTTTGATTGGGTTAAAGATCAATTGCATTGGAAACCTGTCTTCATCATAATAGAGGCACAAGTCTGGGAGTTAGATTCTATGGCCCAATTTTTTGGATGATCTGTATGCAGCGAAGGTAACCCCTACAAGTCCCAGTAGATTGGTTCCACTTCTATCACCTAAGACTGGATTCCAGGTTAAAAGTAATTATAGAGTGTTTCTGTAAGGTTGAATTTATTCAATCATGTGTTGACTTTATTCCGTGCCAAATTTGCTTGTAATTTCAACAAATAGATACCCTGTATTTAGGTGGGAATAATGTAAGGGTTGTGTGTGAGAGAATATGAAAAAATTCAAGAGTGTGTGCATTGGAGGATTCTCGCAAGTGACTCGCGACTGGCAACTTGCCAAAAATGCCACACGTGTGAAGCATACAAGAAGCTAAAGGGTCACGACAGCTGGAGCACTACAGGACAAAAAGTACAGTTTGGCCTGGCAGTTAACTCGCAACTCGTTCTAGTTGCGAGAGTGAGTCGCCAAAATGCCCTATTTTGCAAAAAAATAACTTTTCACATTCCTCACATACCCTACTATAAATACCCTTATATCCACGAAATATAGAGAGCTTCAAAGAGAATTTTGAGAGAGAAACCCTAAAGAAAACCAAGATTGACTCATCCACAATCTTAGACTTTTAATTTTCCAAATTCCTCTACTTTTCTCTCCACTGACATGCCCTTGAGAGGTTCATTAGCCAAATCCTTATATCACCATACCCATATCAGTGAGGAGGTATTTTGGTACTTGGGAAGCAGTTCAGAAATGACCAATTCATTTGGTTGATGCAATGGGCTTAGGCTTAACCAGTTGGTAGCAGGAGCTTGGAGGGCTCAATTACATTGGGTAGACTAGGTTTGGAGGGTCTTTTGTTATTCTTATACTCTAACTTTATTCTCTAGTGGATCATTTTACTACTTGGAAGGCGGTGGAGAGGTTTTTCACCGAATTCCTTGGTTTCCTCTTCGATAACACATGCCGGTGTTATCTTTGTGTTTGCATCTCTCTAACCCTTACTCTTACCTTTTAATTGCTACTGTGTTGTGATTAATTATGGTGTAGAGTTGTTTATTTGTTTGGGTTTTTGCTTATACCTATTATTCCGCACATCTATTATTTAGGTATAAGCTTATGTTGGTTTAATTTGAAATTGGGGGTCTAAACATTCATTAGTGTTTTACACACTAATTGAACTTTCAGTTTCAAGTAAGGGCTGTAAATTAAATCCTATCCAATTTCCTTGGAAATGCATATGGAAAACACTAACCCTGCCTAGTATTGCATTCTTTGTTTGGGAGATGGCTCTTGGGAATATATAGGTGACGGATAATCTTTGAAAGAGGGCTTTTATCATGGCAAACTGGTGCTGCCTGTGCAAATTTGATGGTGAGTCAGCAAGTCATCTCCTGTTACATTGTCCTATTGCTTGTGACTTGTGGGTTTTTTTATATTGCCTAGGATCACTTGGGTCATGCCAAATTGCCGAGTTATGTTATGCCAATGTTGGAGTCTTGGAAAGGAGCCTTGAAATTTTGTAGATTCAAGGAAGTGCGGGGTTCCATTCTTGCTTGTCTTATGCTGTGCACTTGGACGGAGAAGAGTCAGCCTACATTTATGGGAAAGGAGTTAACTTTGCCTAATTTTAAGTTAATGTTTTTGAAGACCCTTTATGAATGGAGTTCGAAATCCTATACTTTCTAGGCATATTCTTTGGAGTTTTTAGATTCTTTTCTTATTCGCCATTAAGTTCTTTGCTTGTGTCTTTCCCTCCTCTTTGTGTCTATTTTTCATTGGTGTTTTCTATTTTATTTATTTATTTTTATTGTATACTTCCTGTATACACTTTCTGTTTTCACTAAATTGACATTACTTAACGAAAAAAGAAATCCAAAGTAGGGGTAAAATATAAATTATGTTCAACAAGCTCAAAAAACGCAGGTATTGTAAAGGAGTATGAAATACTTTAGCATAAACCATATGGCATAACATGGGAGAACGTAAAATTAAATAATTTGTGTCCCCTAGATATTGAAAATGTAACATTAATAGACAAAAAGGAGAGACACAAACTACCCAAAAAAGGAAAAGCATAAGAACGACACTGAGACTTCCTCGCATATAAAATCACTAGAAGCCATGCAACAAGAAAAAGAAAAACATTTAGACTTCTTCATAAACAAAACCACTAGAAGCCATGCAACAGAGACAAGGGTTGAGGTATGTGCACACCAAGCAATTACAAAGAAAAACATGGTTCTGAACCATTTTGACCCAATTAAGGACTCCAATATGGTCTATAAAGACATAACCAAATTAAATTTGAGGGTTGGTTCAAGGCAAAGGTGTTAGGTTCCAGAACAGCAGAACTCATCCAAACTAGATATTAAAGTCACTAAAATAACACCATTGTTAATAGTATTTTTAGAACAGCATTAGCCATATAAGAATCCTAATAGCAAATCCAACCATCCTGATTCCAGACCCATTAAACTTCTCATTATCCCCATATCAACATCTCAAGTTCTATTTCTTTCCTAGTCTCCTGTCAAGTTCTAGTCCTTTTCATCAACAAGTCATAAGACATTGACAGTATCATTTGCAGAGAGCCAAGTTAGTACCTTACCCAGGTCCTTTTTTTCTTGTATCATCTTTGGTGACCACCTAGCATGATGGCCTACAATCAGGTCTGCTAATTCTTGACATGTATCAAAGGGTTTTAGTCTCTACGACTAAGGTTGGGAGGGGGCTTCCCATTCGAAAACCTTCCTGTGCTTATGGGTCGAATTTGACCAGTCCTAACTCACCAGAGTGCTTCATTTCTTTGTTAAACTTAACTATTGGTATGCATTCAACAATAGATGCATCAGGCTCCCATCTCATTCCTTTACCCACACTAATGCATGTACAATCCGTGTGTAGCAGCACCCTTTTTCTCACAAGTATAATTTCTACAACAGTTGATGATGGATTCCATACTTGGGACTTTGATACTATGAATTGATGTGTTCAGGTTCCTTAGGGATTGTTGAAATCCCTTCTTATGCTAATCCAAGCACCGGAATTTAACATTCATAATTTACAAATCCAAAAAAAAGTTGTACCCAATGCACATAGCTCCTGCTTTTGTGGGGTCAAAAAGAGGTTATTAGGTAGCCTTACCCCCAAATTTGTTAGAAATCCCTTCTTATGCTAACAAGCATTGGAATTTAACATCAATAATTTACAAATCCAAAAAAATGGGGAATCAATTGACCACCTCCCCTCTAGAGTTGCTTTTTTTGTATGGACTGCAGCTTTGGAGAATATTTTGACTATTGATAACCTTAGGAAACGGCAGATTTTGATTTTGGATTGGTGTTGTATGTGTAAAAGAAATGGGGAATCAGTTGACCACCTCCTCATCCATTGCTCTTTTGCTTTTGATTTATGGTCTATGGTGTTTACTCTGTTTGGCATTCATTGGGTTATGCGGAAAACAGTGGTGGAGCTGCTGGCTTGTTGGCAAGGAAAGTTTGGGAGGCATTGGAATTCTGCTATTTGGATGGCTGTACCCCATTGTTTGATGTGGTGCATTTGGAGGGAGAGGAATAATTGGCATTTTGAGGATTTAGAGAGATCAGTTTCAGATCTTAAACTCTTCTTCCTTAAGACTCTTCTGGATTGGGTTACAGTGTTAGGCTATCGTTCTTTTTCTTTAGTCCATGTTTTCATGCACTTTTGTACTTTATGCAATTGATTTGTTTCTGTCCTTGATGTATACTTCCTATATACTCAAGTAACACCCCTCTTCTTTTTAATATATTTTTATTACTTATCCAAAAAAAAAAATTACAAATCCAAAAAAAGATTGTACCCTATGCACATAACTCCCACTTTTTTAGGGTCTAAAAGAGGTCATGATAGGCAACCTTACCTCCAAATTTGTTAGGAGGGCCTGAATACCAGACTCGAACCCACAACCTATTGCTTTTGGTGGAAGGCACTAGCCAATGCACTAAGGCTCAACCTCTTGTAATTTACAAATCTAACCTCAAAGTAAATTCCAGTGTAAATTATTTTATTTTAACACACAGAATATAAAACAACCTTGCAGATATTGCAATTTCAATTATTTCTATAACATTATCATTGAGAAATGTTGAAAAATAATATAAATTAGGTAGTATGATCATTTAAAATTTTGAACTCTGGCTTCTAGGTATTAAAAGATCAATACCTCAAAAATGAAAAATCCACCAGGTCTTAACATCAAAGCAGCCCCATTGCAAAGATGGAGAAGATCATCCATGCCATTTAGACCACCATCTAATGCAAGTCTCGGTTCATGTCTACCAACCTCAGCTTGTAGCCCAGGGATATTGTCACTTGGTATGTACGGTGGATTACTAACAATACCTGCAAGTTTTCCTTCCACATCCTTCAATGGTTTGAACCATGATCCTTGCCTTAATTCAATTACATCCTGAGTGGTTTGTAATAAAGTGCAGATGAAGAAAGAAAAGAAATTAGAGATATTCTATTTTGCTGGAAGGAAGAGGGGAAAAAGATGAGAGTGAAAATTAAGAAAACTAAAAATTTAATACACTTCGATTTCTCATAGTAAAGTAAAAGGCTAATTACAAATATTTACTATATCAACTGAGCTGCATTGTCCCACTAAAGTTTAAAACTGAGCAATCAATCCCCTAATGTTACTTAAATTTCCAAAAGCCTCCCTATTATTCCAATTGCTGTCAAACCAAGAGCAAATTATTGCATCAATGTGCCACCAATCCCAAAGAAGAAAAAATATGCCAAAGCTCTTTTCAGCCTCTTCTTCTTCTCATGCCTCTTAATTTGACAGCACTTAGAGCAGCAGGGATATTTGGAACTTTGAGCTACATTAGAGGAAATTTTGATCTCAGCATTCATTGCGTATCCAGTTTACTATTTGTAGTGTTGTTTTAACAATAAACATCACAGATTTACCTCATCGCCCCCAATGAAAAATAATTTAGTATTCTTTGAACTTTCATTTATAACATCTGAATGCCTTCTAAGAAATGGAGAAAAGGAAGAAAAAGAAAAGCAAATTTGCTAACTACTAAAGGAAAATTATTCCCTTTTTTTTTTTTGAAGTCCAAATAATTTGGACATTGATGTCTTAAAAAAAAACTATCCAAAAGGTGTCTGGTAGTTAAAATTATTACTGATCACCTACAAGAATTTTTTGAAGTCCTTGCCAGGACAATGACTGTGTTTTGCCATTATAAGTGCATTTGCGTTAGGAACCTTAGATGATGACTTGTTAATGCAATTGAAGATTATAAATAATGAGGAGAGTTGTGCATGTTAGTAAATTTAATTTAAAGAAAACCTATTAAGTAATCAACAAAGATTTCCCTTGCATTCCTGATATTGAACCCTCTAATACCACAAGAACACAGGACACAATTACTACAGCCATGATAATTGGGGCTACAGTTTATTATAGGTAGCATATAAGTGGCTAGGGTTTGGTTAAAAAGGGAATCAAGAATGCTGTAAAGGCTTTGGCCATCTTATTGAACATAATCCTTCAGTAAATTTCATTAGATATAGTAGCAGTACATTCACGAGCAAAAATGGAGGACTTGTATGTTGAATAACAACAACAATTAGACCTTAGTCCCAAAATTTCAGGGTCAGCTATATAAACTCAACAAACTAATCAAAGTCGGCCACATATATTTTGTTCATGCCGATCCCAAGCCCGTAAAAAGGAGAGTTCCGGTAAGTTGCTGGCTAAAGTAAATTTTTTTTTTTTTGATAAGTGATAAGATTTATTGATATCAAAAAAGGGACACCCTAGTACACAGAAAGTGAAAATTTAGCCACTCTATTATAAAAAGATCCACTAGTATGTTGAATAAATAGATGATCTAAAATCAGAGACTATCTTACCTATAAAAATAAAAAGTTGGAGACTATCTATCACTTTCTATGTTGAATAAATGATTTACTAGAAGCAAATTAAAAACTCCCTGCATTTCATTTTAGCATGTAACATGGTCCAATATATGGATTGTGAGATGAAAACTATCATTGTTAGTAAGGTTTCATGTAAAATTATTGAAATTGGAACCATTACATTACAATGATAACTTCACTAACCTGAAGACTTAGTGAGTTTTCATGTAAAATTATTGAAATTGGAACCATTACATTACAATGATAACTTCACTAACCTGAAGACCATATTTCTGCACATTAAAAGCTGCCACGGACAGTGCGACAGGGCTTAAATCGGTTGCAATGACCCTCCTACGATTCCCCAAAATCCTCCTAATTCCAATAGCAAGCGCCCCAGTTCCAGTTCCTAAATCTGCCCACAATCCCTCTCTTAATCCTTCATTATTTGAAACCACATCAGCCACCAAGTCAACAATGAGTTCAGTCTCAGGTCTCGGAATCAAAACCCCATCTTGGACACTCAACACCAAGTCCCTCCAGTGCTTACACCCAACTAGATACTGAAAAGGCCTCCTCTCTTCAATCCTCTGCTTCCACAGATTGTAAAGCTCTTCTATGCCCGCCCTTAATCTTACATTTGTTTGATTGTTTTCAATACCCATTTGGGAAAACACACTGTGATCCTCAATTGCATCTTCCATGAGCCACTTAAGCTCCCTGCACAATATGCCCAAGTCTGGACCATCATCGGAGTCTAGAAAAGTTGTCCCAACCGAAGAAGCAAGATTTTTGGCCCAATTATGCCATTTCCAGAGGTCAGAAACAGAAGCTGAGTGCAGTGGTGGTCTTAGAAAGAGAGGAATTTGAGGCTTCAAAGAAGTGGGTGGGGATGACATTGAAGAAAAGCAAACGGGTCGAAGAAGATTGGTACAATACAGGGATTAACAAAGATTGATAAATTAGAAGGAAAACATCCACGTATGAAGCTTAGCTTTATTTTTTGGCAATATCAATGTCAGAAAAATGTAGGTTTCTCTATGCTACGCCTACAATATCATTCTTAAGCCCCAAAAAATAAAGCTACAAACTTCTATAACATCAACATCATCCTAACGAAAATTCTCACCACCCCACCTTATAAGAAAACCAAATTCTGATTCCACCATAAACCCATTAATAATGCCCCTATAAACACTATGACCAAAGCAAGAATTAAAAGGCTGCCTTATCATACCTCTTCAAGAACAAACCATCCTGGATCAATGGGAAAGTCCCTCTCCAGTTTCCACACATCCAAGGGAGTGTTACCCCAAAATTTCCTAGTTCAATTTCTAATAGTGGTTTTTGTTGTTATATTATTGCAATTTTAATGTGGTTTCCTTCCCTTTGTAAATTTGGATTTTTGTTTAAGGTTTTTGTGTAGGCACTGATTTGTGAGCCTTTGATTTACAGATAAATTTAAAATTCAAAAGGAATTTTTTTATAATAATTTTTATTGGGTTCCATTAGGGATTTCAAGTGTATTTGAAAGTTTAGAGAAAACTAAGAAATATGTACGTTTTTTTTATGATTCATTTATGGTGGCTTTGTGCATTAACATTAAAGTTTGGGAATTTCTCTGCAAATTTAAAAGTTTTCATTGAGAATGAATTTGGGTCTAATTTAGAGGTGGCTTGGTGTTCTTGAGCGTAAATTTGGAAATGAATTGTGGGTATGTGAATGTGAGGTCATACCTTGGAGATTTTTACTGATTTGCTTGAGTATCGGTTGTGGGATTGAAATTGAACTTGGACTTGGTCCTAGCCATTTGGTATATAATTTTGAAAGACAATTGTAGGCTTTGTGAATTAGAGGGGTTGATGTAATACAAAGATGCAGAGATAATAGAGTGTGCAACTAAATGGGCTATCTTAATTGATTTCCTTACTCCCTGCAGAAATATACTCCTAGGGTTGGCCACAGCCTTCACTTGCAATGTTGAGGCTAAATTACTTGAAATAGAGATCATGTCTATTGATGAAATAGAGAAGCAGAAGCAAAGCAGAAAAAAGTACTATTATAACGGTTAGCCTTTTCCATTGGTCACCATCACTATTGTGCAAGCATATAAATCTTCTTGAAGCCAACATTTTATGGCTTTTCATGCTTAGCAATTCTTCTTTTGATGTAAATAGTGAAGATCAAAATCTTATTGCTTCTAATAGGAGGTATCAACATGTTTCTAATTTGTAGATTCCACTATTCTAAATATTCTTTAGGTACTGGAAATATTGATTTCCTCTATTACAGCACCTCTAGATTAACCAAGTTCTATTTCTTGGTTATATCTGCTAGGTGTTCGACAAAAGGCCTCTAAGAGCAACTGGTTTTACATGACATTTTTGCACTTATGTTAGTTTACAAGCCTATACAAGTGTTGGGATTATAGTATAGATTAACTGTTATGAACTATTTGATGATGACCCACTAAGTTCTATATTTATGTTTATTTACTTTTATTTATCACAATAATCATAAATATCTTAGACATTGTACCTGAGGTGTGCATTTCTGCATTATGCAGACTGGGGATATGCTGTCTTGGTTTTGAATGGTGGAAATATAATTGTTTGGACTATCTAATGTGTTCATTCATACACCTTTTGATTTATGTTTGGATTGTGCATTCTTGGTTTTATGCTACATTCTAATTTTAGAAATTTTTTTTAAATTAATAATTTTTAAGATTTTTTTTCCAATCTGTGGGTTATTGGTTTATTAATAGATATAAATCATGTTAGATGTCAAAACTCATGTACAAATTAGTCCTCAAATCTCAATTGATTACATCCTAAATGTAATTCCTCATTATTCAAGTTGGCTTGGGCTGACTATATATATATATATATATATATATATATATATATATTTGGATTTAGAAAAATGCAAAGGTGTTTAGTGGCAAAGTATTGTTAGGGGAGGCTATGTTGTATCTATTCAATTGTAAAGTGTTTAGTTTGTCATGGGCGTAATTTTTGGTTTGATTCAAGTTGTAGTAATTTTAATACTATTTTATCCAAATTTTTTTCTCTTTCCAAAGTTCTATGTTCTTTGTATATTAAGTCAAGTTTTTCTCTTTATGATGTTAGGCATAAAGAAAATGGCTAGTTAAATTCTACTGCAAGTCTATAATATGCCAATAGACCTTCACATTGCTATGCTTTTTGTTACTAACTTCACTAACGTAACAGAGCTGTTTGGAAGTAATCTTTAAGAGACAAAGTTTAGCTACAAAGTTGTTTGTAGCGTTAGGCCATAAACTCACTCAATATCTTTTTATTAGAGATGAATTTTGAAAAATCCACCATTGGATTATGTTTTCTTTTTATATCTTCCATGTTTGCAAAATTTCAAGAAAATTAAAGGTCAATAACTATGTCATCAATAAATTTTTAAATTGCAAGTTTTTGTAATTTAAAATTATGCATAAAATATAAGATTATATATTATATAGTAAATAATATCCGATTGACACGAAAATTGACATGTGTATTAAGACCGTAAAGAATATGTAATTCAATGGTTAGACTTTCAAAATATACAGTAATATTTATTTTATTGAATGAGTTTGTAGTCTAAAGCTACAACCAATTTTGTAGCTAAACTTTGTCCATCTTTAAGTTATGATATGATGAGTGGAATCCTATTTTACATTCAAAGATATTTTTTTGCCACTCTTCACACGCATCATTTGATCAACTTGAACTAAAATTCTTGCTTGCTTAGTGTTGATTTCATTGACTACAACCATAAAATAAAGGACAACATGGTCCAGCTGAGAAGGTTGCTATTGTAGCTCTTTCTAAATAAATTTTTTAAAAAAAAAACACACACACACACACTTTTTCTCTTTTAATTTTTCCCCCATAAAATCTAAAATATCTGTGATAAGAGAAGTTAGAAAATATATGTGATTGATGATAGTATTAACAACAATGTATGATATATGGTACCTCCAATGCATAACGGATGAATATTAAAACTTCATTTTCATAGGAGTATTGGTACATTTGCAATTCAATATTGTTGCTGACCGTGCAATATCACTTTTCTTCTAATGCATGCATAAGTTTAGTTTCCATGTATAATGTATTTTAGATTGTGTTTGGCAAGGAACGATGAAAAATTAGCTGCTTGGAAGGATCGTGGAGCTAATGTTTGCATTAATTACAATATGGAGGATTTTGTTAAAAGGGTGAGGGAAGAAACTGGTGGAAAATGTATTTTCTCTAATATTAAAACCTCACTTTTTTTCAACTACGGATTAGTGAAACTAAAGAATATGATTATTATTTTTTATAGTTTTTAGACCCCTTAAACAATTGATTTAACCTAGGTAATTAGCCAAGTTGTTACTTAGTCCAATTAAACAAGTCTAGGTTATCACAATATCAAAGATCAAATCATGCAAAGCAGCGGAAAATAACTAACACAAGATATGATCACCTAGGAAACCAAACCGGTAAAAACCTTGGGAGGATTTGACCTAGCTATCCTCAAGGTAAACTTGAATCCACTATCTTGAAAGAATCGAAGTTCATACAATAAGACTTACAAGCCCCCACGCTCGACTTCTTATTGCTACCAACCAGTAGAACTTACTGACACGACCACATGCAAGCTTCGAATCCACGGACTCCTTCTTTCTTGGATTCACCACCAGATACAAGCACACCCGCTTGTGTTTTCTTTAAACTTCAATGGCAGCAACTAAATTGATTATCAAGGCGTAGATAAATCTTCTCCTTGAAAACCTTAAGTTTGTGTAAAGGAAAGCTCCTCTAGATCTCACAAGAGATTTACACAAACCGCAATTATGAGCAACACTAAAACGTGGCTAGGGTTTGCCTTTTATACTTAAGACAAATAAGAAACCCTAAAAACGTTTTAAAATACTTAGGGCTGAGTTGGACGACTGTGCAGAAAATCATTCTGCCCGAGCTTCGATCGATCGAGCATGTCTTTCGATCGATCGAGCCAGGCCGAAAGGCACAATGCTTTCCTGCTTTAACTCGATTCCAACTTTACAAAAAATCACAACTTTGAGCTAGACTAAAACACTTCTAAAACATTGTTTTGATCATGGTTTGCCAACAATACAAATTAGAGTTCTAAATACATAAAATCCTAAGACTTTAGAACCTAACAATTTTGTTAAGTGGACATTTTCATACGGAGGTCTTTTTTATTGTTTGTTATTGCCAAGGAAGTTAATAAGTTATTTCCTTTTTCAAGGCATATAAGCTGCACTTTTGGGAGTATCTAGGGTACCGCTAAGGGCTTGAAAACAACTTTTGGTTGCTCTTTAGGACCATGTTTAACTTTGCCTTCAGGTGAAAAATGAGACTACATCATACAAAAATACAATCCCTCTATAGAATGTATAGCAAAGTAATGAAGATTTCCATCCATGAGAAGTGGAAGCATACAAGCATAAACAAATTATTTTTGTATTAATTTGTATGTAGTTTTTGTTGTTATATTATTACAAATTTAATGTGGAAATTGTTATATGAACCTATGAAATAACCCTCAAGTTACTATTAACCTTGATTTATTTGTTCATATATACTCTAGAGATAACATATATATATAATATTATATCATGTTAATATGAAATTAATTGACTTTTATTTATTTATGAGTACTTAATAAAGAAAACAAATATGTATAATATATTAAAATATAATTGCCAAACTTTCCCCTGCATAGTGCGGGTTAGCGACTAGTTATCATTATGTGCATCACATCAATGCACATCACAACTAACCAAATGCTTCCTAAGAGTAGTTGCTACTTGCTATCAATGTGATATGCTCCCAAACCTTTTTCACAAAGTTTCTCTCAACTTAAGAAAATAGTATATTAGATTATATTATCATTTTACTATTTCTATGCATATTATGCATTCATACAAGGTTTCCCTTGCGTCACACATATGAGGGAAAGTTTAGACTTAAAAATATTTAATGATTTTTTTATATATAAAAAGTTCGATGTACTTTTCAAAAAAAAAGAGTTCAATGTAATAATAACTAAATCCATTAACTATTAACTATTAATTTTATTTATAATTTATAATTAATATTTTATTATACCAAGAAGTAATATGTGTAATTTGTTCAACAAAATATGATATTCTTAGTGATAAAATACAAATTAGAATAGAATAGAAAAATAAGGGATAAAATGAAGAGAGTCAATATTATGACACAAAACAAACGGTGTTGAGGGTAGTGTATGCTCCACCCACGTTAACTAAGGTTTGTTTTCTAAATTTCCATTATGATTAATTATTCTACTTTCACTTTCTTGGGAGCTCATTCATAATTTATTAATTCTAAATCCTAGAAAAAATTTACCAATATAAAAATGGCATTAATGCACTACGAGAGGTTGCTTTACACTTTGGAAAATTCTTAGGCACTCTTGAAGCACAAAGAAATTGTGTTCTCTCCTCTCACATTTATAGTGGATCTCATCTTGAATTTAATAAATGAACCTCACCATGAATGTGAGAGGAGGGAGCACAATTCTCCGTACTCCGGAGTACCTAAGAATTACTCCTACACTCTAGAAGTGCATTGATGCTATTTTTCAATTGGTAAGTTTTTTCTAGGATTTAGTATTAAAAAATAATGAATGTACTCCCAAGAAAGTGAAATCAGAAGAATTAATCATAATGGAAAATGTTTGTGTATGTCATCATTTTAAAAGCAAAATAATTAAGTAGAGCAACCAAACTTTCACTTGCTTGACCGTCAACTAAGGCAGGAAAATATTTGTCTATGTCATCATTTCAAGTGTACAATTTACGTCTACACCATAACTATAAGAGCCCATATATAATACAAACATGTATATGTCCAAACCAATGAAGCTTCACAACCCCAATTTTCCTACATTATGCTCTACATACCTCCATATGATTCTACTCTTTACCCTACTATGCTTGCATCCTACCACTTCTTCTGCCACTCCAACAAACGAGACTGACCGTTTGGCTTTGCTCAAATTCAAAGAATCCATTACTAATGCCCCAGCTGCTGTCTTGAGCTTATGGAATTATTCTATTCAGTTCTGCAATTGGTATGGAATTACATGCGGCCGCCACCATCAAAGAGTCACGACCTTGGCACTACAGGGGCATAAATTGCGTGGAACCATTACACCTTACGTTGGAAATCTCACCTTTTAATTTTATAACTAAATCCATTACCTATTAATTTTATTTGTAATTTATAATTAATATTTTATTATACCAAGAAGTAATATGTGTAATTTGTTCAACAAAATATGATATTCTTAGTGATAAAATACAAATTAAAATAGAATAGAAAAATAAGGGATAAAAAGAAGAGAGTCAATATTATGACACAAAACAAACGGTGTTGAGGGTAGTGTATGCTCCACCCACGTTAACTGAGGTTTGTTTTCTAAATTTCCATTATGATTAATTATTCTACTTTCACTTTCTTGGGAGCTCATTCATAATTTATTAATTCTAAATCCTAGAAAAAAATTACCAATATAAAAATGGCATTAATACTCTACAAGAGTGTAGAGCAGCCAAACTCCGCTTTGGCTGTTCTACACTTTGGAAAATTCTTAAGCACTCTTGGAGCAAGAAAAAATTGTGCTCCCTCCTCTCACATTCATAGCTAACCTCACCTTAAATTTAATAAATGGACCACATCATGAATGTGAGAGGAGGGAGCACAATTCTCCGTACTTCAAAATACCTAAGAATTACTCCAACACTGTAGAAGTGCATTGATGCTATTTTTCAATTGGTAAGTTTTTTCTAGGATTTAGTATTAAAAAATAATGAATGTACTCCCAAGAAAGTGAAATCAGAATAATTAATCATAATGGAAAATGTTTGTATATGTCATCATTTTAAAAGCAGAATAATTAAGTAGAGCAACCAAACTTTCACTTGCTTGACCGTCAACTAAGGCAGGAAAATATTTGTCTATGTCATCATTTCAAAAGTGTACAATTTACGTCCACAGCATAACTATAAGAGCCCATATATAATACAAACTTGTATATCTAACTCTGCCTTGCACTAAAATTTCACCAATTTCCTCCTTGTCCAAACCAATGAAGCTTCACAACCCCAATTTCCTACATTATGCTCTACATACCTCCGTATGATTCTACTCTTTACCCTACTATGCTTGCATCCTACCACTTCTTCTTCACTCCAACAAACGAGACTGACCGTTTGGCTTTGCTCAAATTCAAAGAATCCATTACTAATGACCCAGCTGGAGTCTTGAGCTTATGGAATTATTCTATTCAGTTCTGCAACTGGTATGGAATTACATGTGGCCGCCACCATCAAAGAGTCACGACATTGGCACTACAGGGCCATAAATTGTGTGGAACCATTACACCTTATGTTGGAAACCTCACCTTTCTTACAGTCATCAACCTCCAAACTTATTGGGAAAATCCCAATGGATCTTGGCTCTTTGTCAAAGCTTCTTTATTTTCTGGTTGCTGAAAACAATTTGACAGAAAGAATCCCACCTTTCTTAGGAAATCTTTCGTTTCTCAAATTATTTTCAGCAACCTTTAATAACTTAGAGGGAAATATTCCAAAGAGCATAGGTCGTTTGAAAAGCTTATCATTTTTCGTAGTTGGATCCAATATGCTGAACGGTATTGTCCCATCCTCTTTTTACAATTTATCATATATGAGCGTATTAGGATTTGAATTCAACCAACTTAGTGGCGCTCTTCCAGCAAACATAGGCCTCACTCTCCCTAATCTCAAATTATTTGAAATTAGTGGTAATAAATTTGTTGGGCCAATCCCTGGTTCTTTATGCAACACATCTAAGCTTCAAATAATTGAACTAGCGTATAACAACTTGGTGGGATCAATTTCGACTAATTTGGGATACCTACTAGATCTTGAAGTGCTAAATCTAGGTCACAATAAATTAGGAAGGGATTTGGACTTCTTAATGTCTTTAAGAAACTATAGCAAATTGGAAGTGCTGATAATTGCAATAAACCAATTCGAAGGTGTTTTGCCCAATTTTATAGGCAACTTGTCGACACAACTTAATGCATTATATTTAGAAGGCAACCAAATATCTGGAACGATTCCTATAGCGTTGCAGAATCTTGTCAACTTAATTCTCTTGCACTTGGATGAGAATCTTTTCACAGGTGTGATACCTACTTATTTTGGGAAGTTTCAGAAGATGCAAGGATTGTCTTTATCAGGGAACAAATTGTCAGGGCAAATCCCAAGCTCCATGGGCAACCTCACTCAATTGGTTATATTGGACCTATCTCAAAACAATTTGGAAGGAAGCATACCTCCAAGTTTTGGTAACTGCCGAAGTTTACAACAATTGGATGTTTCACAAAATTATCTCTGTGGAGTTACACCTCAGCAGGTTTTTTCTCTTTTCTCTTTGTCGCTATTACTCAATTTATCACACAATTCATTTAGTGGCAAATTACCGGTTGAACTAGGCAATATGAAAAATATCAAGTTTCTAGATGTCTCTAAAAACAGCTTGTCTAATGAAATTCCCGCAACAATTGGAAATTTAGTGAATTTAAAAAATCTCTACTTGCAAGGGAATTCCTTTGAAGGAATCATACCTTCATCCATGGCTTCTTTGAAAGGCCTTGAACTTTTGGATGTTTCGTGAAACAACTTATTGGGATTTATTCCAAAGGGTCTAGAGAAACTTTTAATTTTAAAATATTTGAACATTTCATTCAATGATATTGAGGGCACACTACCATCAGTTGGAGTTTTCAAAAATGTAAATGCAACATCAATTATTAGAAACCATAAGCTTTGTTGGGGTATTCAGCAGTTGCAACTACCAACATGCCCTGAAGTTACAAAATCAAGAAAGTCCCTTGCTTCTAGATCAAGAACCACAACTTTTTGTGTGGTTGCATGTGTCCTAGTTTCATCTTCTATAGTCTCAAAGATGGATCTCCTTCCAACAATTTCATACAAAATGCTTCATCGAGCAACTAATGGATTTTCCCTCAACAATTTGATTGAATTTGGTAGTTTTGGATCAGTTTACAAAGGAGTTCTTAATCAAGAAGAAATGTTAGTTGTAGTGAAAGTCCTAAACCTTCAAACTAAAGGAGCTACCAAGAGTTTTGTGGCAGAATGCAATGTCTTAAGAAATGGCCAGCACTGAAATCTTGTGAAGATCTTAACATGTTGCTCTAGTATCAATTATAATGGCAATGAATTTAAAGCTCTTGTATTTGAATTCATGACAAATGAGAGCTTAGATATATGGCTACATCCAATGACAGATTGCAAAAATCAATCAAAAAATTTGAGCTTTCTTCAAAGCATAATTATTACGATTGATGTGGCTTCTGCATTAAATTATATGCACAATCAGTGTCAGCAACAAATCATACATTGTGATTTAAAGCCAAGCAATATTCTTCTCGATAGTGAGATGATTGCTCATGTAAGAAACTTTGGTTTAGCAAGACTCCTCACAAGCACCAATGATTCTTCCCAGAAATGTACTAGTACAATTGGGTTAAAAGGATCTATCAGCTATGTTGCTCCAGGTATAACTTCTCGTATTTAGTTCTAAATCCTTAACAATCCTATAATATGTTGCCTTTGGCTTTGTCACTTTATCAAAAGATAAGAATTAACTACTTGTATATTTGAGCATATAAGCTTTTTAATATTCATAAAATTAGTATAAACATATTAACTTACTCTCTTGCTTACTATTTCTTTGTCTCTTATAACAAATATCCACTTGAGTACAAACAAGCACATGATTAATTTTACATAAAATTTAAAATAAAATAAAATATTTAATAGCAAAAAAAATATTCATACTCTGAGAAATTCATAAGTTAATTTGGCAATGGACATTCGATCCTTTGGCTAAGCTTCATATCTTCTTTGTATGCATATATTTCAATCAAATTGAACATGCAAGGGGAAAAAAAGGTAATTTGGCCCCTCGGGGTAAAGTTTCGTTCATTTTCCTTCCATTGCGGAAGTAATATCATATGTCATATTATTTTTCTATATAGATTCATTTCATTTTCTTTGAATTTGCATTTTATAGACCTTAATCCACTTCATTATAGATAGAAATTGCCTTATTTCCTTCCATTCCACGAGTTGTAGATTTTGGCATGGGTGGTAAGGCATCAACTCATGAGGGGGATGTATATAGCTACGGAGTTCTCATGCTGGAAATGTTTACATGAAGGATGCCCACTGATGATATGTTTAAAGATGGTTTGAATCTCCATAATTTTGTTAAGATGACGTTACCAAAAAGACTTGCTCAAGTTTTTGACCCAATGCTTTTGCCAAGAGAAGTTGAAGAATTGGTAATGATGGCAACAGAAAAAGATGACAATGATAATGAAATTGAAGTAGAAGAAGCTAATAATATTGAGGATTCAAGGTATATTGATGTTGACATGCAAAAGTGCTCACTCTCAATTCTTAACATTGGAATCTTATGTTCATTG
This sequence comes from Quercus tomentella, assembly GCA_028535165.1. NCBI lineage: Eukaryota > Viridiplantae > Streptophyta > Magnoliopsida > Fagales > Fagaceae > Quercus > Quercus tomentella. Next base: position 56,396,975 of record JAPQVY010000156.1, on the reverse strand, counting down.
GAATCCCCAAAAGAGAGAATGAGTATGGAGGAAGTCATTAGGGAATTGCAATTGATAAAAAGTGCTTTCATTAGTTTGGGGATTCATATAGGCAGACCAAGTAAAGATCAAGTAAGGTGTATTCAGCTTTGATTATAAGACTACGTTAAGTAGTATGTCCTATTCATTTACTTTGATTTCATTCAATCCCCAAATACTTCTATTAAAAACGCATGGAGATTTTATGTTGACCTTTTTATTAATTTTGAGGAGATTATCATAGCTGGTTGTAAAATTGGATTTTCATTTCTCATTCATGATCAAAATACTAAACAGAAATTGTCATCTTATTAAAACCCACAACCTTCTTGTAATAATTCCTATCCCTTTTCTTATGTTATCAAGGCTTAAAATGGTGAGCTAAAGAATTTTTTTTGTGAATTGCAGAGGCGTGAAACAAATAGAAGAAATTAAATGTCTTTAATAATGCCTGGATTAAGCATGGGATTAGGCATTTCCACCTGATATGTTATAATATTATGCTAGTTTAATATCCCTTTTTGAAAGGATCAATGGATGATTTTTTTTTTTTTCACTTCTAGTGTTGGAGTCGTGATTTTCTTTCTCTTCTGGTGTAGGAGTGTTCTTCATGTATTGTGCTTTGTTCTGCTACTATATAATGTGTGACTGTGTTTGTACTAATAATCAACTCAATTCCTAAAGCCTTTTATAGGAAGGGAACACATCAAAGATATATGGCATTATTCTAGTGTACAAATAAAAGTGGATCTTTTGTTTAATTTCCCTTTAAACTTGTTCTAGATTACAGTATCATGTGGCTTTAGAGAGTATAACAATCAATCTAAGTTTCAATTTATTATATAAGACTTTAAACAAACACAAGAACAATCACCCTTCACTGCCTAGAATTAATTCTTCAAGGACTCAGGTTCGAATATATGTTTTATTGAAAAAGAAACAAAAAATGCAATCTATTCAAAGAACAAATGGTCATTCAGCTATCAAAATTACTAAGCCTAAAAGAAGCCCACTCGACCAACAAAACAAACTAAAATAGAGAGTTAACTTGTGCATTAATAGCACAAGCTAAACAAACATCTGTGAACTATGAACAGGAGAAAACCTGTTTAATCAATCAACCTTCCAAGCACACAGCAAACAGTCTAGCACACGGCAATAGCCTTAGTAGCTAATTGGCAATCTATAGCAGCAACAATCTGCAGAATCCACAGTCTGTTTTTGCACCTCTAGCTGCATTTACTTGGAAGGAAAAAACAAACAGCTGACTTCAGTAAACTACTCAAATGCAACTCATAACCCAAGCAAAGTGAATATATATAGTGCAATACAATCAGCCATAGTTAGTACAGCATCCTACTACCACAAACAAAATCGAAACCTTTGCCATTTCCATATATCCAACAAGCAGCTCCATTATAACTCAAAATCCACACAAATTCCGCAATTTACAGCAGAAATTAAAGATCATTGAGCCATGGAGATCAAAATAGAATTTTTTAAGCCCCAAAGTCGGCAAAGAATCTTGTTTATAGAGGAATTAAGGAAATTTTCTTTGAACTCAAGCTTGCCTCAAACATCTTTCTTTACTTTTTAACAGGATTTGCTCCATAGTTAAGATTGGGACATTATAGATGATAGCCTTCTTTTGGCACCAAATATAATATATAGATGGCCACCATCCAATTTTATATATGGATGCTGTAAGTCCCTTCCCTTTGAGGTTCCTAACAGCCCAATCCCCATAAACATGTGTCCGGAAAGATCACTAAATAAAGAAATGGCTCATGCTTTCAACACAACCCCTGCATAGCACACAAAGTGGGTCACTTGTGTAACCCCACTGGGACAGCCTACCTCTGTGGTTAATTTATTCTTGATCACCAATAAGCCAATGAGAGCATGCTTTGGTATGGTAAGGTTGAACCACAAGAGCTTCCACCAGTCCACCACCTCAGCCTTATGCCTCATATGTGGCTGCACAAAAGAAGCAACCTGTCTTGGTGATGGTCCACTTAGCCTTATCCTCTTCCTTTAGATCTATGAGACTTAATTGGCTTTAAATTATACTAGATCCGCTGATCTAGGAGGCTTCCAAACCAAAGTTCTATTTTTAGGACTGAGTCCACCTTAGTCTCATAGCTAATTACTGCATCATATATAATCCTATATAATTCCAAATTTAAGTAGAAGTATTCCAACTGGGTGCCAACGATAATGCCATAGGAAGATTCTTTTCCCAGTCTAACCCAATTTACAGCAGACAGATACTGTATCTTATAGACATGTATGCCTAGTGTTTGACCTCTTGTGGCATTCATACTTAAGACACAGAATGTGGCACAAAAGAATATATTGAACCGTGATTTTTAATGCTTCCATGTATACGTGCAAGCAACAGAGAGAGTAGAGAGATATGCATTAGAAAAAATAGCTTAATAAATAGAATGGTTAAAAATAAAAATAAAAAATCATGAAAAACGAATGGTATTGGAAAGTATAGTAAGTAGTAACAAGGCTTCTTCTGCTAATCGCTTCACGCCTGCTGGAACATAGCCTTGGCTTTTGGATATCATATCGAACCCAAACATAAAGTCCATCATATAAGCCCATCAGATAATTTTTTTTCAAAATCCATCTACAATAAAGTCCATTCCAAGATGTATTTCATAATCCAGTACCTACACTAAAGTTTGACCCAGCTCAATCTTCAAAATCAAACTCAATCAGCCCAATCCAGCCAATGATACTTAATACACCGTTTTTCTAACTAAATAAATTTATATTCACAATCCTGCCAGTTAAACTCACATTTCAACTTTCAAACACAAGCTTGCATTTTGTTATGTTTTAGGGAATTTAGGAATTTTCACGTAAGACACACATATTGTACTGTTGTTTTTGAAAATGCTTTGTATGAAATCTGGGATGCTAAAGGTAACAGCGGATAAAGATCTATTGAATTTGCCTTAATATAAGTTATAACCATATATATTTCTTTGCGCTGAAAAAACAATGCTGTTTACTGTCACAAAAACAGCCTTACCTAATGGAAATTGGAAACTAGTACGTGAACTGTGCTCGTTTAAAAAACAGACGTGGGATTAGGGAGCATGGGAAACCGCAAATTCAAACCCAAAAAAAAAAAAAAACCACACACACAGGGGTAAGCTTTGATAAAAGGGAAAAGAAAAAAAGTGAAAACGTGGAGTGATCGAAGAAATATGGGAGAGTTGAAGGCTTGAAGCAATTTGCTGAATACTCAATTTAAAAACCAACTGGAGAGTGGTTCTGTTTTGTATTTACGTAAGAATTAAAGATATATTTCTACCGAGTTGTCCAATTTTGTCTTTGATTAATAAAATGAAATAGGTTTCATGAAGCTTAATTAGTCTTTTGTCATCGAATAAGAGATTAATGGCTCCACTCCTTTTAATACCAAAACTCAATTACTAGCTCTTGTTATAGATTTAAAATACTATTGTATCTATCAAAATAATAATAACTAGTCACTAACCCATGCGATGCACGAAAAAGCTATTAACTGTAAAAAAAAATAATGAAATATTTAACTTCTATACTTTTCCATAATTTAAAAGTGTTGTCTAACATTAAACGTTATTAAGTTGCAAGTACATAGTTACCGAAACCTACAAAGTAATTTGCAATTCTTAAATTAATAAAACAAAACTCCTAGTAGTTATATATACACACACACACTCAAAACTAATATAATTTGCAAATATATAAATAAAGACCATGATATGAGGAAGACACACCAAGTTTCAAATTGGAGTAGTAATACGACTTTCTCATAGTAATAAAAATATAAACAATTCAAAATGTGGAACAATATCAAAATTATAATACCTAATTCCATTATCTTTTATATTGAATCCAAACAAATAATTAATTGAAATTAATCCAAACAAATAATTAATCAACCAAAAATCATAGCTTTTAATAAGAAAACAAAAAATCCCATGAACCTAAATAAAAAGCATTTAAGGTGAAGAATTAAAACCAACCTACTGAGATGTAAATACCAAAAACCCCAAGACTTAAAAACTTCGAAATTTTTAGAATCCCCAAATTCTACTTCAAAACCAAACCAAATTCAACAAATTTATATATAACAAACCAAATAAAAATTTATCGTTCCCTAGGCTGGAAAACATAGGTTGCAGCTTTGATATTTCTCCAAAAAAAATAGAGATGTTTTATCTGCCATGTATAATATAAAAAAATAATTCGTAGAAATTTCAACCCAAAAACTAAACTCACGAAATAATGTCAATATAAATATGGAGATTAACCCAAATACTCAAAAGAAAATCAATTCTAAACATAACAAAAAAAAAAAAAAAAAAGATAGAAAGAAAATCTCAGGCACATATGAAAGCAAATAAAAAATTCGACATAAAAGATAAAACTCATTAATAACAATATAAACAAATATCCACATATGTTGAATTGAAATTTTATTAACAATAACAATATAAACAAATTCGACATAAAATTCATTAATTAAAGAAGAAAGTTAAATCAAAATTGCTTGCGTTTTCTTTTTTTTTTAAATCCTAAAGTGAAGTTAAGTTTATGTGGAGTTTGGTACGGGAGAATCCACATTATTTCGACATCTAGATTCCTTGGAATGTGATTCATTGCAATTTGGATGTCTAAGAATGTAACTATTCCTATATTTAGTTTAATTGAGAATCTAATAAGATTCCTAAGAATGTGAGATGATAATATTTGGTTTATTTCCAGGAATCTTAAATGAATTATTTATTTTTTCCTTTCTATCCTTAGATTTGAATGTGAACTACAAAGTCCTTTAAAAAAAATCTTCCTCTAAATAAATAATGAAAAACAAAATATAAACTATAAATTATGACAAATTCTTTAAAACTATAGTCTAACATTTCAAAATGACAAGTACAATACAAAAATAACTATTTAAATTCTCAAATGCTTTATTCTTAATAATAATTTTTAAAGGAGCTTAACCAATAACAAAACAACCTGACAATGTTTAGGTTTATAAGACCATAGAAGAAGTAATAAAAATAAAAGTAGTTCATCAACAGTGCATACCTGGCAATAATGGAGGGTTTCCTTCAAACTTTTTTTTTCCCATGCATGAAACCTAAATAGAACTTTGTTAAAGAACATATCAACAGAGTTGTCTATCGTGTTTATGTTGTTTTGGCAAGAAAAGATAAAGACAAGGGAAAATATATTGATGATTTGTTTTATATTTTATCTTAATTGCTTAAATGATAAGGAAAAATGGTTAAAATTGTCAATTTATAGAAAATACAATTTCCTTTAAACTTGGGAATCTAGATACTCACATGTTTTAAAGGGAATCTACATTCCTACGGAAAGGGAGTTAAAGGGATAATCTAGATTGCCCTGGCATCTAATTCCCGAGCGTGATTTGCAATCAAACATGGGAATCTTTAAACATTCTTGAGAATTCTAAAACATTACCCCATACCAAATGCCACATTAGGGTTTTAAGGTGGTAATTGCTAAGGTTTTGAGAAGGGAAAAGAGACTCCTAACAAGAGTCCTTCTCTCTCTCTCTCTCTCTCTCTCTCTCTCTCTCTTTTTCCCCTTAATCCTAACTTTTTTTTTTTTTTTTTTTTGTTGCGTGAGTCCCTCTTCTTCTTCTTCTTCTTTTTTGGAATCCTAAAGTGAAGTTAAATTTAGGGTTTTGAGGTGATAATTTTTAGGACTTTGAGGAGGGGAGAGAGAGTCTCTCTCTTAATCTAATGTGAGTCTATTTTTATTTTTTTTTAACGTGAGTCTCTTTTTTTTTTTTTTTTTTTTTTTTTGAGTCCTATTTTCATCGTGAATCTCTTTGTTTCTTTTCTTTTTTTCTTTTTTTTTTTTTTCCTTTTTTGATTCCTATCAGAATTTTTTGTTTTTATATAGATTATCAACGTTTAAGTTTGAGTTTAAGTTGGAGTTATTAGAGAGATAGAGTTTCACTCCTTATTAAGTTTTGATTAAACAAAAATAATTTTGTTTAAAAAAAATGATGATGATGAGTTTGAGTTTAAGTTGGATTTGTTAGAGAGATAGAGTTTCACTTCTTATTAAGTTTGGACTAAATGAAAATAATTTTATTATAATAAAATGATATTTTTATTTAAATACTGTGTTGACATGAAAAATTGTGAGAGTTTTGGAGACTTTGGCTTTATATATATACACACACACAGATAATAATCATAATAATAATAAGCAAAAAGAAAGGGAAGGTATAAAAAAAAATGAGTAAATACCTAACGCAATTGGAGCCCCTTTGTTGAGAAACGGGCTTCAAACGACTAATATTACAATGATTTGGCCCTACCCCACCAATAATTTACCCTTCAAACACTTCTCACCAAACCCACCCCAACACCAATAATAGCTAATGGAAAATACTAAATTTACAAAGTTTGATATTGCAATAGGTTTGGCCGTGCTCCACCATCAATTTACCTTCAAACACTTCTTACCAAACCCACCCCAACACCAATAATAACTAATGGAAAATACTAGATTTACAAGTTTAATATTGCAATCGGTTTGGCCATAATAACTAATGGAAAATACTAGATTTACAAAGTTTGATATTGCAATGGGTTTGGCCGTGCTCCATCATCAATTTACCCTTCAAACACTTCTCACCAAACCCACCCCAACACTAATAATAACATACAGAAAATTAGAGATTTACAAATTATTTTATATAAATTGTTGACGAGGTAAGTGATTATTAATAAGTAAAATAATGATAATAGTGTATGACCAATTGTTGCAAAATAGTTTGTGATAGTAATCTAATCTAATCTATATATATAATAATAGGTAAAGTAGAGAAAAAATCCAATTAAATTTCAAATTGAAATTCAATTAGAGTATAATTTTACGCCACATGTCTCATCTAATCTAAATTTTAGAATTTTGTGCCAAGTGAGTTAATTTAGTGTAAAAATTGAATTTCAATTAGAGTTTAATTTTGCGCCACGTGTCTCATATAATCTAAATTTTTAAATTTTTGTGCCAAATTAGTTACACTTAGAGAAAGTTGAACTAGAATTTGAAATTATAATCCAATTTTGCACATGTCTAAATTTATGTGGGGACTACACCATAATTATTCACTTAAGCATGTGCCGTATGTCTACTTAAGTTTTTTAATTTTTGTGTCAAGTGAGCTAATGAGTGCAAAATACTAAGAATCTAATATTAATGAACTATAAAAAAAAATTAAAAAATAATTACATATACTCAATAAAAATCACCACAAGTTCTATCTTATTAAAAATTAGAAAAAAAATTACCATAAGTAATATTAAATTTAGGTAAGAATTTTAATATGTGACTAATAATATTTACTTTAAAAAAATAATTTGACTAATTATCTATATTTTATGATAAAAATTGTGTTTAAATTTAAATGTATCTATATGTATGCATAAATGCATGTATTACTTTTTTTTTTTTTTTTTTTAATAATAATTCGAAGAAAGGAAAAAAAAGCAACTTAAGATGCTGCCACGTTTACCCTTTATTCTTTAAAATACCGTAAGGTGCGTTTGAAGGGGCTCACTTTCATCAAACGTGTATCTATAAAAACATCAAGCCGCCTATCAAAAAATTAAAAACGCAAACCCTAAAACGCAAACTCCATATTTCCCGATCGAAAGTTCACACTCACTCTGACTTTCTCCTCCTCGCTGCATAGACTCACAGACCAGAATACTGTGTTCCAGATTAACAAGCATACGGAAAAAGAAAATCCAAAAGGAAGCGAAAAAAAAAAAAAAAAAAAAGACTCTGTTCGTCTTCTGCAACAGTGAAAGCTGAAAAACTTTGTTCGTCCTCTGCAACAACAGGTGATTCAGAAGATAATTCAGAAGGTAGGCATGTTTTTTTCCCCTCTTTTGGTTTTCTATTCAATTACTCTCTCTAGGGCTTTGAAAATTACTATAGAGAGTAGATTTATTGATGATTTCTCTCAAACTGAAATCGATTTGGTGCTGAAGAACATAGATTTATGTGTTGCCAAAAAAAATAAAGTTTTGTCATTTCATTTATGTTGTTTTTAATTTTTTGTTGAAATATTTTCCCCTTTTTATATTTTCGTTTCCCATGTCTCTTCTTATGGGTTTTTGCAGTATATATTTAAAGTTTTTCGTTTGTAGTTGCTCTGATTTTAAAAAATGAAACCCTGGAACATAGAGAATAAGAAGGTATTGAACATTAAAATGCCTTTCTGCCTCCACTGATGCCAATCTGCTACCTTTTTCCTTAATTTCCGATTTATTTTTACAATTTCTTGAGTTCTGTTTGTTCGATTGTTGTATTGATTAAATTTTTTTTTTGTTCAATTCAATATATTCGCTTTTGTTATTATTATGTTCCATTTTTGTTTTAGGCCCTTTTGATGTCGTTTTCCCTGTGATGAATGTGTTGTTCATTCTGTTATGCATGTTCAATTTTTGGTTTTTTTTGTTAGTTCTGTTATGTTTTCATGGTGAGATTTAAGTTTTGTTGTAATTGGTTTTTTTTTTTTTTTAAATGGTTTTATGTGTTGTTAAATCCATAAATCAGATTAATAAGACTTTGGTTCTATGCCCTCTGATTTGCAAATGTTGGGTTCTATTGCATATGACTAATTGCAGTAGTTAACAACATTCTATGCAATTTTTATATATTTAGATTATTGCATCAATCTTGATGCTTAAGTTTAAATTGGTGAATGGTCATTGCTTAATACTGCCAAGTAAAAGAGATTCTGCACTTAAGTTTTTGTTATAGTGAATTTCAGACTTTGGTCTATGTTATTTAACCTGACTTATGGTCATCTTTTTTCTCTATCTCACAAATGGCATATTTTTCTTTGAAGTGATTGGCATTATTAAAACAAAGGCCTTGATATAAGAAAGTTAGTTGTTGTACATCATGCTGAGTGTCTCACATATTATCAGCATCTTTTGGAACTTCAGGAAAATTGGGAACATGTTAGAAAATTTTCCTGCCTATTTCAGTTCTGCATTTTCATACTTTAATATTTACACTCATTTTTAGGCATTGTATTTCATAATCTTCACTTGATTATTTGTTGTCTTAGTGTACTGTTCAATCAAAATGCAGAATTTAAGTTTTGGGGCCATCAAAGTTGTTGGTCAACATTCTGTACTCATGGGTATATTTATGGAATTTATTAATTTGGTTATAACAGCAAATGTTCTTTTGGTGTTATATTATATATGTTCAATGAAATTCCATTAAAATTTGATATGTAATCTTCTCATTAGATTTTTTCCCTCATCATGATAAAAATCTAAGCAGTTATACTATGGCTGTTTAAAATCAAATTTTAATGGAAATGAATAATTTGGTTATAAATATGGAGATTAACCCGAATACTCAAAAGAAAACTAATTTTAGACAGAACATAAGAAGAGGAAGAAGAAGATTAAACCAATTCTAGGCAGAACATAATTTTGTTTAGGGTTGTTTGTTTTGGTAGTAGAGATTGAAACAGTGTCACCTCGCAATAAACTCTTCATCTTCTCCTACACAATAACCGGTTCTTTACAAATACAATTTCTTTGTTATAGTCAACTAAAATATTTGAATTGCTGAATTTTTTATGCCAAAGTAAGAGATTATATTAAGTTTCTAGAGTTAGTGCATCAAATTTAGGGGTGGCAAATGGGTGGGTTTGGGTGGGTTTGGACTGGGCATAATTGGGTTGGGCATATAAAACTCATTTACCTATTTAAATCCCATTTAACTAATTGCTTCTAACCCAAGTCCAACCCAACCCAATTATTATGGGTAAACCCCAACCCACCCAATTACCCAATTATCAAAATTACCAAAATGCCACTAAAGTGAAAATGACCAAAGTACTCTAAAATCTTCAAAAATGACCAAAATACCCCAAAACCCAAAAATGACCAAAATACTCCCTAAAACCCAAAAAATGACCAAAATACCCCCAAAACCTAAAAATGACCAAAATACCCAAAAAACCTAAAAATGACCAAAATACCCCAAAAACCCAAAAAATGACTAAAATACCCCCGAAACCCAAAAAATGACTAAAATATCCCCGAAACCCAAAAAATTACCAAAATACCCCCGAAACCTAAAAATACCCTCAAAACACAAAAAATGACCAAAATACCTCCAAAACCCAAAAAATTACCAAAATACCCCCGAAACCCAAAAAATGACCAAAATACTCCCGAAACCCAAAAAATTACCAAAATACCTCCGAAACCCAAAAAATGACCAACGTACCCCCGAAACCTAAAAATTACCAAAATACCCCCAAAACCTAAAAAAAGACCAAAATACACCCAAAACCCAAAAAATTACCAAAATACCCCCGAAATCCAAAAAATGACCAAAATACCCTAAAAACCTTAAAATTACCAAAATACCCCCCAGAACCTAAAAAATTACCAAAATACCCCTAAAACCTAAAATTACCAAAATAATCACAAAACTTACAAAATGACCAAATACCCCCAGGAATCCAAAAAATGACCAAAATACCCCTGAAACCTAAAAATTACCAAAATACCCCCAAAACCCATAAAATGACCAAAATACGTCCGAAACCAAAAAATTACCAAAATACCCCCCGAAACATAGAAAATGACCAAAATACCCCTGAAACCCAAAAAATAACCAAAATACCCCCAAAACCTAAAAATGACCAAAATACCCCGAAAACCCAAAAAAGGTCCAAAATACCCCCGAAACCTAAAAAATTACCAAAATAATCCCGAAGTCTAAAAATTAACCAAAATAATGCTGAAACCTAAAAAATGACCAAATACCCCCCGAAACCTTAAAAATGGCCAAAATAACCTCGAAGCCAAAAAATTGAGCAAAATAACCTAGAAACCAAAAAATGATCAAAATACCCTCGAAACCTAAAAAATGATCGAAATACCCTCGAAACCCAAAAATTAACTGAAATACCCCTTGAAACCTAAAAAATGACCAAAGTACCCCTGAAACCTAAATATGACCAAAATAACCCCTAAACCTTAAAATGACCAAAATATCCTCGAAATCTAAAAAATGACCAAAATACCCCGAAACCTATAAAATGACAAAAATGCCCCTTAAACCTATAAGTCGATAAAAATACACCCTAAATCTAAAAAAATTACCCAAATCCCTCCTAAAACTAAAAAGTGACCAAAATACTCCCTAAACATAAAAAATGACCAAAATACCCCCTAAACCTAAAAATGACTAAGATAGCTCGGAAACCTAAAGAATGATTGAAATATCCCCAAAACCTAAAAAGTTATTAAACGACCTCCAAAACCTAGAAAATTACAAAAAATTGCCCCAAAATCTAAAAGTTAACGAAACACCCCTAAAACCTAAAAAATTAGTGGCATTCCCTCAAAACCTACAAAATGACTGAAATACTCTTAGAACCTTTAATTTAACGAAAATACCCTTGAAACATCCAAAATACCCCAAACCCCTATTTTGGTAATTTTAGAGGCTTCGGGTGTATTTTGTTCATCTTATAGGATTAGTGGTATGTTGGTCATTTTAGATATTTTGAGGGGTATTTTGGTTGTTTTATAGGTTTAGATGTATTTTGGTCGTTTTAGGGGTTTCAGGGTATTTTTGGTAATTTTAGAGGTTTCAGGTTGTTTGTGGCCATTTTAGAGGTTTTGGGTTTGTTTGGGTCATTTCAAAGGTTTAGGGGTATTTTGGTCACTTTATAGGTTTGAGGGTATTTTGGTCATTTTTTAACTTTCATGGATATTTTAGTAATTTTTTAGGTTTAGGGGGTATTTTGGTTATTTTTAGGTTTCTAGATTATTTTGATCAATTTTTAGGCTTCGGGGTTATTTTGGCCATTTTTTAGGTTTCGAGGGTATTTTTGTCATTTTTTAGATTTCGAGGATATTTTGGTCATTTTTTAGGTTTTGGGGTTATTTTGGTCATTTTTTAGGCTTTGGGGATATTTTGCCCATTTTTTAGGTTTTAGAGGGATTTTGGTAATTTTTAGGTTTTAGGGGTATTTCGGTCGTTTTTAGGTTTTAGGGGTATTTTGGTCATTTTTTGGATTTCAGGGGTATTTTGGTAATTTTTAGGTTTCAGGGGTATTTTGGTAACTTTTTGGGTGTCGGGGGTATTTTGGTTATTTTTTGGGTTTTGGGGGTATTTTGGTAATTTTTAGGTTTTGGGGGGTATTTTGGTCATTTTTAGGTTTTGGGGGTATTTTGGTCATTTTTGGGTTTTGGGAGTATTTTGGTCATTTTTAGGTTTCGAGGGTATTTTGGTCATTTTTTGGATTTTGGGGGGTATTTTGGTAATTTTTAGGTTTTGGAGGTATTTTGGTAATTTTCAGGTTTAGGGGGTATTTTGGTCAATTTTATGGTTTTGGGGGTATTTTGGTCATTTTTAGGTTTTGAGAGTATTTTGGTCATTTTTTGGGTTTTGGGGGGTATTTTGGTAATTTTTAGGTTTTGGGGGTATTTTGATCATTTTGTAGGTTTTGGGGTTATTTTGGTAATTTTTAGGTTTTGGGGGTATTTTGATCATTTTTTAAGTTTAAGGAGTATTTTGGTCTTTTTTTAGGTTTTAAGGGTATTTTGGTCATTTTTAGGTTTAGGTGTTATTTTGGTCATTTTTTAGGTTGGGGGGGTATTTTGGTAATTTTAGTGGTTTTGGGGCATTTTAGAGTTGGGTGATTTGTAGAAATGATAGTTGGATCATAATTGGGTCAATTGGGTCCCCAATTAAAACCCAATAAACATGAATGTTAATTGGGTTTAATTGGGTTAATACCCATTTAACCCAATTAATAATTGGGTGGGTTTGGGTCTAATTTAAGTGGGTGGGTTTGGGTGGACAAATGGGTTTGGGTTGATTTTGCCACCCCTAATCAAATTAAATATATACTGTAATTTTTTAGTAAAATAATTTGTAAATGGCTGGCATAGCAATTTAAAATGTGAATATTTGATGTGAGATTCAATTTGATGTATATTTTTGTTGTTAGTTCTATTATGTGTGTTTAATTTTTGGTCTTTTGGTTATGTAAAGGGCTCGGTGTTGAGTTTTGCCTTTCTTATTGTCGGCTCTTTTATGGTTTTGTATGGAGCTTTAATTTTTGTTGTTTTTGGTTCTATAAATCAGATTCAGAAAACTTTGGTTTTGTGCCTCTTGATTTGAATGCATTGTTAGAGTTTTGATCTCGTGATGGGTTAAAGTTATATGAAAAACTTAGCCAGTGTTCTTAGAAGTTCTAGGATGTGAACTGCTCAAATGTTTTTTTTAATTGAGATCCATGGAGGAGTGTATCAACTGTAGGTTTCACAATAGTAACTCCTTGAAATATAGTTTCTAGAATTTTGAATCCTACCTAAATTTTAATGGTTGGTTATCTTTTAAACTTAATAATATCATTATAATTTTTGGGTTTTTTGTTTTCTCTCTTACCTGTTCTGTTATTTGTAAAGGGGAGTGAAATTGTGGAATTTTGAATATTTGCTCAAGGTTATTTTTTGTTTTCCATGAAGAGTTTGTTATTGACCATATTTATGAGACAGATTCTTTAAGTGACATGCATGGTTTATGTGAAAGGAGTATTTTCCTGCAATTGCATTCTTCATATCTATTTGGTTCTTTAATCTGCTTCTTCATCTGTTTTTTTAAAATTATAATTATATTTAGGGATTCTAATTGTAGTATACTTTTGACAGTTCTGTTATTGTTATAAACTTTATTTATAACAAACTTGATCCTATTTTTTGGTTCCTAAGTTATTTGGTCTCATTTTTATTTTCTTTTTAAAAATTTAAATATTCAGTGTAGCCCCTCTCCTACTTCTTTACATTTATTTTCCTCAACTTTCTGTTCCAAAATTCTATTGTGGGGCCCGGCCCAAAAATAATGGGCTATTCCAAATCCAGGCCCGTCCGAGGAGCGTCCTTGCCGAAGAGAAACCACATATAAAGCATTACTCAACCCCAATAACGCCACGGAAACCTGTCCGAGGAGTAACTCCTCCTCAGACATCACGAAGTCCATACGAGGAACTCTCCCCATCCATTTCAGTCCATCCCCCCAACATATAAAATGAATAATATCCAAAATATCTCATGGAAAGCTGCCACCACCACATTAATTGCGTCCCAACCATCCTCTTGGCCGCATTAATGAGGAAAAGACCCCTGAACAGTACCGCCTTGGCCTCTGCAACTCACAAAGGGAGAGATGGGGGCGTCTGATGGGACAGGTGCTCAAGTAGATACTTAGATGATCGACAAGTGTAAGGTTGAGATGAGAGGAGGGGAACTATATAATGTAGTGGAGTCCCTCAAAGAAGGGGACGGGAAAAACTGTATTAAGAACAGAAGGAATAGAATCACACGGGGGAGATCCATCCTTGTATTTTTTATTTTCTGCAACTACATTGTCCATGTATCAGACCAAACAGGCTCACTGAGGCGAAGTTCTTTGACCCATCCTCTACAAATATTCATTGTGGGTTACGCATTGGGCCAAGGCCAGATCAGTAAGATTTGGGCCAGGAAAATCGTGCAACTACAATTGGCGCCGTCTGTGGGAAGAACTAGGGCATCAGCTAGCACAACGGTCGAGCATGGCAGAACTAGGTCCGCACCAGGAGAATCCTCACCAGGCAAACGCCCAACAGCCACAACCCGCCGAGTCCCAGAGGCAAAATAACCCCGTCAACCCAGGCCACGGGGGAAATCATGAGGGAAGTATGCATACTACCCGGACAAGCCAGAGTCACGCTCAGAAAGGTAGTCACGTGTCCCAAAGGCGAAATAGTCACCAGGCCATGCAGCGAGAGATAGACGATCTGAAGAGGAAGCTACGACGGGTACAGCGAAAGCGATCTCCTTCAGACTCAGACGGGTCTTCTAATGCGGAGAATGCGAGTTACCGCCGGAGATCAAGGACCCCCCCAAGTGAAACCTTTTCCTACGAAAAGGAACCACCCCCTGTGCGGAAATACGAGAGCACATCCAGCAAGGGTTCGGGAAACGATGCCATGAAGAAGGCGTTGGACCAGGTTTCAAGGTCCCCCTTCACGTACAGAATTGAAGGGGCTAAGCTGCCTCGACGGTTCAACCAGCCGGCATTCGCCATCTATAACGGTCGAACAGACCCGGTAGAGCATGTGAGCCAATTTAACCAAAAGATGGCGATCTACTCGCAAAATGAAGCCCTTATGTGTAAAATCTTCCCGTCCAGCTTGGGATCAATGCCGATGAGGTGGTTCAACGGCCTGAAGACAAATTCCGTAAACTCATACAAGCAGCTCACTCAGGATTTCTGCTCCCGCTATATCACCAACACCAGAGTCCCCAGGCCCCTCGGTTCGCTGTTGTCCTTATCCATGTACGAGGGAAAGACTCTGAAAGCATATTCGGATAGATACTGGGAAGTGTATAACGACCTGGATGACAACCATGATGCTGTCGCTATCAGCACATTCAAAAGCGGGCTCCCCACCGACCATGGCTTAAGGAAGTCCCTCACTGGTAAACCGGTTGCCAATGTTGATCAGTTGAGGGATAGGATCGACAAATACAAAAGGGTGGAGGAAGATCAGCTGCAAGGGAGGGGAAAGGAGAAGGTTATTCCCCCCAAGGCGACTGATTTCAGGTCAGAACGACACAACCCTGGTCAGCCGAGGAGAGATTTTTCGCGACAGGCTGGGCAGAGCATCCCGCAAACAGTGAATGCCGTATTCAGAGAACCAGTACAACAGGTACTGGAGAAAGTAAGGAATGAGCCCTATTTCAGGTGGCCGGGGAAGATGGCTGGAGACTCTTCCAAACGAAACCAGAACCTGTACTGCCACTATCATCAGGACAACGGGCATACTACTGAGGACTGCAGGAATCTATGGAATCACCTAGATCAGTTGGTCCGAGAAGGAAAATTGCGCCACCTGCTGCACCCATCGAGTGGCCATCCCGGCCAAGCAACACAAGAGCCTCGAAGGGACGTGTCCTTAAGACCCCCCACCGGGACGATACATGTCATTCTCGCTGCACCAGGAAGAACGGGGCCACCCATCCCCAGGGTGTTAGCTGTGGATCGGCTCCTCTCCGAGGGCAGGCAAAAGGAACCCAAGAGGTCAAAAAAGGGAAGCTCTTTGATACTGGGATTCTCGGATGAGGATAAGAGAGGAACTATTCAACCTCACGATGATGCCTTGGTGGTCACGCTGAGGATTGGGGGCTTCGACGTGAAAAGGGTGTTGGTGGATTCGGGAAGTGCAGTAGAGATAATGTACCCCGATCTATACAAGGGGCTGAACCTGAAGCCGGAAGATTTGACAGCTTACGACTCTCCCCTCCTCAGTTTCGAGGGAAGGACTGTTACGCCAAAAGGGCAAATCCGACTACCCGTGCAGACTGGGGCGGAGATAGTGGAGGTAAATTTTATTGTGGTCGACGCTTATTCACCTTACACCGCAATAGTTGCAAGGCCGGGGATCCATGCCCTAGAGGCCGTGGCCTCCACACTTCACCAAAAAGTAAAATACCCATCCAGAGGACAAGTAGAGGAGATCCGAGGAGATCAGGCCATATCCAGGAAGTGTATGGTGGCCGCCGTCTTACATCGGACCCATGCCGAGTCCTCGGCCCCTGAAAGTTTATAGCAATCAGCCGCCTCGGCAGAACAAGACGGTGGACTAGCCGAGGAGATAAGGTGTGAAAGTTTAGATAAAATCGCTGTCAACGACGACCCGGAGAAGTTCTTTCTGGTCGGCTCTGAATTGCCCTCTCAAGAAAAGGAGGAACTGGTCAGATTTCTCAGAGAAAATGTCGACGTGTTCGCATGGGACGCCTACGACGCCCCGGGCGTTGATCCTAGCCTTATTTGTCACCACCTGAACGTCAACCCCTCTTCCACTCCGAAGAAGCAGCCACCCCGACGCCCTTCAAAGGAACATGCTGGTGCCGTAAAAGACGAAGTGGCAAAACTAAAAAGAGCAGGGGCTATTAAAGAGGTCTTTTACCCGGAATGGTTGGCGAACACTGTGGTGGTAAAGAAGAAGACAGGGAAATGGAGGGTCTGCGTGGACTTCACGGACCTGAACAAGGCGTGCCCAAAGGACCCATTCCCCCTACCCCGAATTGATCGATTGGTGGATGCAACCGTGGGGCACCCTCGAATAAGCTTCCTGGACGCCTTCCAGGGCTATCATCAGATACCCCTAGCGCTAGAGGACCAAGAGAAAATGGCTTTCATGACGCCCATCGGAAATTATCATTATAAGGTGATGCCGTTTGGGCTAAAGAACGCAGGCTCAACCTACCAAAGGATGATGACTCGGATGTTTGAACCACAACTGGGCAAGATCATTGAGGTTTATATAGACGATATGGTCGTGAAGAGTAAAAGGGTGTCCGAGCACGTGAAGGACCTCGGAACAATCTTCGCTATATTAAGGGAGCACCGGTTGCGGCTGAATGCCTCCAAATGCTCATTCGGGGTCGGGTCTGGGAAATTCCTGGGGTATATGGTCACCCACAGGGGAATAGAAGTAAGTCCCGACCAAATCAAAGCCATTAACAGTCTACAGGCTCCTCGGAATCCGAAGGAAGTACAGAAGCTCACTGGCATGATTGCGGCGTTGAACCGGTTCATATCGCGATCGGCGGATCGATGTCGGCCTTTCTATCTCCTGATAAACAAGTGGAAAGAGTTCGAATGGTCGGAGGATTGCGTTCAGGCTTTCCAACAGCTTAAAGACTACCTGTCCCGACCACCCATCATATCCAGCCCTGAGGCAGATGAGGTGCTGTTTGCCTACATCGCCGTAGCCCCCCACGCTGTAAGCCTGGTACTGATACGGGATGATAATGGGGTGCAGCGACCGGTGTACTATGTGAGCAAATCGCTACATGAGGCCGAAGTGCGATACCAACCTTTAGAAAAGGCAATTCTGGCGATAGTGCATGCAACCCGAAAACTTCCTCATTACTTTCAGGCGCACACGGTCATCGTTCTAACTCAGCTTCCCCTCCGAGCAGTGCTTCGAAGCGCTGACTACACCGGAAGGATCGCCATGTGGAGTGCGCTTTTGGGGGCCTTTGATATTAAATATATGCCCAGATCCTCTATCAAAGGACAGGTCCTCGCAGACTTGGTAGCGGAGTTTGCTGAGCCCTCTATAGAAACAATAGCCGAGAAGAAAGACATGGATGGAAAGTCGGTTGGTGCGATTTCAACAGGGAGGAGCATGCATTGGAAGGTCTATGTAGATGGCGCAGCTAACCAGAGGGGGTCAGGAGTTGGGATAGTTTTAATATCCCCGGACGGGGCCGCCATTGAAAAATCATTGAGGCTCGGATTCTCGGCTACGAACAATGAAGCCGAATACGAAGCCTTACTTCAAGGGATGACGATGGTTCAAAGATTGGGCGGAAGAATAATAGAAGCGTTCTCGGACTCCAGACTGGTTGTCGGACAAGTGATGGGTGAGCTGGAAGCTCGAGATACTAGGATGCAAGACTATCTGGGACAAGTCAAACGGCTACAGACGAGTTTTGAATCCTTCAGTCTGACGCACATTTCCAGGAGCGTAAACACCCATGCCGATTCGCTGGCCACTCTCGCCACGTCCTCGGCGCATAATCTGCCGCGAATGATCCGTGTTGAAGATCTGGCACAGGCAAGTCCCGTTGGCAGAAACCCGGCTCAGGTCCATCAGATCAGAAAAAGTCCTAGCTGGATGGACCCCATAAAGAGCTTCCTCCAAAACGACCTCTTACCGAAGGAAAAACTGGAAGCCGAGAAGATAAGCAGGAATGCTCCTCGGTTCTGGCTATCAGAGGACCACAAACTATATCGACGCTCTTACTCTGGACCGTACCTACTCTGCGTGCATCCGGAAGAGTCCGTATCTTTACTCGAGGAGTTGCATGAGGGGATTTGCGGGAGCCACACCGGAGGAAGGTCGCTGGCGCACAGGGCACTCTCCCAAGGGTACTGGTGGCCGAACATGCAAAGAGAGGCCCAAGAGTACGCTAAGAAGTGCGACCAGTGCCAAAGATTCGCCCCGAATATCCACCAACCCGGAGGGGTTCTCAACCCCCTCTCTAGCCCATGGCCGTTCGCACAATGGGGCCTTGATATAGTCGGACCTTTCCCCAAAGCTGCGGGGAACAAGCGATACATAATAGTCGGAACTGATTACTTCACTAAATGGGTGGAAGCTGAACCCTTAGCCAACATTAGGGACGTGGACGCCCAGAAATTCATCTGGAGGAACATCATCACCCGCTTCGGAACTCCGCGGACACTCATTTCCGACAATGGTCTGCAGTTCGACAGTAAGAACTTTAGGGAGTATTGCCGCGAGTTCGGAATCATTAACCGATATTCCACCCCCGCCTACCCTCAGGGAAATGGGCAGGTCGAGGCCGTGAACAAGGTCATAGTGAACGGACTGAAGAAGAGACTGGACGAGGCAAAGGGGAGATGGGTAGAGGAACTCCCCCACGTCTTATGGACTTATCGGACGACGCCGCGACGATCGACCGGTGAGACCCCCTTCTCGATGACTTATGGGGCCGAGGCCGTGCTCCCGATCGAGAACAACTTTCCCACACTGAGGTCTAGATCGTTTACCCCAAACGATAACGACGGTTTATTGGAACGGAGTCTGGACCTAGCCGAAGAAAGAAGAGAAAAAGCGATGATTCATATGGCCTATTATCACCAGAAGCTGAGACAAGGGTACGATGCTAACGTCAAGCTGCGGCCTCTGGGTCCAGGTGACCTCGTGATGAGGAAGATTCTTGGCAGCGCGAAGAACCCCTCTTGGGGCAAGTTGGGGCCCAATTGGGAGGGACCATACCGTGTCACATCCGTGGCCGGAATAGGCGCCTACTACCTAGAAGATTTGGATGAAAAGCCTGTACCTTGACCATGGAATGTAAATAACCTCAGAAGATATTATTATTAATAAGAATGGCTTAGCATATGTTTTCTTTCATGACTATCCGTTGCTTGCTGGTCCCCTGACGACTATTCATAGTTTTAAACAGAACCTAAGTCCTGCATGGCTCCTCGGACCACAGACTTAGGGGAAATTATTACTCATGACAATTTTTATAAGTCTTAAACAGAACCTAAGTCCTGCATGGATCCTCAGACCACAGACTTAGGGGAAATTAATACTTAAGGCAACTATTCATAGTTTTAAACAGAACCTAAGTCCTACATGGCTCCTCGGACCACAGACTTAGGGGAAATTATTACTCATGACAATTTTTATAAGTCTTAAACAGAACCTAAGTCCTGCATGGATCCTCAGACCACAGACTTAGGGGAAATTAATACTTAAGGCAACTATTCATAGTTTTAAACAGAACCTAAGTCCTGCATGGCTCCTCGGACCACAGACTTAGGGGAAATTATTACTCATGACAATTTTTATAAGTCTTAAACAGAACCTAAGTCCTGCATGGATCCTCAGACCACAGACTTAGGGGAAATTAATACTTAAGGCAACTATTCATAGTTTTAAACAGAACCTAAGTCCTGCATGGCTCCTCGGACCACAGACTTAGGGGAAATTATTACTCATGACAATTTTTATAAGTCTTAAACAGAACCTAAGTCCTGCATGGCTCCTCGGACCACAGACTTAGGGGAAATTATTACTCATGACAATTTTTATAAGTCTTAAACAGAACCTAAGTCCTGCATGGCTCCTCGGACCACAGACTTAGGGGAAATTATTACTTATGATAGATTGGGAGATTATTACTTAAAGGAAATCGTTTTAATACGTGCGCGCAGTCTGGCACCATCGCAACCCTCAAATGCGCAGCCCAAGAACCCATTTGTATTTTGGCTATTTGCCTATATCTACATCGTTGCAAATACTTAAAAAAAAAAAAAAAGAGCGCTACTGACATACATCTATAGCAAGCAAAGCGGATATCTTATATTAATATTCCGAGTACATTAGAAAGAGACGTCCTTACAGAAGAATGGAAAAATAGGACGACTCACATTCAAAAAAAAAAAAAAAAAAAAAGGGGGGGTACAAAGATCAAAAGCCTAAAGGGCTAAGCCTTAACAGGAGGATCTTCTTTCTGCTCGGGCTGAGGGGGAGGAACCTCGATGGTAGAGTCTGCGGCGGGATCCTTCGCCATATCAGGCACAAGGACGGCATCAGGCGCCGCCAGGTCCTGCTCTGAGGCCACTTGGGCGTCATCAGGATTCTCTCGGATCTCCGGAGGATAGAAGATGTTCTCGGGCAGTCTTAGTGCCGAATCCGCAGGAACTCCTGCAGCATCGAGAGCATGAGCCCATGAAATACTGCAGTAATCCCTGCACACCTCGGGGATTTCCTCGGATAGCCTCACCTCCGTTTCTGCGGCCCCGAGCTGGCGAGCAGCATTCTTCTCAGCCTCTGCAGCCTCTCGGATCAGCTGGGCCTCCTCTTTGACTCGCCTTAGCTCATCCTCGACTTTTTGCAGGGCAGTCTTGAGATCCTGCACTGCCTGCCTCTCTGTGGCGAGGTTAATCTGTGTCGAGTACAGCTCTTTGCGCTGGTCCTCCGCCTGGGTCTCAGCACTCTTCAGACCAGCCTCAGCACTTTTGCGCTGTTTCTCCGACTCCTTGAACTCGTCCGTGAGTTTTTGGTGATCGTGCTTAAGGGACCCCAAGGCCTTCTCCATCTCCGTCCGAGCCTGGGTCTCAGCCTCAGCCCGACTACGATTACCTCGGCAGAATTCCTCAGCCACAAATACCTGCTGAGTGATCTACGAACGAAACAAGATTGCTTTAAAAAAGAAAAAGAAGGGAAGGGGTGTCATTTTTAATGAAACAGTAGAAGGGTTACTTACCATCGCGAGGTCCCTTTTAAGGGATAGGAAGATCTCGGGCTGAGAGAACCGCCTATAAGCCTCCATATCCCGAGGAAGGAGTAGGGGCTGCTCTAAAGCCTCGGCCACATACCCTGCCCGGCCTCGGTTGTACTCTCGGACCGAAGCATTATAGGGGATGGCCACCCCATCCAGCTCCAACTTGGGGCTCCATACACGCGGGGCAGCTCGTACCTCCGCAAGGCTCTCCTCGTCCCGATTCTCCGAGGAGCTGCCCCTTCTGCTCCTCGGTGCACGAGCAGTCTTTTGCTGCTTGGTCGGCTGAGCAGCCACCTCACCCTCCTCAGGGGTATCAACCGGCCTTTTCTTCGTCAGGTCCGGATTAGCCTTAAGGCCAGGTTCCGAAATGCCCTGAGGGACAACAGGAGGAAGGGTTTTGACTTGTGATGGAGGTGGTCCCTTCGATGACTGGCCTTTCCCTCGGGAGGCCATCAGCTCCTTCAGAGACTTTCCCTTTCCTGCCATGGGCTCTGTCTCTTCGTCCGAAGTATCGTCCGAGCAGATAACAATGGAAGGAGCGCCAACTGCAGAATGACGGTCCCGCTCTCCTTCAGGACCGGAAAGTTCCACCAAAGGGGTTTGCTGAACTTCCTCCTCAAAGTAAAACTCGTCTATCTCTTCCTCAAGGGAAAGACGAGATGATTCAGTTTCCTCTTCAACCTGAACGGCAACACCAGGCTCGTTTGGCGGAGGAAGCTGCTCTGCTAAGTAGGGATTTCTAACACCAGGCAACACAACTGGTGGCAGATCGTGTTTAGCTAAGAACCCGTCCTTGGACACGTCAATCCTAGCCAACCTCGGACTGCCAGCCCTTATAGCGTGGCCGATAGCCTGGAAAGAGGTGCTCAGAGGTTGATAGCCCAGAACCAGATGGGCCGCACGCAACTGTCTGTCCTCGGAAACGTAAATCTCCGACCTAAGAAGGTAGTTCAACGTTGGCACGTTCACAAAGTTTAGCCGAGGAGCGACGTGAACTTTATCTGCAAGCAACCAAGAAAAGTGGGGTTAGTTCATGAAATTTTCCGATTACAAAGAAAGCAAGAAAAATAAACCCTCAATACTAAATCCTTTCCCAAAAAGGACCGATCCTAAAAACGTCGCACCTGGGGTTCCTGCCCGAGTTGGACAATGAATACCGTCGGACCACTCCCCAGAAGCAATAAGGAAGTCATTCTTCACGGTTTTATTGGACACTGGGAGACAAGAGATCAACCTAACGTCCTCGTTCCGGGATTTAAGATAATACCCATCATCCCCGAGGCGGTGACATTCGTACAGATAAGCCACATCGTGCCAAGTAAGGCCTAGATTCATCCGCTCGTCTAAGACATCTACACAGCCTAGTATCTTGAACATATTCGGGGCACACTGATACGGCGTCAACCTATGGTTGAACAGGTAGTCCCTTGTAATCCTACGCATGGGAAGTGTCATCCCTCCCTCTATAAAAGCAATCATAGGGATAACAACTTCTCTCATACCTCTCTCCGTCAATACTCCTTCAAGAGGACAGTACTGCAACCCAACCCCCGGGGGAATGTGGTATTTAGCCCTAAAGGCCTCCATAGCGGCTGGAGTGTTTACTAATTTCTCAAATCTACCCATCTGAACTGAACTGGGGAAACGAAAGTAAGGACTGAGAATAAAAGTAGAGTCCGAGGAGGGAATTGAAACGGCGAAATGAACGAAATGTACTGGTACCTTCGCAAAACGCTCAGTGGGACGCCTGGAAATCTCTCCTGGAAGGAACGCTTCACGAAAGACGGCTACGGAGGCGTAACAGGCGCAAGTATTCGTATGTCTCTGGGGTTCGATGGAGTTCTCTGGAAGCCTCTGAGGTTTATGAAATGCAGATAAAAAGAACTGAACCCCTCTGACGTCTTATATAGCCGGGAGGAGAGAGAAAAGATCATTCCTGCCTAAAAATACGAGAAGAAACGATGGCCGTTCGATCCACGCCACACCGTTGGATGGAGGGAACATAACGCCTCCAGAAGTTAATGACCACGCCTCGTAAATTGTAACGCGTCAAAAGTAACGGTCCGCACGCGCGCCCCAAGCTCTCCTTATTTCCACCCTCTCACTAACATCAAAACCCCGCTTTTCTCCTCGGAAGGAGATAAAAACCGAAGTTTTGAGGGGCTATTGTGGGGCCCGGCCCAAAAATAATGGGCTATTCCAAATCCAGGCCCGTCCGAGGAGCGTCCTTGCCGAAGAGAAACCACATATAAAGCATTACTCAACCCCAATAACGCCACGGAAACCTGTCCGAGGAGTAACTCCTCCTCAGACATCACGAAGTCCATACGAGGAACTCTCCCCATCCATTTCAGTCCATCCCCCCAACATATAAAATGAATAATATCCAAAATATCTCATGGAAAGCTGCCACCACCACATTAATTGCGCCCCAACCATCCTCTTGGCCGCATTAATGAGGAAAAGACCCCTGAACAGTACCGCCTTGGCCTCTGCAACTCACAAAGGGAGAGATGGGGGCGTCTGATGGGACAGGTGCTCAAGTAGATACTTAGATGATCGACAAGTGTAAAGTTGAGATGAGAGGAGGGGAACTATATAATGTAGTGGAGTCCCTCAAAGAAGGGGACGGGAAAAACTGTATTAAGAACAGAAGGAATAGAATCACACGGGGGAGATCCATCCTTGTATTTTTTATTTTCTGCAACTACATTGTCCATGTATCAGACCAAACAGGCTCACTGAGGCGAAGTTCTTTGACCCATCCTCTACAAATATTCATTGTGGGTTGCGCATTGGGCCAAGGCCAGATCAGTAAGATTTGGGCCAGGAAAATCGTGCAACTACATCTATAATCAAATATTTTCTTTTATCCCCTTCTGATTCTAAATGGCCTTTTGTACTAAAAAGAAGGCAGCTTCCAGTGTTTGTTTGCTTTTTTGAATCTATAAATTTTTTTTATATCTCTGTTTCTCCATTACTTTCTTTGGGGCTTGATTTAATTTTTATTTGATTTAAAGTTTGGTTGAGTGGGCTGTTAGGATATGAGTTGCATTACAACATAATGCTTATCAAGTTAAACTCTGCTCCTGCAATATGCCTTAATTGCTATTCTTTTTTCTTTTTTTTTTAGAAGAATTACTTCATGCTTCCAGAATCTCTTATGAAGAAATTTATTGACTAATTGATATTACTTGAAATTGATTTACTTAATATTAGATCTCTTCCTTTTAAAATTTGTATGGTTTTTATTTTAGACTTGCTTGAATTAGTGTAGGATATTTGTGGCTGTCAATACATGAGGTGAGATTAGCCAAATAGGCAATTTGCTTGGCTACAGGTTATTTTATTAGTATGAACTTTAAGAAATGGGCATTTGCATGGGAAATTATAGGTGAGACATCATCAATACTTCGAAGCATAATAGAAATGATTATACATGGGGGAATATTACTATAAAACTGGTAGAAGCATATGGTAGATTAGTGTTATGCTTTATTTCAGTCTTCCTTTTTTACATTTTTTCTCATAAACTACTCTTTAAAATACCATTTAGAGGAAAGAAAAACAGAGTTCTCCTTCCATTAAAGACTGAGAGGGAAATTGAAGAAGTTTAATATTTTTAATTTGATTTTGATTGTCAATTTTCACTGCTACAATTATAGTTTCTTTATGTCTTATTGTTATTACCTTTTATATATGTTTTGATCTCATATTGGGTTAAAATTATAGGAAAAAATAATTGTGTTACCCATGTTCTTAAAATTTTCTATTGTATATGACTAATTGTTAACAATGTTCTATTCAATTTTTATCTATTTTAGATTAGTTTTATGACATTTTGTATGCTGTTTCTGAAATGATTTCAAATTGTAGAGTGGGTATATGTGGAGTAAATTCGAAATTATTTTCTAGGATGTTTAAATTCTCATTGTAATTCTGTTTTTGGAAAATAATTTCCTCAAACGAATTTTCAAACAGAATAACAACTGAAAACATCATCTCCTAAAATATTCATCTCCTAAAATAACCTTTCATAATTTTTTGAACTATTTAACTGCACTTTCTTTAAAGAACAGAATAATAATAAAAATTCTGTATTTGTAATTAGTGTTTTGCAAAAACAGTCTTACACTTCTTTTGTAATAAAGGCATTCTCTTTGTTGGTGTAAAAGCAAAGCCTTTTTGGTTGATGTGTTCATCCAAAAGTACGCATTTATAGGCTTTCAATTACTATGAAAAGTGTGACGAAAATTATTAAAATATAGCAAGGTGCTAACTTCTGTTTTTTGCTTGACTTTGTGATTCATTAGATTGATTAGAAAAGCTTTGAGGAATTAAAAAGCTTTTTTTGGTTTTTGAAGTGGTGCTTCAGTTTTATTTGTGTCTGCATAATTTCAAAATCATATAATTATGATACAATTTTGTTTCTGTTTTGATGAAATAATTTAAATTGAAGTATTTCACTATATGTGCTAGAAAACCATCTTCACATGGAATTGAAGTTGGTATTGTCATTGCCATTCTATCATGTTCTATCATGAGTGATACTTTGTACCTGTTGGATGAACATTTTGTGAGTTTGGAGGGTTGTTTATGATGTAATCCAGAAGAATTACCCCATACTAGCTTCTTATCTTAGCATTAAAATTTGATTTTTAAATTTTAATTCAGATCTCAAGTTTCAGAGAATACACCTAAATTAATTCTATCTTTACACCAAATTTCATGATTTTAAACATATTTAGCACACCCACTTCTATTCTTGCCTTTGTGTTTTTCCTTCTTAGTATTTAATTTTACTATTATTTCTCTTTCGATTTATTGTTTTGATTTATTGGAATGCTTATTACTATTTTTTTTTTTTCATTTTCCTTCTTGATATTTATTTCAAAATTGTTCTATTAGACTTGGTATCTATTATTTTTTGAACTGTTCAGGCTATTAGGTTTAGTTTATTGACAGTGTTTTTAAATTTGTTATTGTTGTTGTTGTTAGCTTTGCTTATTTTGTTTATTAATTTGTTTTAATTGTGTATGTCACATTCTTAGTATTAATTACTATATTTTTAATTATTTTAGTAAACTAAGAGTTTTTTTGCTGTTTACTTCAAATAAACCTGCTATGTTTTGTGTTTTCAATGGTATTTACATTCTCACGTGCTATTGTAGGTTTATCATCTTTGCTTTGGCTATTAAGACCCTTTTTTACTATTCAAGAAGAACTGCTGAATTAATTAAGAGGTCAATACAGCCTAATTTCCCCGTTGTTGCTTTTTATTTAGATTTGTATCTCTTTATCATTTGTTGATGTTCGATTAAAAAATATTTGAACAAAAGTTGTTTCGAAAAGATTATTAAATATGTACTCTGACTCTTAAAACAGATGCTAAGCCCAATTTCCCCTTTGTTGGTTTTATTTAGATTTGTATCTCTTTATCATTTGTTGATGTTTGATTAAAAAATATTTGAACAAAAGTAGCTTTGAGAAGATTATTAAATATGTACTCTTTCACTTTTAAAACAGATGCTAATTTTACTTTCGTTTTTCCATCTTGTAATAGTAAAAGAGAAAATGGAAAATGCAAGATTAGCACAACAGAAAAGACGGATGATAATGTTTTAAAAGCGATCCAAATGAAAACAGTATGAATGTCAAAATACTATACAAAATAAAGTTGCTGAAGCTAAAAAATACAGAAAAATAGTCATTGCTGAAAAAAAAAATAGAAAAAGGAGAGAATATGGTAGTCAATCATGAAAACTGTTCATTACATGCACCTGGTAATGTTATTGACCCTTGGAATTTTGGCCCACCTTCTTATGTATGTAACCATTGTGGTGCGGTAAAGTGAGAAGTATGATGTGTTGAGGTTTGAGTACAAAGTAGATTTACCTGCTAGGCTTACCATTATTTTAAGTTATGTGTGTTCGGCTATTTGTGTAAGCTCATTAGATTATTGGATATGTAAATGATGCTGTATTGAGTCATTTTGGTGAATAGGTACAGTTTTGCTGTTGGCAAAATGCATCCATCCGGATCTTCAACACCAGTTGATGGTGTCCACTCTGTTTCACCTGCGCTGATTCGATCAAAATCTGCCATTTTAAGATATCAAGGGAGTCTATTACCTCCACAAGCAGCATTTTCTTTAGTTGAAATTGAATGTTACAGATTTTTTTTTTTCCTTTGATTTGGTTATGAACTAAGAAATATGAGTTAGTTTTGAATATTTTGGTTGGGTTGGTTTTGATTTTAAGCTTTTTGGTTGGGTTAGTTGTATAGTGAATAGGTATGTTTGTTTTATTTCAATGTAATTTGTTAGGATCCTTCGTAAATACCACCAAAGTTTGGGTTGTGATGACTGAGAGTCTTAAGAAAGTATAGTAATAATTTCTTACACACTTTGCAACAAATTTTTTTTCTTTAAAAATTGATTTTATTAGCCAAACTTCTCTTCTACTTATGAGATTTCAAATGATCTCGTGCATTGCGCAGATTAAACATTAGTATTACTAATAACAGACACTGTCAAAGTTTTTATTAGTTGCTCTAATCACAGCTAGTGAAAATTAATTTTGACATAACTCAAAAACCCAAATCAAAGTTTTTAGTGGACGTAAATTGTACTTTTTTTATGGTAGTAACTTCACTGGCACTGCCAACTCAAGTGAGGTTTATATTCTTAATTTATATAGTTAATTATTGTGCTTTTATATTCTTGCAAGCACATTAATTTATTAATACTAAATCCTAGAAAATTTTGTCAATTGAAGATAGTATCCCATGTGGAAAAATGCTAAAATCATAAACTATTTTACAGTATTTTTTATAAATTGCTGATGTAGTGAGCGATGTCCACTCCACCATCTTCATAAGGAAATAACTTGTACACCACATGCAGTCAAAGATCTTTCTACATATTCGTATCCTCCAAATATGGGAAATTAGACCTGAAGATCTTAGGATATTAACTTCACCACACTCCTTATTAGGGAAGAACCTACATTCACAGAAATTAGGTCAACACTATATCACTGTATAAGCACTAAGCCTTCTGCATTCTCTAAGATAAGTAGAATTTCCTAGCTCTCATACTTTTAGAATTATTGGAAATCATTAAGTCGCTGACTTAACTTTCGGAGGGTCTTTAGCCGACATCCCACCAGTACTCTCTTTAGATTGTTCATGTTTCATTCTTTAGGTACCCCTGTCACTGCACGTTTGGATGATCGGCTTACTAACAATTTTTTGCATCATCATGTTACATGTACAAAACTATTCAAGAATTTGTAGAGATTTTTTGTTTCCCGGCCTTCAGGTTTATTTTTTAAAACTAAAGAAGGCTTTTCTTTTCTTTTGTTTAAGAGTACTTGTGAAGATATGTTATGGGACAATCTAGGGCATTGTTCGATGAAACTGTCTCAATTTAGACATAAATTATACTAGGGAGTTAAAGGAATTAAATTGGAGGGAATTTCTTTTCTATATTTATTACCAAAGTCTTTGGGTTAGTCATCGTGCACTCGGTTCAAGTGCAAGTTTGCTGTAGTCAATGACCTTCTAGTAATTCTCATAAGGAAAATGCTAACTTAGGGCACTGGTTAAGAATCTAATTAAAGAAAATTTTCATGGAAAAAGAAAAAAAAAAAAAGCAATTAATGTTTTGACAGCTTTTTTCATTTCCCATAAAAGTGATGTCAAAACTTTTTTTAACTAGATTTTTAACCAGTGCCCTAAGGACACTCGTTAGCATGACCCTTCTCATAATTAATAGGCACCAAATTCTCATTACTTAGGAGGTGTTTAGCAGAGGAATTTGAAATTTTTTTATATATGTGTGGGTGAAAAAGTGTATGAAAATATATGTAAGTTTGTTTAAAATACTCAAAAGTGTGTTTTAAATACACTATCAAATGGGCCATAGGTTTTTTTTTTTTTTTTTTTTTAATTCAGAGGTTAAAAGAGGGAGAAAGGGGCAGGGCTTTCAAAATTTTCAAGGGTGATTTCGTCATTTTATTGGTGTTGCTCAGTAAATTGATGTTTTATATTTTTTTTAAGCCAACTGTCAGTTTTTTATTGGTTAGGACTGAGCTGGTAATACTAAAACAACTTATACTTTCTTCCACCGCAGGAGAAATTATTGGTTCCTCCGAAAGGACCACTGATGTGGTCCTCCCTGCTCCTGCCAGCCAATAAAATAGTGCCACATGGCCATTTTTTCTGATTCAGCTCCACATCAGCTCAGACTCATTTCCCTTAACTCTTGTTAACAAAACCAAACCAAGGTTAATACTAAAACAAACTCAGCAACCTTCTCACCGTGTTAACCCAAAATCATTTGTACACTTCTAAGTTCTAACCTAAGTTCTAACTCAACAACCAAAACTTTCTTTAATTTTCTTTTAAAAAATTCTTTGTTCCTAGCACGACTATTATTCTGGTAAAAAACCCAATGCACACTCCAGGTAACAATCCACCTTACTAATTTTGGTTTTGCATCCATGTGTAAATAAATTATCTTGACAACAGCCTGAGGATAAAATATTCATATACACTTGTGAACTCAATTGTATATGGTCAAATATTCATATTGATTGGATTTTTGGAAAAATTATCATCAGTTTCACCTGTATCTTCTTTTTCAGTCTGCTTCAGTATAGCCTGTATAGGTACTCCATAAAAAGGCAGTCAGTTAAAAACAGCAAAACCATGAAACCCAACAACTAAAAGCCTCACAATCACAATCTAGAGTTAAAAACTAGGACTCAGGATATTAAACTCCCCACATTACAAATTCAAAAAAACTTAAAACATCTGTATGCCTTCATCTCATCAACCCCCGTTAAGATCGAATGGGCATGGGTGTTAAAACCAAAACCCAAAATTCCCATGACCACCAAATCCGATACCAAAACCGATCGGAGCTTGTGGGCTTTGGGTCCTATCTTTGCTTCTCGGCAAAGATGCTGGTTGAGAGAGATTTCAACCTTATCGGGATGAAGGTAGACCTTGTCGCGAAAGAGAAGAATGACGCCGGCTTCGTTGAAAACCTGAGGGAAAGCGGCAGCCTTTTCGTTCGATCTAGCGATGCCCATGCTCTCGCATGCTTGAATAAGCTCAGAGTATCTGATAACCTCTTTGCCTTCCATACCGAGCTTTCTCTTCAACGCTTCCATGTTCACCAATCTCATCAGCCTCCTCGCCTTCGCGAACGACATCGCACTATTTTTATCTTTATCTTTATCATTATTGTTATCGTTGCTGTCGCTGTCGCTGTTGTAGAGGGGAAATTCCTTCTAGAGAGATATTGGGGAAATAGAGCTAGAGGGAGAGAGAAAGAAAGAGACAGATGTGTTTGAGAGAAATTTTGATCTTGGCCTTGATCTTGGTTTGGTTTCAGAAATTGGGTGAGAAGGTTTTGGTTGCTGAGTTAGAACTTAGAAGTGTACAAATGATTTTGGGTTAATACGGTGAGAAGGTTGCTGAGTTTGTTTTAGTATTAACCTTAGTTTGGTTTTGTTAATAAGAGTTAAGGAAAATGAGTCTGAACTGATGTAGAGTTGAATCAGAAAAAATGATTACGTGACACTATTTTATTGGCTGGCAGGAGTAGGGAGGACCACATCAGTGGTCCTCCTAGAGGAACCAATAATTTCTCCCACCGCAGGGACATTTATACGTGGGAATAAATGTAAGCAGTTGAGGCATTAAATGTTGGAGTTGGAGAATTAAGATAGCTATAAATGCCACAACCGTTCTTTTCATGTTGTCATAAGAGTCTTATATAAGACTCATAAATGAATGAGTCTGACACAGTGTACCATTTTAACTGCCGCAAGGACATTTATCGGTGGGAATAAATGTGAGCAGTTGAGGCATTAAATGTTGGAGTTAGAGAAGTAAAGATAGCTATAAATGTCACAACCTTTCTTTTCATGTTGTCACGAGACTTATAAATGAAAGATTGAGATGAGGTGGAATACGTAAGATATTGCATCTGATCCTATGCTTATGAATAGTTTTTAACTTTTAATCTCAATTATTGGTTAAAAAAATAAATAAATAAATAAATAAATAAAATGTAAAAGTTAAGGGTTATGGTACCCAAAAAAAAAGAGGTATGGTACCCACCTATATTTGAGCCGTTAACTTACTATGGTTTTCATCTTAACCACTGGTGTAATTTTAAAGGTTTTTGGTTACTAGTTAAACAGGTTTTATATATAAACAAAAATTTAAGGGAGTGTTTGGTAATTTAATTTGAACACACTTTTGAACATTTTAAACAATATTACACACTTTTTTACATACGTATATCAAAAACACCTAAACAATATTACTTAAGCTCCTCTATCAAACACCCCTTTATGTCAAATGGCTTTGTGATACTATTGTCAATTTTGATTCAAGAAACCATGCATCACATCACCCCTTTCCATCAAGGTGGTAAATGGGCAAGTTGTACAGATTTTGGGTTCGGTACATAATTACCTATTTATATATAAATTAAATACCCGTTATTCACTCAACACATTTAATTTACTCGTTGAAGCAAAATAATCCAAATATCTTAAAAACTACCAAAATAACTGGAAAACCTTTTTGAATGTCCAAAATACCCTTAAATGCCTAAAATAACCAAAATACCCTTGCACTTTTAAAATTACTAATATACCCTTGAATTTTCAAAATTACCAAAAAAATCATATTCAATTAATTCATTCGTATTTCATTATTGATTAAGATCGTGTAGTTTGTCTTAGTATAGTGAGCTTCACATGCTTGTAGTGGTTTTTTCTTTTGTCTTTGTTATAGCGTGAATTTAATAAATTGTATGATAATCATTTTTAGTACATGACATTTAGGGATGTCAATTCGGGTTAGCGTGTCAGACTCGTGTCGTGTCAAGATAGGGGTATTCGACTAAATGGCTCAACCCGAACCTGACCCATTTAATAATCGTGTCATGATCTTTCAACCCTAACCCAACCTGTTAATAAGGCGGGTTGACCTGACTCAACCCACTTGACACACTTAATAAACGGGTCGTGTTGGGTTGACACGAATGTAACACAACCCATTTCAACCTGTAGTTAAACAAAAATATATCTATCTAGAAATATGTTCTTTATACCCCAAAAGAAGTGCATATACTTCAACCCAAATTCAAAATAACATAGTTCAACAAAAATATAATATCCTTAGGGTTTGTAAAGTTTCAATTTCCAATTATATTCCTTATAAGTTTTTGTAATTATTCGCTTTTCTTTTTAAATTAAAAATATAGGTTGGATATAAAAAGTATCTGACAAATCTAAAATAAAATAAATATTTATTTGTTATACGAGTTAAATGGGTTGTGTTTTAAATGGGTCATTTCGGATTAACGCAAAAAAATTGGCGTGTCAAATGTGTCTATTGCGAGTTACGTGAGTTAACCCGCTTATGACATGTTTGTTATCATGTCGTTTTCGAGTTGACCCGTTTATAACCCAAACCTGTTAAGGCCCAACCCTAACCCACAAAAACCCGTGTCGTGTTCGCGAGTTGGATCGAACATTGACACCCCTAACTCTAACCACCCATAAATAAATAAAAAATATTTTTGGTTTTTTTTTATATATTAATATATATACCATTTTTTATGTTTCATTTTATATTTTAATAACACAACAAAATAGGTTGTAAACCATAAAGAGTAAGGGCCCGTTTGGTAGAAGAGTTTGAGTAATGTTATTTGTATTTTTTTGAAATATGTGTGGATGAAAAAGTGTGTGAAAATACATTTAATGTTGCTTAAAAACTGAAAATATGTGTTTAAGATGCTTTACCAAACAGGCCTAAACGCTGCAAACAATATTGGAATAAAAAAAGCTATGGACCCTATTGTTAATAACACAACAAAATAGGTACAAACTGTGTCAACTGTAAAGTTTAAATGCACGTCAGTGTGTGGACAGTGGAGAAGTTTATTCAAAATTTCAAAAGGAGGTGACATGAATAATGAAACTATCTTCTCGATAGAAATTAGAAAATAAATAAATAAATAAATGATATGATACGATAGGCAAACATGTCGGATCCGATTTAAGTCAATCAACAATAATAATAAACATAGTAAGTAAATAATTGTGTAAATTTACAAGTTTGTTATAACTTTAATCATGTAAATTTATATTGTTTTTCAAAAAAAAAATGTAAATTTATATTGATATTATTTTTTTGTATTTTATTTTTTTATTATTTCTTTTCTATCTATTTTATCTTTTATTTTTGCCTTTTGAAATGAAAATTTATTAATTAAGCTTTTGTATTCAAGTTCCACTAATATTTCATTTTTTATTGATTAAAAAAACAGAAATAAAAAATGATTTATAATACAAAAATATAACTTGACTAAAATAAAATTTTACTTGACTAAAATAAAATTTTAAGTATAAAACAGTCTCAAATTTACTAGATGATGTGGTTAGTTTATATTCTAAACTTGCACAATTGAAATTTATTTATCACATAACTCAATGAATTAGTACTAACGCAAAATAAATTATTCTAAATTCATATTTTTTATTATGATAATTTTTATATGGATATTTAGATTTGCTTAAAATTATTATTATTAAATAAAGGATAATTAATGAAAATATATCAGACAAATATAAATTAAAACGTAAATTCCATTCACACCTCTTGAGGTTTGGACTAATGCCAATTAGGTCCAAGACTTTTCAAAACTAACCAATGTGGTCCCTAAGGTCAATTTAGTACCTAAATTGGTTGAGAAAAAATAAATAACTATTTAGGGACTAAGTTGGCTTTAGGGACTAAATTGACTAATTTAAAAAAAATTTAAACTTAATTGGCATTAGTCCAAACCTAAAATAATGTTACTGAAATTCACCTTAAATTAAATAAACTGGTTCAAATATAAAAAATTGAAAATCAGTACAAATTGAAAAGTTATACAACTAATTAAAAAAAAATTATAACATATTTTGATAATATATCACAATAACAAAAATGGGGGTTGATGTGAACCCACTTGATAGTTGCAGACTATATTGGAATCAAAAAAGGCTATGGACCCTATTGTTAATAACATAACAAAATAAGTACAAACGGTGTAAATTGTAAAGTGTAAATGCATGTCAGTGTGTGGACAGTGAAAAAGTTTATTCAAAATTTCAAAAGGATGTGATATGAATATATCAAACTATTTTCTCGAAATTTTTTTAAAAAAATAATAAGAATAAATGATTTGATTGGCGAACAAGTCGGATGGATTTAAGTCAGTCAATAATAATAATAAACATAATATGTTTATAATGGTATAAATTTACAAGTTTTTATAGTTTTAATTATGTAAATTTATATTGATACTATTTATTATATATTTAATTTTTTTATTATTATTTTTATGTATTTCAATAATGAAGAAAGAGAGTGGATAATGATTGTTGTGTGTGAAAAAAATATACAATTAAAAAAAAAATCAAAAAAGAATTTATATTTCAATGAAATGTTGTGTATCATAAATAATCTGATATTGTATGTTTTGAAAAATGAGATGTTTTGACTTAGGGCCAGATTAACAATTTTAGGGAGCAAAAATTTTAAATACGGTAAAATCGGTACAAATTGAAAAGTCATACAACTAGGGGTGGCAAAATAAGCCCAAACCCATTTACCTGCCCAAACCCACTCACTTTAATTGAACCTAAACCCACCCAATTATTATTTGGGTTGAATGGGTGTCAACCCAATTAGACCCAATAATTATTGGGTTTTAACTAAAAAATTATTGAGCCCCATTTAACTCAAAAACAATTAACCCAAATTCAACCCATCCCTTCCCATCCAAAATAAAAATAAAAAACTTAGCCCTACCCCTCTTTCAACCTCTCTTCTCTTCTTCCATTTTCTAGGGTTTCCAAGTTTGAAATAAAATCCCATTTTCCCAAGAAACAAACAGAGAACAAAGGGACAAAGCAAGGCAAAAAAACCGGTACAACCACCACTACGCGGCGGCTCCAGCTTCGCTAGGCCCACCTCACCATCGCTACAGAGACGAGTCGGCTCGAGTTGCGAAGCCCCAGCCGGATCGATCGCTGACCGTGACGACGTCATTTTGAATTCTGTGCCACAACATGAAGGCCGGAAGGGTGATCGGGAAGTTCGGGAGCATCATCAAGTCGATTCGGCAGCACACCGGTGCGTGGATCAACGTGCACATGCTGATCCCCATGGATGAGGAGTGGATCACCGAGATCTCTGACATGCGCCGGCGCGTGGATTACTATGAGAAGGGTTTTGGTGTAGAATAGGGAGAGGAGTGTAGAGATTTTTTGGTGGGAGGTTGAGTCTAGCACTATACTTTCACTTCCACTTCTATTTCTTGGGGAGTGTTTGGTTGCTGAGAAAATTGGAGCTTGAGATTTGATGAAAATTAGAGTTTGGGATTATTGTGATTTTTTTTTTTTTTTTTTTTTGGTGAGATTTGATGAAATTTTTCGACCTCACTTTTTGAACCAGAGAAGGTCATTAGGCTGGGTGGAGCAGTGAGATTTGAGTTTTGCACTTTAAGGGCATTTTAGTAATTTTGATAATTGGGTAATTGGGTGGGTTAAGGTTTACCCATAATAATTGGGTTGAGTTGGGTTTGGGTTAGAAGCAAATTAGTTAAATGAGTTTTAATGGGTAAATGAGTTTTATATACCCAACTCAATTATGCTCACTCCAAATCCACCCAAACCCACCCATTTGACATCCCTACATACAACTAATTAAAATATAAAAAAAAAAATTATAATAATATAACATAATAACAACAAAAGTGGGGTTGATGTGATATCACATTAACCCATGTGATAGTTGTAGAATATATTGGAATAAAAAAGGCTATGGACCCTATTGTTTTTGGCTTTTTCGTATAAAAATGTAAGCATATGTCCACCTAAATGTAACACAGGTATAGTTCTTTTAAGGTGAAAACACTATTTTAATCCCTATATTTTGGTGTCACAGTCAATTTAGTCTTTACATTTTGGTAGCAGTTAATTTGGTTCTTATTATTTTTATATTACAGTCAATTTGGTTTTTCCTGTTAACTTATTAATAGAAAATATCTACGTGGCTAACGTGTGCACAGTTGACACACTAGAAGCTTAGGTGGCTTAGGAAATAATATTATAAAAATTTAATTAACATAAAAAAAAATGCCACCTCAACATTTAATAAATATAAAAAAAAAAGCCAAAAATAAATGAATTTTAAAAAATAAAAATAAAACCTCAAAAGTCTTTGTTATTTTCTTTCCTTTTCTTTGGATCCAAACACAACCAAACAAAGAAAAATTTGCTGGAAAATGAACCAAACCCACAATCAATGGAACTCAAATACAACACACTGATGATGCCGTGATATCACCAGTGAGTTTGCACGATCCTCGCTCGCTTAACAACCTGCAAGAAGAAAAAAGTAATCTCGCCGTGCGCACCGGTGTGGTGTCGACCAAGTACCCTCCAACGGTCAAGTTAGAATTGTTCTCAACTCTAGAATGCTAGAGAGGGTGAATTATGTGTACCTTGATTCGCGAGGGTATCGAAGTTTTTATAGTAGAAGAAAGTCGGCTTCTCTTCCTTGTACTAGAAATCTTTTCCTTATGGGACTCTACTTTGAGCAATCTCCAAACGTGATGGACAAACATTTCCTTATAGAGTGGGTTTTTCATTAAGGCGGATCTTCTAGAATTATCCTTGATGCGGACATTCTGATTTCCCTAAGATCCCCTCGGATTTCAGACGTGCACACCAAGCATTTTAAGTAATGCTAAGCCCTGAGCCCTTCCTTAATGTCGGCCCACGAGTCCGAATCCGTCAGGCCCAAGGTTGCCTGATTTCTTGCCCCTTCACACACTATCTGTCCTTAATGAGACCATGACAACCCTTGGTGCCCAAGTCCGTTGGCATTCATGCAATATTTTCTCAAAACAGGACCATGCCACCGTCGTAGGTTTCGCTTGTAACTTGGTCATGGTCTTCGCCTGAAATGGCGAGACCTTCCAGGAGTACTGGTGGTGTACCAAGCAAGCTCTCGACTAGGG
Source organism: Quercus tomentella (assembly GCA_028535165.1). Classification (NCBI taxonomy): domain Eukaryota; kingdom Viridiplantae; phylum Streptophyta; class Magnoliopsida; order Fagales; family Fagaceae; genus Quercus; species Quercus tomentella. The sequence goes on along the minus strand of JAPQVY010000156.1, from coordinate 56,358,920 downwards.
TCACGATCTCGTTGTTGATGATGGTGGGGAAGCTGATTTCCTCATCCATGAGGATTTTAAGGCTGAGGAAATCTAAAAGAAGAGTGGTATGAAGACAGATCCCGAGAAGTACCATAAGATGAAGTGGAGATTGGTCGGAAGAGACAACCACTGGAGTTAAGAGGCTTTACCAAATGTAGGCCAATGGTTCTCTGCTAATTTCCATCACCAAGAGCAAGACAAAAAAAAAAAATAATAAATAAATTGTATTTTCTTTTTAATTGTCATTGTGATTGTGGATCCAGGGTCAATTTTGTTTAGATATGGGTGTCTTATTTTTATTTTGCTTTGGATCTGATTTATGCTCTGTTTCATTGTGTCAGTGTGTCCTGTATTTGAGTTCTATTAATCGTGGGTTTGAATTGAAAGAAAATAACAGAGACTTTTGATTTTTGAGGTTTTATTTTATCTAAATTCATTTCTTTTTGGCTTAAAAATCTTTTTTTAATTTTATTTTCTGATATGGTTTTTTCTATTTATTAAATGATGAGATGGCATTTTTTATGTTAATTAATTTAAAAAAAAATTATTTCTTAAGCAAGTGTGCCAAACGTGCACACCGTTAGCCACGTAGACATTTTCCGTTAGTGAGTTAACGGTAGGGACCAAATTGACTGCAAGATGAAAATAACATAGGCCAAATTGATTACTATCAAAATATAAGGACTAAATTGATTGCAACTCTAAAATATAAAGACCAAAATAATATTTTTGCCTAATTCTAAATAATGGCATCCAGTCTGCTAAAGGAGAAAATATAGAGTGTACTATCAAGAGACAAAGAAATAAAGGAGCAATTAATTGGAAACAAGAGATAGATTAGAGCAGAAAGTGCCCCATGCACGGTGTACTATCAAGAGACAACGAAATAAAGGAGCAATTTCTTGGAAGAAGAAGATTAATGGATTAATCGATTAATATATAAAAAATTGATTAAAAAAATCAAATATAATTCTAAATAATGGCATCCAGCTGGAGGAGTCTGCTAAAGGAAAAATACAGTGTACTATCAAGAGACAAAGAAATAATGGAGCAATTAATTGGAAAATAAAAATTGACAAGAGATAGATTAGAGCAGAAAGTGCCCCATGCACGGTGTACTGTCAAGATACAACGAAATAAAGGAGCAATTTCTTGGAAGATGACCAGAGATAGAGCCGAAAGTGTCACAAGCATGCCGACTGACCAAAGCCTGTCAAGTTGTTGACCCCGGATGTACCCAATCCAGAAGTTCTTGATGACTTATTTAACTATGAAAAAAATTGAGTTTTGTGGAACTAACTTCTCCTAGTCATACAGCTTATTGGGCTCTGTATAAAATTTTTTGTGGTTTTTCTGCCTGGTCGGTAGAAGAGTTTGAATAATATTATTTGTAATTTTTTAAAATATGTATGGGTAAAAAAATGTGTAAAAAAGTGTAATATTATTTAGAAACTGAAAATGAATTGTTTAACAACTCTACCAAATAGGGCCTTAGAGTTTGAGTCCTGAAATATTTTCAATTACTGTGATGAACTCTCGTGTGTATTCTAAAATGATGCTGTATTTTTTTCTCTAACTTTTTTGGATTTTTGCCTTTTTGCGTTTCATTCAATTATATTAGGTTTTTCCCTTTCTTTAATTGAAAAAGTAATTATGAATTTCAGGCTAAAATATTTCCAAATAAAAAAAGAGAGAAATGCATCTCTATTGTTGCACACAGAGACACTAATTTCTTACTTGGTTTCCTAGGTATTGGAGTGCTCTTACTTTTTTCCCAATATAAAACAGTGCTCATTATTATAACCTAGGCATTTCATCCAAAAGCGATAAGACTTAAAAGCATAATTCAAAGAAGTCTGATATAGATGCTCCTCAAGGTTGCCAAAAGAAATATTAAAAATAGCGGTAAGTACATAATACACCTAGCTAGCATCCTCTGTCTATGTCATTGTCATACCAGAAGTTTTTGAATGAGAGAAACTTCGCTAAATCAATACTAGTAAATCTTTCTACAAAAGGCTTTATAAACACAGCTTATTCCTAGTCACAGAGAAGTGAGAACATTCTAATGCAATAGCTCATGTCATGAGCAGCTAGGGATGAACGCAACTTGAGCTGCCATGAGAGATATGTAGCAAGCATTAATCAACAGAAGGATATGAATAGTCACCATCTTAAAGGTTTCTTGCATTGGCAACCTTTTTTTTTTTTTTTTGAGCAAAACTTGCATTGGCAACTAAATGTAAATTCATAGCACCAAAATTTTGAAAACAAAAAGTAATACGTTGGTTTAATGTAAACTGTATAATTCTGTGAAAGTCGAGTACTAAAAAAGTGGTAAATTGCTAAATATTTTCGAAACAGTGCTAATTTGTTACAAATTTTGTCAAAATGTGATATTTGACTATTTTCACCCGATAAACAACTACAGTATATCGAGTTCACAACCACCCGCAAACCAGTCCAGTAAAAATTGGGTTTATCATGGCAAAATGAGGAATCCTACCCAACCTGAATGGACTCCTCATTCTTTTCTTTTCTTTTCTTTGGAGAAAATAAGTAATAACTGGATAGTTATTTTTATTATATCCAGTCTTCTTCATTTTTTTTTTTTGGAGAAAATGGTTACTTTTTAATTGAATGGCAACAATGGTTTACCTTCCCTAAAAAAAAAAAAAAAATTGAATGGTTCAAGTTCCCTAAAAAAAATAAAATTGAATGGTTCACGTTCCCTAAAATTTTTTTTTGAATGGTTCACGTTTTTTGTTTAAAATGATTGATTAATAGTTAATACTTGACGTACGCAACACCTTTGTAGTGGAAAAAATTGGCTTTTGCCCCTTTCAAAAAAACAATCCAGCATTTTGCCCTCTTTCTCAAATTAATTAGGGAAATATCCCTTTTTTGAAACTCGATTTTCTCAAAATCGAGTTAAGTCCTATAGTGACGTTTTGAAGGATCCTATAGTGACGTTTTAAAGACCTATAGTGGCGTTTTGTAATCCGATTTCCACAAAGTCGAGTTATAGATAAAAAAAAGAAAAAAAAATTGCATGTAACTCAATTTCATGGAGATCGGATTACAAAATGTCAATATAGGTCTTTAAAACGTCATTATAGGCTCCTTAAAACGTCACTATAGGGCTCCAAATTTTTTTTTTTTTTTTTATAACTCGATTTTGAGAAAATCGAGTTTCAAAAGAGAGGTATTTCCCTAATTAGTTTGAAAAATAGAGCAAAATGCTAGATTATTTTTTCGAAAGGGGCATTTGCCCATTTTTTCCCCTTTGTAGTTCAAACTACGTTATCTATCAAATGGTGGGAAAAGAATAAAAGTTCCAATCCTACCAAGAAATGATAATATCATGTGCCAAAGCATACTGGGCCGCAAAGACAAAAATCTGAGCAAAAAATATGGTGAAGATTTTTTTTTTTTTTTAAATGTAACTACACCATCAAATAATTGTTTACAGAGAAGAAAAATCTATGTGGCATGTCATATTCTACCGATCTAATCGTACTTCTCCAATGACCATATTACCAAATACCAAAAGACAGCCCAATATTCTTTGTCTCAAATTTGATGCACAAGATCTATGCACTTGTTAAAGCTTCTATGAAATTAAAAATTAAAATTGCATGTACGGTAATCTTTTACTAATGGTATGTGCATTAAAACAGAGTGGTTTGAGAACTTTTTCTAATGCATAAAATGATAAAAGCCAATCTCTTAGGACGAAGACTTTGACTGAAAAAGATTAGAAAAAGGTTACCATAAAAAATGGTACTAAAAGACAATCTTGGCCTGTATTTTTTTTTGATAACATCTTGGTCTGTGTATATGTTAGATAAAACAGTCGTTTATGACTTTTTCTGTTCATAGTCATTATAATAAGTTACTTATTACAATATTAAGAACAAAACGGTTAGTTGGATAATTCTTTGTCATGTATGCATAAAAAATAGTTTATAAAAGTGTTGGAAACCCATAGAAGTCTAGAAGACAATCTCATGGTAACCCTTTTTTTAAAGTAATAAACTGGTTTATGACTCTTTCTGTTCATAGTCCTTGTAATATAATTTTTTTTGTTTTGTTAAAGGTTAAAGACAATAACATGATAGCTCTTTTCTAATGACTTATTTTTTATTTTTTTATTTTTTATGAAAATATACATTCGCCTTCCGTCTAAGGAGTTGCCTTTTTCACCTTCAAAGGAGCGTTTGGATTTGTGTTTTCTACTCACGTTTTGCGTATGCGTTTTTTCCTTTTATTTTTAATTCTTTTTTTTAGTCATGATTTTTGATTTTTTCACTCGTGTAATGTTTATGTACTGTTTACGTAATGTTCACGGAATTTACAATCATTTTATTTAGGAAAAAAAATATTAAAAATGAATCCCACAGTACTATTCACACATTTAAAAATTATTTTGTTAAAGTGTTTTCAATTTTCAATTTTCAACTTTTAGTAAAATAAGCTGTATCTAAACAGACCTGTACAAGTAAACGAAGGAACAAAATCGGAAGGTGCGGAAAAATATCTTATCTAGCTATACTTTTCTTGCAAGGCCATGTATGTATGTGTATATATATTGCTTAGTTGAACCGTAAGAGACACCCAGAAATTAAATGGCTGTGACATTTGTAATGAGAATTACTTTCTTACTTCTGCTGGCAGTGGCATATGGATTAACAGAAGGAGCACCACCTATGGCAAAACCCAATTGTCGTGATAGATGTGGAAAGGTTTCGATTCCATATCCGTTTGGAATCGGAAGCGATTGCTTCATGCACAAGACGTATGAAATTGTTTGCAATGAAAGTGGAGTCGCGGCTGCTGCTATAGCCTTCTTAGTCTTACCCAGCATTCGCGTGGAGGTACTGGAAATCGGAATTATTGATTCTGAGCCCGGACTCATTCGAGTCAAGATGCCTATTATTTATTCGAACTGCATAAATAAGAGTTCGGCGGGGAGTGTTGCACGGGTGAACTTCTCCGGAACTCCATTTTTCTTCTCGTCATCTGGGAATAAATTCGTTTCGGTTGGTTGCAACAACTTGGCCACAATGACTGGTCTGGATCCTATGATGGTGGTTGGTTGCAAGACGGATTGCAGTAAAAAAAAGTTGATAGGTAAATGCTCAGGGTCCGACTGCTGCCAGACCACAGTCCCTGATGGGATTCAGCTACTTAATGTTACTTTCTCAAACACGAGTAGTTGCAAACGTGCCTTCCTAGCAGAGACACAATGGTTAGATAAAACAGATCCCTCTGCCTCTAACCATGTTCTGAATTTGGATTACGTTCCTGTGGTGCTGGACTGGACTGTATTAAACTTCACTCATGACTATGATTCTGAGGCGTTGTATAACAGACGGCATATAGATTGGAGTTATACAAGATACGAGGTCGAGTATTATTATTGCCGTAATGGATTCGAAGGAAATCCTTATCTTAACATGGGATGTCAAGGTAAACTTCAATTACCAACACCTTTGATTTTCCCCTACTTTTTAAATTACATGCCTTATTTTGACTCATATATAGATCACTCTTTCTTTTTCTTTTTGTTGCTGAATATATATATATTAGCTATAGACCGTTCAGCTTGATGAAAAGGTTGCATACAATAAGACTATTGTCTTCCTCCAAAATAATACGTAATACATATCAAAATAATAATAATAAACAATACGTAATAATAAGACTATTGCAAAAAAAAATTAAATTCTAGTAGATTCGATTTTAACAGAAATATTAATGTTGGCAAAATTTATTCTTTTGAGCATTGTAAGTAAAGTACACATACAATATATTACACGTATGTACATATTTCTTAATAAAACTCTCGTTTACTCTACAAAATACACGTTTTTTATAATTAAAAATAAACATATTAAATATATATTAAACGTTTTTCGTATTATACTTGTATGAATTTTTTTTGTTCAAATTCATAATAAATGAAACACATACATATTTCATACCATACATATTCTGCCCTGTACAGGTTTTGAGAAATAATACTTGGTATTTTGTTGGAATTGTTTCTAAAGAGTAATTATATTAGATGAAATTACATTTTGTTATTACATTGAGGAGAACAAAAGATAATTAACTAGAGTAAACGTCAAAAGATAGGGCCAAAAAACTGTGGCATATTTGTGTTCCATCTTTTAAATAGAGGCTATCATTTTATAGAGAAAAATTCTTCTGAAATTTAAAAGTATGTATAATACCACGTTATTTTAAATTATATTCAAGATTAATATATGGTTTTAAATAACTTATCCTCATATACTGCCCTGGTTCAACATATATGTTAAGAACATAGAGAATATGTAGTTATATAGTGTGAATTTTAAATTATTATTCCAATAACAAGAAATTAAATAGTGTAATATTACTTAAAGTTACACGATGTAACTTAAACCAAACCTCTATGTATGTGTGTCATCTCATGATCAAACTCATGAGAGGGAATGTCATCTCATCTTTTGGGTTAGAATTGTTAGTGAAATCCCACTTTTTAGAGGGCATGAATTAATCTTCGCATTTATACAAACCTCAAGTGGGGGGGTTTTACTTCCTAAATTCTCAAGGATAATTGTTGTAATTTATCCCTTTTTTATTTCTATATTTAAACCCGTCAGTGTCTTAAGCCTTTGCTAAAATAACATTTGCGTTTTGCCACAAAGCCTGAAAAAGCTAAAGCGATTCACTTGCAATTGGCTCCGACCACCTTTTGGTTTTCTACTTTCAGCTTTTGATTGAGCCATAACATTTTTTTTTGGTGTTTTCTGTTTATGTTTAGAGTCTGCTTATGTTTTCCCGGATGCTTAAGAACCAAGGCAATCCTTGTAATAAGGCTGTTTGAGCTTGATTAACCTCCTTTGATTTAACCCAAATAAATTTTGAAGAACGACTTGTGCGTACTTTTGAAACCTCTGTTGCCAATATGAGTGAGCAACAAATTTTGCCCAAACCTCTGTTGCCTATATAAGTGAGCAAAGATATGTACGTAAAATGTAAACACCAAAATGCACAAAAAATTTATTAATTTTCATGTTATCTTATTCCTATCAGATATAAATGAATGCGAAGACGAAAAGCAAAACGATCCTAGATATCAATGTCCCCCCGATTTAGAGTGTGAGAATATAGAAGGCAGATACAATTGCAACAAGCGAAAGTCTCCATTGAAGATAGCCATTCTAGGTATGTGTCCTATTGCTCATTAAATTTGGAAAATGAATATAGTGAAAAATAATAGCAAGATCTTGGTTACGTGACTAGGATATTCTATGGCATAAGGTTCATGACATTAAGAGGGACGGTATGACTGACATCTACGGTGTTTATAATTCTAATTTCCATTTAATTCTCTTAAAATTATTTTGTTTTTTAGTTAATTCTTTTTAATGGATTTTATTGATCTACTTTCAGAGCTAGATCACGGATAAGAAAAAGTTATTAAAAAAAATACTATATTTCATACACGTTTAGTTTACTAAATTAAATGCAAATTTAGAAAATGATGCACATAAAAAGTCAATTAGCTTTTAATTTCTGTTCTCTTGGCAATCTATCACTAACAGATATAATCGTACCTCCTATAACTTGATAGTTTCAGACTATTAGCTGAATTGCATTACTCATCACTCTTCTATATTTTTCCACTGATTACAGATCTATCTAGAAATAAATTTTCTCTATAAAGTTGTACAATTCTTCATTTCAATTTAGATTTTTGAAATTAAAAATTTGTAAGAATTCATCATTTAGGTGTTTAAGCTCATTTAAGGCAGGACAGCCCAGGGACACGTTGAAAAGTTAGATAAGTGACAAAATACCCCAATCTCAGAAAGCCATTACATAATTGAACTGTTAATTAAAAAATCAAGTACCTAATAGTAAATTCCCTTTTTCTTAAGAAATTAATTAGGAGTTAACACTTATTTAGGTTGTGCATATTGTGAGAACATATTAATGTAGAATAAAAAAAGTTGGCAACTAGCGGGAAAGATGTTTCCAAATCATTGTAATTATGTCCAAATATATTTACACTTATTCATATTTTTCTATAATCTAAATTTTTAGGCTGATGTAAGGTTGATGTTATATTTCTATTTTTTGCTTGATGTATGCAGTTATTTCTCCAAGCTTTGGGGTATTGTTTCTACTCCTTGTTATTTGGTGGTTAATCAAAGTGATAAAGAAAAGAAACAAAATAAAGCTCAAGCAAAAATTCTTCGAAAAGATACAAGAACAGTTATCTTCAAATGAAAACAACGTTCAGAAGGCAAAATTATTCAATTCAAAAGAGTTAGAAAATGCAACTGATCGTTTTAATGAAAATAGAATACTTGGTAAGGGTGGACAAGGTACAGTTTATAAAGGAATGTTAATTGATGGAAGAATTGTGGCAATTAAAAAGTTGAACACAGTGGATGAGGGAAATCTTGAACAATTCATTAATGAAATTATCATTCTTTCACAAATCAATCATAGAAATGTGGTTAAACTACTTGGGTGTTGTCTTGAGACAAAAGTTCCTTTGTTAGTTTATGAATTCATTCCCAATGGCACACTTTTTCAGTATCTCCACGTAGAAAATGAAGATTTTCCATTGCTAACATGGGATATGCGCTTAAGAATTGCCACAGAAATTGCGGGAGCTCTATCATACTTACACTCTGCAGCTTCACTGCCTATTTACCATCGAGACATAAAATCTTCAAACATACTCCTTGATGACAAATATAGAGCAAAAGTAGCAGATTTCGGCACTTCAAGATCAGTGGCCATTGACCAAACTCATGTAACCACACTAGTATGTGGTACTTTTGGCTACTTGGATCCAGAATACTTTCAAACAAGTCAATTTACAGACAAAAGTGATGTTTATAGTTTTGGAGTGGTCCTTATTGAGCTTTTAACGGGAGAAAAACCAGTTTCTTTGACAAGATCAGCTGAAAGTCGGAATCTATCTACATATTTTGTTCATTCATTATCTTTGATATACTTGATACTGAAGTACGTAAGGTTTGTAATAAAGATGAAGTCATGGCAATTGCTAACCTTGCAAAAAGATGTTTGCACTTGAATGGAAAGAAACGGCCTACCATGATAGAGATCATGATGGAATTGGAGGGAGTTCAAAAAGTTTCCCATGTTCAACCAAATTTTGATGAACTTGAATATGTTAGAAATGAAGAAATGGGGCCAAGGAATGACATTTCAATTTCAACAAGTTCATGTTTCGAATTAGGTTCAGCTTCATCATCAAACATCCTACCACTTTTATCCTTTAAATCGGTTTGATTAATAAAATATGTACTTATTTATTTTTGTTTCATGTTGTAAACTATTATCAAATCATATTACTAATTTTAGATTCCCACTAGTAGAGTAGCAATGATGATATTATATCTATGTTTGGTCTTGTTTAAGTCGTTTTGGTATTAACATGGGAAGTATAATTTTAACTGTTGAGTGTTGACGATAAAAAAAATTCAGTGTTTAGAATGTTTAGCAAACTTCAATGATAAAGTGTTTTGAAATTATCATTCATGGCTGGTAACCAAATTGATAAAAAGCTTTTTAGATGTGAGAAATGACAAAAGATGACATACACCCGAATGAATTGTCAGATATTAGAAATGACAAAAGATGACATATACCCGAATGAATAGTCAGATACTTGAAGAGGTCTAGATATCCCTATTTGTCAAAAAAAAAAAAAAAGTTAAAGAGTTTTTTAACTCAATTGACGCTTCTTGATGTTTCCAATAAAGACAACCAATATTCAAATCCTCCTCTCCCATTGCTAATATCAAATTATAAAAAATAAAAAATAAAACGTTTTACATATTCGTACTTTAACCTAATTAATTCAATAATGGTCAACTATTCTCTCTCTCTCTCTCTCTCTCTCTCTCTCTCTCTCTCGTTAAAAGTTAAAACTAGGGATTGGTAAGCTGAGCACTTTCAATCAAGCTCTTCTAGGGAAATGATCGTTGTGATTTGGGTTTGAATTCAATCAAGCTCCTCTAGTTTAATGATTGTTGCGGTTTGGGGTACATTTATGAGACGGGTTGGTCATTGGAGAAGGTACAAGGCTTACATTAGGTAAGCCTTTCGAAATGTATCAGAAGCAGATGAGATATCTTTTGCAAGAAAATCAAGTTTATTAATGGGGTTGGTATACGGGTGAGTTTTTGGCATGATACTTGGTGGAAAGATTCTTGTCTTAAGGATATAGGAGTCACAGCAGACAAGAATGCCTCGTTTACATCTTATTTGGATCGTGGGCGTAGTTGGAACCCTTAATTCATTAGATCGCCACAAGATTGGGAGTTTGAGTCTATGGAAAATTTCATTGAACTGTTATACTCTAGAGTAACTTTGGGCCAAGGGATGGAACAGATTTTTTGAGGCCTTCAAAGGAAGATAAACTTGATGTTCATTCCTACTGTTAAGTTCTTAGAGGTTTATAGGGAGATGTTTTCCTCGAAGGAGTATTGATGTACAAAGGTCCCAAGAAAGGTTGCCTTCTTTCTTCAGATGACAACCCAGGGTAGCAGTGGATAATCTTGGGACAAGGAATATCTTGGTTTTTTTTTTTTTTTTTTTTTTTTTTTTTTTTGAGAAGAAAAATATCTTGGTTCTTGATTGATGTTGTATGTGCAAGAATAATGGATTTTAGGGAAAGGAGATGGAGATGAGTGGTTGGTGGTATCTCCCGTGTCTTAGTTTTTTTTTTTTTTTTTTTTTTTTTTTTTTTTTTTTTTTAAATCTGAGTGGCGGTATAGTTGGCGTTGATGTGACATAGAAAATAATTTTTTATTGTTCCGTTTGACACATCATCTTTTTCCATCCAAGGAATAACGGTAGGGAATAAATTGACACGGAATTGAAAAAGTTAAAGACTAAATTGAAATATGGTGTAAAAACAGGGACCAATTTTGTAATTTACCCTTATAAAAATTACAATATTTTTATTAAATGCTTATTTAAGTGATTTGATGAAATCAGTTCACTCTTTACCAAATTCAAAGTCTTTATATTTGTATTAATTTGTGAGTTATTTTGTATATAATGTCAACATTTGAATGACTATAAATATTATTGACCATATGAACGTTTAGTGGCTCGATGTATATAGCAATATTTCCTTACCAAAGACATTTCCTAATAAAACTTTTCCTTTCAAAAGTTCTGACCTTTCAATAAGGGAAATTATTGACATAAATAAATGTGGGGGGATGAATGTAAGCTCGGGCCGAGAGCCAAAAGCCCAAAGAACTGCTTTGAAGAATGGACCCAACCCAAGGTATGGTTATGAACGAAGAAGCCTATTGAGTGAGGAGAAACCATTGAAGCCCACCATCGTGGAAATCCAAGCTGACTTCATTCCCTGAGGTCCATTATCGGGGTGGCAGACAGAACTTTCTTACCGAAGAAATAAATATAATGCGGTTAACATGTCCCTTCTGAACTGAGGTTTCTCCTCTTCTTAAGCTTCCTCCAAGGGACACGACAAAGAAAACGCAGGACCCAATGAAGCAATCACTTCCGCATTAATGAGGCCCCTCACCTAATGTTAGCTACATTCAATACTGAATGACTGGCCTGAATAATAGAAGCACCCCCAGAAATCTACTTTCATGATCAAGAAGTGGCAGAACAGAAGGATGATGGGACAAGTATCCCCTAAAATCTAACTGGGAACTAGACAACTAGAAGAGGGAGAGGAAGTGAGAAGTAGCTATAAAAGGAAGGGGAAGCCACCGAGAAGGGGGTTGAGAAAATTAGAGAGCAAAAGCTAAGGAAAGAACTACATATATATATATATATATATATATATATATAGAGAGAGAGAGAGAGAGAGAGAGAGAGAGAGAGAGAGAGAGAGAGAGAGAGAGAGAGAGAGAGAGAGAGAGAGTGCCAAAGGGAATGTTCTTTAAGTTCTAGGCTGTGTTTGAATTGGGTGAAAACCGTTTCCAGAAATCATTTTCCGTAAAACCCACGTGTTTGGCTGTCACGGAAAATGATATTTTCTGGAAAATGACTTCCGGTTGACCAATATTTTCACCTTTGACCCGGAAATGATTTTCTCCCCTCATTTTCACTTCAAACCATTTCCGGAAAGAGAGAGAGAGCCCAGATCACGCCGCGCCGACGAGCGGCGCGATCGACGATCGCGAACGATGAGATCGCGCTGTGCGATCGTCGATCGAGCGGCGTGATTGACGATCGCAATCGACGAGCGCGCTTGTCGAACGATCGCACCGCACGTCGATCGACGAGCGGCGCGATCGACGAGCAGTGCGCGTCCGACGAGCGTGCTCGTCGATCGATGAGCGGCGCGATCGTCCGACGAGAGCGCTCGTCGATCGACGAGCGGCGCGATCGCGATCGTCGATCGCGCCGCTCGTCGGACGAGCGTTTTGTTTCTCTTGTCGGATTTGATGCATTTTCTATAAAAATGTTTGAATGAACCAAACACCAAAATTAATTTTCCGTAAAATGAATTTTGTGACAGCCAAACACATGAAAACGTTTTCCTTTCCGGAAATGCTTTTACGCGAACCAAACACAGCCCTAGTTCCCTTAATCTGTATTAGGCACCTCTGGAACGTTGTTCCCCTCTATAAAAGAATTTCATTCGTTCATTATACGTCTTAATCTGTTGCTTAATCCTTCCATTGTGGATTATTTTTCCCATTTTTAGGAATTGATCCTCAAGTATAAGACTATTTTGTGTCAGCATATATAGAGATATATAGACCTCTAGCTATGTGAAGTGAATGGGATGTACAAAAACAAATGTAGTTTTGTCTTATCACTTTTATATGAAGCAACATATTTCTAAAACACTTGTATGGTTTTTTTCCTCTTCTTTTAATGAAAAATATATATCCCTACTACACTATATTTCTAGGCAAAAGAAAGTATTATTTTAACAATTTCATATCCTACAATCGATATAGGCTTGTAAGGATAATCAGCAAGGTGGCTGGGTCGTTGTATCCCGAGGGTGGCACACATAATGTTGTTAGTCTACTACACCGAAAATCTCATAGACAGCGTGTTTCGTCTCAAGATAGTGACTTGATCCACGTCTCAACTCCGCCACCTAAAAACATTTTTTTGAATTCACAATAAATTATATTTTATTTTATGAGATGATCATTGATGTCGTCCAATTTTGTAACAGAAATTGTAGTGCAGCTAAGGTTGTTGTTCCACAGAGAAAAGGAAAACAAGAACACGTCAAAAGCACCAATAATATAGAAAAATATGATTGAAACTTAAGAAAAAGAAAGTTTGGTAAAACTCAATAATTAAAATCACTAGAGCGTTAGGGTTTGTCCACTATTTTTAAGCATCCACTACCAATCCAATTTAGTACACAATCGGGTAAGTAAACACATAAACTATCCGATTGGAAAATTTAGAAATATGCTTCATCAATAAAAATCTCTTTGGTTGATTATATTCATCAACTGTTCCAACAATTTATTCGAGAAAACAATAACTTTACTAAAAAAACTCAAGAACATCGTATACTCTAGAGGCAATACTATGGAAAAAGTAATATCTAACAAAATTACCCCGCTTTACAAGAAAGATTATAAAACCATATTCTAACAATAAGAAGATTCAAGAATAGACTTATGAAAGAATTAGAAATTAAATATCAATCTAACAAAACAATTATGAAAAGAAAAAAATTGATTTCAATAATCAAAACGTGAAAAACATGCTTGGATTGAATAGTGGACAACTTACAACATTGGGGATTTACCCCTAACCCTAGCTTAGGTTCTTAAACTTCCATAGGAAATAAAAACTCTAAAAATTGATGAAAAATAAGGTTTTTCAGCAGCCAAAAACGTGGCTGCCTTTGTATCCCTTTAATATTTATAATATTTAAAACCCTAAAATACATGCTCCCTAGAAAGGAAAATATAAAATGTCGATTCCTATTTTTCAACAGTTGGTCAACATCCAGGTCAGTTTTGGCCTTGAATACAGACGATTCTAAAATTTTGGTAAACTACAAAGTTTTAGATCTTCAAGTCCTATTTCCGTGCCGCAAGAATCAAGTCAATCCGATATTGGAGTAAAAAGATACGGCCAAAATACCAATACTGGTCAAAATATTTCTATGCCAGGATTATTTCCATCTTTGGCTTAAACGAATATCTCTCTTTCTTTTTATGTTACCACACATCTCTGACTCATTAAATTCTTCAAAAGCCAGTTCTCAATTGGGCTTCACCCTTGAATTCTCTTAGCTTCATGTTTGCATGCTTAGTTTATTAGTTTTAATCTCCTACAAGGAAAAAAAAAAATACACATAATGAGTATATTTTAGAGAAAACTAACAAACTCTTATATTTATGTGTAAGTGTGGGAATAAACACAAAATAGATGTGATAATGCCTACCAATACTAAGATAATATTGTACTTTTAAGATATTATCAATCATCAAGGTAATATCTCTCCACTATTCTCTTATTTTATGGTACAAATGTAAATTTAGTGAAATTTCTTTATTTTATTTTACTATTGTTATTCTATAAATTACAAATTGTAATATATATATATATATATATATATATATATATATATATATATATATATATATATATATATCAATTATTGTTCTAATGAACAACAAGATGGAATAGTGCACTAAAGAACTTTAATACTAGCCAAGAGCTTTGTAGATTTAATGACACCTCTCCATACACAAAGTGTTGGAAGTGTAGGGGAGAAATGGTTCGACCTGCAGGATAAGCATCATATTGTAACTATCTCAAAAAAAAAAAAAAAAAAAAAAAAAAAAAAAAAAAAAAACCTTTTATACTAACATTCAAATATTCTACTTTAGCCAAAACTATGTTTAGCTTTTAAGGACCCCATATGTTCCTTTTTGGCATTGATGTAGTAAGTAGAGTTTTAAATGCAAGGCTTTATTAGTAGATTTTTTACAATATGTCCTAAAAAGCTCTTTAGCATTTGAATGTTTAGCTCTTTAAGGGCCTGTTTGATAATGTTATTTGAGCAACAATTTTCGTTGTTTAAACAACACAACACTTTTTCACCCACACGTATTTCCACAATACTTAAATAACGTTACTAGAACAACATTACTAAACAGGTCCTAAATTTTTGTATTTAGCTGCTAAGAGCATTGTATCTCAATTGAAACTTCTTGGTGTTTCTAAAGAAGACATCCAGGGTTCAAATCCCCTCCTTAATTGTTATAAAACTATCAAATTAACAAACACACAAAAAAAAGAGTCAGGATTTATAAATTTCAAATCCCCCCCCCCCCCCCCACCCCACTAAAATCTCTTTAAGAGAATTGCAAAAATGAATCTAAGAGTCTTAAACGTTTTTTCTTTTTTTTGGTACTGCATTACAACCTCTTTGTTTTGATGAATTATGGACCTTTTCAAGTTAAGTAATGTTATTTTTAGAGCACTAGCATTCGTTGTGCCATCCCAGATTCTATTTTCCCACACCCAAACCTACTTAATTTATTTTAACACATCATTTTACAATACACCCTACATCAAATGTTCTATTTTAACAATTTAATACATTAAAATAATATAAACAACCAATAAAAAATCATTCAATTTTTATAATCCCAAAACCTCTCTTCTCTCAACTATGAATGCATTCACCACAGCCTCCTCAACCATAACCCATTTCCATAGTGACAACCACCCATAACCACTGGCCACCATGATGCTAAAATACAAAACAAAAAAAAAAAATGAAAGTTCAATTAATGTGAAAAACACTAATGAATGTTTAGACTCCCAATTTCAAATTTAACCAATACAAGCTTATACCCAAACAATAGATGTGTGGAATAATAAGTAAAAGCAAAAACCCAAACAAATAAACAACTCTACACCATAATTAATCACAACATAGTAGTAATTAAAAGGCAAGAGTAAGGGTTAGAAAGATGCAAGCACAAAGATAACACCGGCACGTGTTATCGAAAAGGAAACCGAAAAACTTGGTGAAAAACCTCTCCACCGCCCTCCAAGCGGTAAAATGATCCACTAGAGAATAAAGTTGGAGTACACGAATAACAAAAGACCCTCCAAGCCTAGTCTTCCCAATGTACTTGAGCCCTCCATGCTCCTGCTACCAACTGGTTAAGCTTAACTGTATCTTCTTTAGCTTTGTAGATCCCGCAATAAGCCTATTGCATCAACCAAGTGAATTGGTCATCTCCGAACTGCTTCTCAAGCACCAAAATACCTCCTCACTAATATGGGTATGGTGAGATAAGGATTTGGCAAATGAACCTCTCAAGGATATGTCAATGGAGAGGGTGAGAGTAGAGCAATTTGGAGAATCAAATGTCTAAGATTGTGGATGAGTCAATCTTGGTTTTCTCTAGGGTTTCTCTCTTAAAATTCCCTCTAGAAGCTCTTAACATTTTGTGGGTATAAGAGTATTTATAGTACGATATGCGAGGAATGTGAAAAGTCATTTTTCTACAAAATAGGGCACTCTGGTGACTTAGTTTCGCAAGTGGGATGAGTCACGAGTTTGAGTCATGAGATAACTGCCAAGCCAGATTGTAATTTTTGTCCTGTAATGCTCCAGCAATCATGACCCTTTAACTTCCTGCATGCTTCAAACGTGTGGCATTTTGGCGAATTGCCAGTCGCGAGTCACTCGTGAGATCCAATCGTGAGAAACCTCTTGAATGCTCACACACTTGAATTTCTTCACATTATCTCACACACAACCCTTACATAATTCTCACCTAAATACAGGGTATCTAATTGTTGAAGTACAAGCAAATTTGGCAAGAAATAAAACCAACACATGGTTGAATAAATTCAACCTTAAAAAAAAAAAAAAAAAAAAAAAAAAAAAAACAAATGCAAAACACTACCAAAATTAACCTAACCACAAGCAAAAAATATAAACCCAGCAAACCACTAGATAAGAACACCAAAACCACCACCACCCACAGCCCAACCCAAAACCATTGCTATCCACCTCTGAGTTAAAGAAAAAGTGAGAAAGGAGAGAGATCAAAACCCAGTACTAGATCGGAACCCACCACCATTAATCACCACCCAAAATCAACCCAACACCACCTGCCAAAACCACCACCAATCACCACCACCTCAAAATAACAAACCTATAGAACTACAATCCCATTTCTCATACCAAATCCAATCCCCAAAATTAACCATAAACAAGCAAACAAAGAGAGGGATTCAGTGCATGGCAAGATTAGGCGGAGTTTGGTGGATGCAGCAAAGGCAGGCGCATGGCGAGATCGGTTGTGGGCCGGAGATCACTTTGAGAGAGAGAGAGAGAGAGAGAGAGAGAGAGAGAGAGAGAGAGAGAGAGAGAGAGAATGGGTGAGGCAAATGGGGGTGATGAGATAGATATGTGAGAGAAGAGAGAAAAAGAATATTAAAGAAAATTTAGCATTTGTTCTAAATTTGGAATGGTATTGTTCATCCATGCCAAATTTTTTGGCATTTAGAACATCTGATGTAAGTGATTTTTTAGTGTTTGGTATATTTGGCATTTGGCACACCTGATATTAATGCTTTTATGTTGCTATTCATTATATTAATTGTTTTGTTATTAAAATAAGAGTTATGAGTTTCATTTAACTTATTTGATCATATATCTTATTCATCAAGTAAGGGGTTTGAGCTCAAATATATATATATACACACACACACACACTATTAATAAGAGGATTCCCATGTTTCGTCTTCAATTTTTGGCGTATCAAAATATCCTCATACAAAATCTGAAATAACATACCCTTTATTTTATTTTATTTTTCCTACAAAAAAGCAATAAAGGTTAAAATAGTAATACTATTTCCCGTACAAAAAAAAAAAAAAAAAAAATCTAAACTATTATTCTCATCACCCATTTGTATTCAAATGTCTGATTCCTATATTTATTTGAATTCAAATACTTCAATTATCTTTATAAAAAAAAAAAATACAAAATTACTTCTTCCAAAAAATATTAAAAGAGTAATATTATCTCACGTACAAAAGGAAAAAAAGAAAACTGTTATTCTCACCACCCATTTGTATTCAAATATTTGATTCATATTTGTATTTGTTATCTATTTGTATTCAAATACTTCAATTATCTTTATAAAAAAAATTCAAAATTACATCTTCAAAAAAAAAAAAAAAACCACTACCTCACGTAAAAACTACTCATTCTTATCCCGAAATTTTTATGGTTTTTTTTTTTTTTTAATTCTTTAAAACATTCCAAAAATTTTGTTGTCTAAATTCTATACAATTATCACAATCCACATTCATCCATACTAATGTATATCGTCTTTCTTTTGTTTAAATCTCAAATTTTTTTACTTATCACAATTTTTATCCCAATCAATAAATTCAAATACCCCATTTTCTTTCAACTTCTTATGGTTCTCTATCTCATTTTTAAACGTTGTTCCATGTTACCTTACCTCTTTCTTAAAAAAAAAAAAAAAAAATTCACACAGTTATTTATATATCACTTTTAAACATTATAACACTAAACATAAATAAATAAAACATTATTGCATGTGTAAAGCGTGTGTAATAAATTTTGTGTGTGTGTGTGTGTGTTTTTTTTTTTTTTTTTTTTTTTTTTTTTTTTTTCTATTTAATATATGAGTTAGGTTCAAATTACACATGTATAACTTTAAGCAATATTACACCACTCAATATTTTTTAATTGGATGTGAATTTTGACAAATCCACCATTAGATTACATTATCTTTATATATTCTTCATGCTTGAAAATTTTCGAAATGATCAAAGATTAATAACTGTGTCATCAATCAATTTTTTAAAGTTAAGTTTTTGTAATTTAAAATAATGCATAAAAAAATGAGTTTATAGATCGAATGGTAAATAACAATCAATTGACATGAATATTAAGAACACGTAGAATATATAATTCAAATGTGGGATTTTCAAAATATGAATTTTGTAACAAATTATTGGGTGGTGACCATGGTGTAAAATTGGTTAGAGTTACACCAGGTGTAACTTGAATCCAACCTATTATATATTTAAATTACTTATATCTTATAGAGTAAAATATAATTTTGAAAATTTATCTTGAATAAAATAATACTATTTTTATCTTATCAGTTACTAAATTCAATTGGGAATTTAATATACTGCACCTAAGTTTATCTAAGTTTTATTATTGTTTTTTCTTTTCTTTTGATCTGATAAGTTTTATTTTATTTATAATTTAATCTTTTGTTTTCACATAACCTATTTTCATTCCCAAAACAATTTTTTATTTTGTTGTCTCTTACCACTTCCCTTTTGTCTCATCTCTACTCATTATCATCAGGGACGAACCCAGTAGGGGCCCAGGCCACCCTAGCCCAAAAAAAAATTATTAAGTTTATTTTGTCTTTCTAATAGCTGGCCCCCTCTTCCAAAGTCTTAACCCCATTAGCTAGCCCGCTCCAGCTAGCCCAGAGCCCAGCTCAACCCAAAAAAAAAAAACCAAAAACCCATTAAAACCCTTTTATCCCACAGTTACATACAAACCAAATTTAGGAAAATATAAATTAGAGACAGTTGAGAGAGAGCTAGAGTCAGAAAGGTAGAGGCTAGAGAGAATAGAGAGTGAGAACAAGGATGTGAAAAAAAAGTGAAGAAAATGAAGCTAGACAGAGGCACGATGAAAAGAAATATACAAAAAGAAAGAAGAAGATGACGGGAGATTCAGAGGTTGGATTTGAAATGGTGAAATAGAAGTGTTAGGTGAGATAAGAAATAGTAGTGTTAGAGGAGCAAAGTCACGTGGGTAGGAGTGAAAAGGTGACTTTGGAAATTTCTTGGAAAGTATCTATTTTACAAATACCCTAAAGGTGTTTGCTTATTCACAAAAATACCAAAATTTATACATATATATATATATATATATATAAAATATTTTATAACCAATCTATTTTATTTTATTAAGATTTAATTTTTTTTTAAACCTATACATATCTATTATTTCGAAATAGTGCACCAGTATACACCAATATCGAAATATTCTATGAAATGATATCTGGAACGGAATTCAAAACCTTAGAATAAAGGTATAATATATAGAAAGAGATGAGTCTATAAAAAATATATAATATTGTTTGGTGTTTGACTATTGGTTGGTAGTGGGGCAATAATAAGGAATAGGCGACTGATAGAGATGCAAAAAAAAAAAAAAAAAAGTAATTATTTTTTTTTTTTGTTGGTAGAAAATTGCATCTTAATATATTGAGAAAAAATAATTTCGTATATTTGTCTTGGTTGATAGTTTGTTAACAATATATGGATGATTATTTGAAGGTTTTTTTTTTTTTTTTGGTAAACAAAAAATGGGTAGAGGGAGGCGACCAATGTGGCTTTCCTAGCTAGGCGTGACTATATTAGCACCCTACTCGCTCCCGGGCTAGACCCTATACTCTCGGTTTGTAAGAAATTCACTTATTATTTTTTTGGACTGTTTGAGATTGAGATGGGATATAAGGAATATCAACACACAGCTAGTTGTTGAGGCTCGAACCCAATTCCTGAGACTTGTTGGCCCGGTATCTTACCAACTAGACCACCCGAATGTTAGTCGCTTTTAGTCGGTCTTCTTTAACTTGAAATTCTAGGTCTGTCGCTGATTATCATTAATGTTGAAGCCACTTTAAAAGATGTCAAAATACTACTAACCCACCTTGAACCTGACTTGTCACTTATCCCAATATTCCTACTCCGTGCAGGTTTTTCCCAACCTGATCTGAATCCACCCCCATGCGCCCCAAATTTATTTTATTTTTTTGGTAGAAAGGGGAATTCATTAAAGACTAAACAGCAACACCAGAAACATTAACAATCCGATCAAAAGCAACATCAGCTAGGGGTTCCAGAAAAACTACAAAATCTTGGTGAAGCAAGGCTCCCCTCCTAGCTAGAGCATCGACACATTTATTTGCCTCCCTATAACAATGTTGAATCTTAACCACAGGAATATCTCTCAAACCGGCCTTACAATCTCCAAGAATAGCATCCAAACCGTTCTGATTTCTATCCTCTTTTTGCAATAGATCCACCACGAGCTTGGCATCCAGTTCTATGATTACTGCTGGGATTTTTAAGGCGATATACAAGCGGATTCTATCTCGAAGAGACCAGAGCTCGGCAGCAGCACTTGTAGTGACCCCTATAGCTCTTGCAAAGCCTCTCACCCATTCCCCATTTGCATTGCGAATCAATCCTCCACCTCTTGCCAAACCGGGGTTACCCATAGAAGAGCCATTAGTGTTTAACTTAACCCAATTCTCAGGGGGACGATGCTAATTTGATCTTGATAGTTGTGTGATGACCACCAGGCCTATCATTAGCTCCAAGAAATGCAAATTCAGTGGCTTTAGCCATCACCTCCCTCTTTAGATCATTTTGAGGTCTCTCTCTGTCGAATACAATGCTATTTATGTATAGCCAAAGTCCCCATATCCCAAAAGGAAAGACAACCCCCCAATTGATCCCCAAACAAGGTGAGACTTTTGTACTTTGGTAGTTCAATCTCATCCAATCCGCAAGTCTAGACCCATAGAATAGAGACACCTGCATAGGCTGGGGAAAGGAGTTCCAGAACCATTTGGCAAATGGACAATCCTTTAAAACATGTATAATGGTTTCCGAGGCACCATTTCAAATTGGGCAAGAAGGAGAAATATCCATACCATAATAGGCAAGAGTGGCTCGGACTGGGATGCTATTGTGGTAGCTTTGCCAAAGGAAGCACTTCACCTTCGGGATGAAGATAGTCTTCCAAATCCATTCACCTTCAAATGGACTCGCTTGATCGTCTTCACCTTCCATGCCAGCCAGCCTATAGGCCTCTTTAAGCTCAAAAGCCCCACTCGGGGATGAGAACTAGGTGAGACGGTCCTCATACAAAGCAGAGAAGGATATAGGGGTGGCTTTGACGGCAGAAAACAATTGTGCAAGTAAGGAGAAAGAAAGGTTTTGCCAATTCCACCCACTAAAGTTAGCAATCTCCTTTAAGCGAATATTCTCTTCCCCGCAGTTGAGAGGACCTAAAATGAGGCTTCTTAGTGGGCCCTTGTCCAGCCATTTGTCATACCTTAAGGATAGTTGGCTATCCCTACCAACTACCCATTTGAGCCCCCATTTAAAAACTGCCTCGCCTTTTCTAATCGTAGACCAGGTGTTGGAGCAGGTCCAAAGTTTCAAATGGGCACTAGTTGGTCTTCTATCCATCCTATTCTTGTGGTTTAATACCTTGGCCCACAGGGAGGACGTCTCTATCTTCAATCTCCAATTGAGTTTGGCTAAAAGAGCAATATTTTTGGCTTTAGCTGCATGGATACCAAGGCCTCCCTCTCTTTTGGGCTTAGTAATCTTCTTCCAGCTAACCATGTGAAGCTTCTTCTTGTTGTCAGTTGATCCCCAAAGGAAGTTTCAACTTAATTTGTCCACACTATGGAGATTTTTAGGGAGGGCCACACACTGCATCGCATAATTTGGAACGGTAGTAATAACAGATTGAGTGAGAACGAGCCGTCCAGCGAAAGACAACAGATTAGCTTTCCACCCAGCAAGGTGACTCTGGATCTGCTCAATAATAAACCCAAAATCTTGGCTCATGCCTGAGTGTTTTATAGGGAATCCCAAATATTTCCACAGTGTTGGAGTGGACCTGAACTCCAAGATCTCGCATAAATCTACTTTCGTTTCAGTGCTAACATTAGGAGAAAAGAACACCTTGGATTTTGCAGTACTCACTTTTTGACCTGACAAAGAGCAAAATGAGTCAAGGACATCTCTCACAACCAAGCAGTTTTTCCCATCCACCTTTGCAAAAAGGACGAGATCGTCAGCAAAGAAGAGATGAGAAAAGGCCAGCCCTCCTTGCAAGGCTTTAAGCAGGTCCCACAGCTTGGCATCGCACTTCTCTATGATGAGGGCTCACAGAACTTCCATATAGAGGATAAATAAATAGGGAGAGAGGGGGTCCCCCAATTTGATGCCTCTTGAAGGAAGAAAAGGCTTGAGAGCACCACCATTGTACAAAACAGAGATAGAAGAAGTTGAGACATAGCTCATAATTAGAGAGACTAGTTGGCTAGGGAACTTGAAAAGGGCCAAGGTATCTTAGATAAAGCTCCATTTGAGGCGGTCGTAAGCCTTTTCCAAATTGATTTTTATTGCCATGAACCCTCCTCTTCCTTTCTTCTTAGACATGGTATGAACAAGCTCTTGAACAATAATTGCATTGTCAACCACTTTCCAACCAGGAACAAAAGTCGTTTGATAGGGTGAGGCTAGGTTTGATAGCATGGGGCGAATCCTGGCCACAGTCACCTTTGTAACAATCTTATATACGGTGTTGCATAAACTGATTGGACGGTAGTTGCTAAGAGATTCAGGTGTATTGCACTTAGGGATCAGGGTGATAAGGGTCCTGTTTAGGTACTTTGGCATTGTTTGGGAGGTGAAAATCTGTTTCACTTCCTTTCTTACCGACTCCCCAACTAGAAGCCAAAAGCACTGAAAAAACCCCGCATGGAGGCCATCTAGGCTCGAGGCTTTGAAAGTTTTGAGAGACCAAAAAGCGCTTGCAATTTCCTCATCGAATATAAGAACAGCGAGCTTGGCAGCCTCATCCTCCTTCAAGCAAGAGTTCCAGCAAGGGGGATCCCACAAAGAGAGGAGGGAGCTACTGTGACTAGACATAAATAACTCAGAATAACCAATCCTGATGAAATCGGCAATATCTCTCTTCTCATTCAACTAGTTTCACATGTGATCTTTCAGGCAAGTGATGTTATTTCTGCTTCGACGCACCAAAGCAAAAGTGTGGTAAAAGGCTATGTTTCTATCCCCCTCAACCAGCCAAGTGATGCGTTATTTTATAGCCCAGTACTCTTCCTCTGATTTCGAGACCTCAGAAAGTTCTGTACGTAGCTCCTGCTCAAGTCGAACCAGGAAGTTGTTGGGGTTACTAGAGAGGGCAATTTGAACACCCCTAAGTCTGGCAAGGATACACTTTTTCCAATGGAACAAATTTCCAAACACATTCCTATTCCAAACCTTAGCTTTATTAGTGAACTTGGAGACTGCGTGCAATAAGGAGCTAGGATTTGCCCAGGCATTTCTCACTATGCCCGAGAAGGAAGGGTGGGAGAGCCACATTGGCTGGAATCTGAAAGGCCGATCTTGCCTAATGCCTTGAGCTCTGTCCTAATGCAGCTTGACTGGATAATGATCTGAATGGCCTCTTTCAAGGTGCTCAACACAAGCTTCCGAAAAGAGAGCATTCCATTCAACATTTATGAAAACACAGTCTATCCTCTCTTGAACAAGCTACGTTAGAGGACTACTGTTTGACCATGTATAGCGTGCACCAGAAAAGCCAATGTCAATCATCTTGCAGGTATCAAGGCACTCTTGGAATCTGAGAGCTCTATTGATATTCATCGTTCTGCCTCCAATAACTTATCTTCCCCAACCAGTAGATAGATTATCCCATAAAAGTCACCTTTCAGCAAGTCTCGGGCTTGCATAGACTGCAAAGAGAAGCCAAGGACCCATGGAGTTGGGGGTGTTGAGAGTCACCAATGCATGGACCTCTTGCTCCATGGTAGAGAGCTTTGTAACTTCCACTTGGGTAAAGTCCCACAAAACCTAAAGGCTACTAGATAACCCAACGTTATTAACCAAAATTGACCCATCCATGAGGAGCCTATCCGTAATACTTTTAGCTCTGTCTCCACTAACTTTTTTTTCCATGATGACCAAGATTGCAGGATAATGCTTACGAATCAAATCAGAGACAAGACTATGAAAATTTGGGTTGAGGGCACCTTGGCAATTCCAGATAAGCATATTCATATCTACAAAGAGAGATTAATTAGAACCAAAACTCAAGAAGGAATAAAATTGTTACCTCTATCATCAAATAGCATATCATCAGCCACATGGTCCGAGGGCCCAACTCCGTTCGCAAGTGGGCTACCATTGTCACACCCCAAACCCAAAAGGGTCCAAAGCATGAGAAATACATCCCAAGGGTACCTGTAGATTTTTTTCCTTTTGATAAATCCATCCAAATAAAAATCATATCAAGTACCAACATCAAGAATTATCATAATAATTCCATTAAATATACTTCCAAAGTAAGTCAGAACTCTATGTAATAAATACAATGACCCTTGGCCACAAAAGAATGGAGGTCTGAATAAATAATTACATATTAGCAACTTGTCCCATTAGTGGAAATAAAGTCATAACCACTATTAGATGCAAAAGAATTGAGTCAAGCCTACTCTAAGTTATACATCATCAATTATCTTCATCACAAAAGTCAGCCTCCATTAGCAGTTAGTCTAACTACTGCTAGCCACCAAAAAAAGTTGTCTAAAAAAGATAGTCGTCTACTCTAAAAAAGTTTGTAAAAAAAACTGGAATGAGACAGAGCCCAGTAAGTAGCACAATTAATGGGGGTGGGGGAAATGCAAGTTTCATAATAATTGACATTTTACAAAACATGTTATAATTTGGGAATTTCCATGAAAATCCAGCAAATCCATTTTTTCTTAAAAAAATGACAAGAATGATTAAAAGAATGTAGCACCAAGCTTTTTCAAAGTATACCAACATGAAACTACGTACTATTTACTATGAGCTATCTAAACACCCTTTTAAAACCTGAAATCCAACCCAAGGCCACGTGATAAGCTGCCATGAAGACATTAAGTTATGCCATGAAGACATCAATTATGCCACGAAGACATCAGTTATGCCACAAAGACATCAATTATGCCACGAAGACATCAGTTATGCCACAAAGACATCAATCCGCCACAAAGACATCAATCCGCCACAAAGACGGGGAGCCAAGATACCAATGTCACAAAGACTACGACATCTGGCTGGGTAATCACCAAGTAATCATATGTCACAGCCCAAGGGTAAAAGCATAAAGAGCTCACAGTTTACATGAAATCAAAACACTGTTCAATTTCAAGTAGTTTCACAAAAACCTTTGAAATACCTAATATATTCACAAGGTTCTCAAGTTTTCCAAAATCATTACTTGTCAATAACATTTTCTATCAATTTCCCAGATATCACAAGTCAGGATAAAACATCTTTAGAACTTGCAAATAATGCAATAATTCCATAAAATCCATTCCCAAGTATTTTATAAAAGATGCATATTATTTCCAAGGGTAAAAGCATAAAGAGCTCACAGTTTACATGAAATCAAAACAATGTTCAATTTCAAGTAGTTTCACAAAAACCTTTGAAATACCTAATATATTCACAAGGTTCTCAAGTTTTCCAAAATCATTACTTGTCAATAACATTTTCTATCAATTTCCCAAATATTACAAGTCAGGATAAAACATCTTTAGAACTTGCAAATAATGCAATAATTCCATAAAATCCATTCCCAAGTATTTTATAAAAGATGCATATTATTTCCAATCTAAAAAATCATGCATTTCCCCATTTGCATTACCAAATATGATGCATATTTCGTAAATGGTCATATACAATAAGGTCACAACACAATACTTTTTAAGAAAATATAATCCCACAAATAATTTTCCAAAATGTGTTTGACCCAAAAATAACGTTTATGCAACATGATTATTTTTTCAAAAATCCCATGAAAAGCTACTTACCTTGCAACCCGCAAAAAGCCTAACTGTCCAAGCTCCAAAGGAGATTAGCTAGAACCTAAACAATACCAAGCAAACCTACCACAATAAGCATAAAACTCAACATTGCATTTAGCTATGAATTAGAGATTGCTAACCAAGTAATTAATTAGGCAAGCCTAGTAATTAACCTCACAAATAATATATTCTACTTCCAAAGTTTCTCAACAAATTAACTCACAAGACATAAGCTCCAATTTATAAAATTTACCCATTCAATATCATCTCCCTAATACTAAAATCTTAACAATTTATAAGTCGCTTCCATAAGATTTACACAACATCATCAAAGACCAATGAAACCAAAATCACAATATCCTCCAACACAACCATTTAAATCTTTTACTAGCTCCAAATAAACTCAATAAAATTATATTCACAATCTATTTCACATTAAAAAGCCAAAACCCCCAAATCCTCACCATTTAGATAACCACCATTGCAAAAATCATAAACCCACTCATCAAATACATCCACCAAGACCAAAACCCATACATAAAAACACATAAATATCACTTCTAATGCTCATAAATCACATGGGTATTATTATTAAAGCTTAGATAAACATAACCTGAAGCAAAAGCATATAAACCCACAAAAAGATTAGAAATTTTTACTTCAAATAGTAGAGGTGAATGAGCCTTACCGTTTCCTATTGAGTTTTCTAGTGATTTTGCCGGAAAAATGATGGAGTATTTGGTGGTGTGGAGTGTACCGGTGGGAGAGTGAGTGAGAGGAGTGTGTGTTGTGTTGAGAGAAAATGAAAAAGAAAAGAAGAGCAAAGAATGAGTGTGGCCGGCCAAAGAGAGAAAAGAGATATTTTACAAATGAGTGGTGGGGAGCAAATGGGTAGGTGGGGTCACACGTGTGGCCCCTTAAAATCTTATCCTTTTTTTTTTTTTTTTTTTTGGCTGGGGCGTTACAACCATGCCCTTGAGGGCTTACCTCATTTGCTGTATTCTTTTTCCTTGGCCGAAGGGATGGGTTAATGCACTTCAAGGGGGCTCTTGATATGCTATCACACGCAGCGACAACACTGGATCCCACCTTATCATCGTCTACATAGGGGCAACTGGAAATTTCCTTTAGAGGAACTATGAGAGGATCTAGCTCAAGATTCATTAGATGGGGTTCATCCGGCCTTTCCTCCATGGTTGCATCTGATTGGACCATCATATCATATCCATTATCCGTGTCTAGCATCTCTGTGCCGGAGCTTGTAATCGCACAGCTGAGTGGGGGTGACAAGGACCCTCCTGCCCTAAACACCTTGAAGGGCATTGCTTTTCCTAGCTCCTCGACAGAAGCAAAACAGCTTTCCATCTCCGAAGAGGCTTTTGGCGTGCTTTGGCCAGTCGCTCTCCAGGCCTGGCTAGTTTTTTTGTTTGTTTGGTCCTAAGATGCTTTCCTAGGCTTCTGACCTTGGCCAGTGCCAATACCCTTGACGTTTGATGAGACGTCTTTGGTCTTGTTCAAGAGAGAGAGATTCATAGTGCGATATGCTTCAAAGCCACTACCAAACGAAAAAATCGAGGCCTTTTGCTTTTGCTTTCCAGCATTATTCCCCAGGCCTACAGCAACCCTAACTAGAGCCACATTGGAAGGCCTGGTATCCATAAGCTTCTTAGGCCCATATTCCACAAGCTCTGAAAGTGGTAACTGATCCAACTCTTTTCGAATCTTCTTGCTTTGTTTCTTTTTTTGTGCAACAAGGATCCAAGGCCTAAAGGCCTCTTCCTCTGGCAGGCCCTGTCCCTGCGAACTCTGATATTTTCCCGCCTCTTTTGGTCTACCAACTTTCTCTGGCACCCCGACTTTGTATGGACAGCCCTCTGCCTTATGACCAACTCTGCCGCATGAAAAACATAGCGCGGTTATACCTTCATTATACCTTTATATTGTACTTGCTGGTTAAGCCCACCAACTTTAATGTTTCTGACCAAAGGTTTGTCAAAACAAATTTGGACACACAACTTGGCAAACCACCCCCTAGACTCTGTAGTCATGTGTGTATCTATTCTCAAGACTGGCCCAATGGCCTTTACGATATCCCTTAACACTAAGGGTTCATAATACTCAATAGGAAGCTCAGGGAGCCAAATCTAGACTGCCATCGAGGACACGTTTGCCGTAGAGATTTGAAGTTTGGTTCCTAGCAGTGGATAGAGAGGTAGTGGCCTCCCACGAACCACAGACCCCCTCTAAGAACCTTTGAATGGTCCTCTTTGACTAAGAACTTGATATGAAAGAAATCATGACCTAAGTCCATGCAGTCCATCTTGCCTATCGGTTTCCACATACATAGAAGCTTGGAATGGAGGAAATGATAACCCACATTCTTATTGAAAACTTTAACTATGAGTGCATTTGCCCAGGGAGCACACATCTTTCCTTTCCGCTCCCCGAATAACTTCACATCCACTTCACTCGACGGAAGGTCGATAAACTCATCATCCGACTCAATCTCAGTTTCCATGTTACTCTTAAAATCAAAGGCCTGTTCGAAAGCCCCTGGAATCTCACCTACGAGCTTTTCTTTGTATGACCTGTTACCTCCTTCGCCATAGGAAGGGGAAGCTATGTGATGAGCTCCCACCCTATGGTCCATTTTTACCTTCTTAGTACTCCGTTGGAGTTCTTCGTCTTCCTTTTTGGACCTGACTGCTGTTTCGCTCATACTTCACATTTTTTGCCGAAAGTTTTAATTTCTTTAGGAGTGTGAAACAATACAAATCTCACTAATTAAACTCATGATGATATCCATCATGCGGCTCAAATTATATTTATATATTTTGGTCTAAAGCCTTAACGTCACGAGTTTACAACCGCATTCTTTTATTATTATCCTATGTTGGGGTTGGGTGGGTCTTCCACTCATTCACACTTTCTTAGGGCTCGTTTGGTAAAGGAGTTTGAGTAATGTTGTTTGTATTTTTTTGAAATACGTGTGGGTGAAAAGGTGTATGGAAATGTATGGAAATGTGTGTAATGTTGTTTAAAAACTAAAAATGTGTTATTTAACTACCTTACCAAACAGGGCCTTAATGTCTTGTCTTAATAGTTAACACGCTCATCAGTCATCACCGCTCAAACTCCAAAGCTTGGCAATGGCAATGTCCATAGCCATGGCTGCTTCTCTCTTAGGTCTCTCCCCCCCACCTCTATGTTATGGAAATTCCCACAGAAATCATGATATGGGATTTATGACTATCGCAATGCCCTCCTCATATTTTCACTCTCTCACTCTGACTCTCAATTCTAACCCAAAAAGGACTAGTAGTACTATCAGGTACCTCTCCTTTTGTTCTTTGGTTTTATCCATTTCCTTTTTTTCATGTTCCTTGAGTAATTGAATTTGAATAATAATGGTGTTTTAGATGTCAATCAACAAGTACTGATGAACCAAAAACCAGAAGAAATTTACTGGATAATGCTAGCAACCTCCTTACCAATTTGTTAAGTGGAGGAAGTCTTGGGTCTATGCCTATAGTTGAAGGTGCAGTCTCAGATTTGTTTGATCGGCCTCTCTTCTTTTCACTCTATGATTGGTTCATAGAGGTACTTTACTTACCGTCTTTTGCAAATTTGTCTATTAGATGATTTAGTTGTCAGCTGGTTGATTGAAAAAAAAAAAAAAGCCCTGCAGTGCTTCTATTGAATGTTGAGTTGCATTTATTGAGTGATATAGAGAATTTATAAGTTGGGTTTTGAAAACATAATTTTTAAAAGGGTTAAATTAATGTATGCCTGTCTGCTTTTAAGCATACATTAATCGTCCATTCTAGAAGGAAAATTGAAAAAACTCAAAAAAAAAAAAAAAAAAAAAAGTTAGTGACTTTTTCATTTTCCCATTAAGATTTTCCTAAAATAGTTTACTACTGTATACTCTAATCTAAAGGCATGCATTAGTAAACCCCTTTTTTAAAATGCAATTGAAGGTTTTAAAAATGTAAATTATTTCAAGTTTTCATGTAAAATCTTCCCCACCCCCCCCCCTCTCCCCTCCACAAATTTGCAGTGCCAACCGGGCTTGAAATTTGAATTTTTGTTCTTAGCTGTCATTTACTTTTGTGTGCATTATGCTTTCGTGATTTGATAATTGTGGACATGCTAAGTCCTATTGTTTGCTCTCCTCTAAATATGTTTGTTGACCTTGGTAGCATGGCTCTGTGTATAAACTTGCTTTTGGGCCAAAAGCATTTGTTGTTGTATCGGATCCTATCGTTGGCCAAAATGGCCAAATGGCCATAAAATCCTAACTATATAGTTAGTAGGCAATGTTTGCAAACTATATTTTTTACTAGCATCTCGAGTCTAAAAAACTCGATTTTGGCCTATAAATCGAGTCTCAAAGACTCGATTTCTATGTTCTAATCAAGTCTGATGTGGCATCTTTTTCCACGAGGCGACCACCTGAAAATCGAGTCTTTAACACTCGATTTATAAACCAAAAAAATTCAAAAAAATTTGAAGTCTCAGAGTGAGAGAAAGAGCGACCCAAAAGCTCTCAAGCTCAAATACCCATCTTCAACCCAAACCCCAAATCTCAAAAACCCAGTCAAGCTCAGTAGCCCATCTTCCGTGGACGAAGTAGGGGCTCGCGCGGCCCCTGGGTCGCGCGGCCTGGGGCTCGCGCGGCCCCTGGGTCGCGCGACCTGGGGCTCGCGCCGCCCCTGGGTCGCGCATCTGGTGGTTGCGGTGGTGGAGAAAGAGCGACCCAAAAGCTCTCAAGCTCAAATACCCATATTCAACCCAAACCCCAAATCTCAAAAACCCAGTCAAGCTCAGTAGCCCATCTTCCGTGGACGAAGTAGGGGCTCGCGCAGCCCCTGGGTCGCGCATCTGGTGGTTGCGGTGGTGGCGGCCTGGGCATCTGGTGGTTGCAGTGGTGTTTTTGTTTCTTGGATTGAAGCATGAGAAAGAGAGAGCAGCTTTTTTGGGTTTCTTTTCTTCTTCGGCTTTTTTTTTTTTTTTTTTTTTTTTTTTTTTTTTTTTTTTTTTTTCTGGCTCCTAGCTTTGATTTCTTTGTTGGTGTTGTTGTTCTGATTTCTTTGGTGGTGTCGTGGTATTTTATCTTCTTATAAATCGAGTCTTAGAGACTCGATTTCCAGGTAGATGCCATGTGCCACATCAGATGTGAACAACTCATAAAAATCGAGTCCCAAAAACTCGATTTATAGACCCTAAATCGAGTCTCTTAGACTCGAAATGCTAATAAATAATATAGTTTGGGAACCAGAACTACTAACTATATAGTTAGAAAATTATGACTAGTTACCTATTTTGGCCCCTATCATTGCAAGACATGTTCTTCGAGAAAATGCATTTTGTTATGACAAGGTACTACCTAACTATATGCTTCTTGACTCCACCCATCCCTCCTCTTGTCAACATGATTATTGATGTCAATATGAGTTTATGTAAAATGCCTTTTATTTATGTAAGCATGTATGAACTTTCTTTGTTTGGTCTATACTCGTATCGTCTAAATTATAGCTCACATATTTATACGACTGTTCCAGAGATCTTATTTCTTTTTTGTTGATAAAATAGGGTTTTGACTTTTGAGCCTTTGCCAACATGTAAGGTTGGCATTAGTTTTTGTTTGTCTCAATTGGCTCTTGAGGCCAATAGTATGGGAAATTAATTGAGAAAAACCATCAATCACAAGAGAAATGACAATACCATTACCAGGTGAAATGATTCCAAACCTTATGAATCTTGATAGCTTTGCTAGCATGTTTGATCATTATGGGATTTGACTAGCATACTTTTAAATTACATGTCATTTATAAGTACTTTCTGCATATCATTTATTTATTCTAATCTATTATACTCAACTTATTGCAAACTCAAATAGGGGAGAAATTATTGGTTCCTCGGGAGGACCACTGATGTGGTCCTCCCAGCTCCTGCCATCCAATAGAAAAGTGTCACGTGGCCATTTTTTCTGATTCAGCTCCACATCAGCATCAGCTCTACTTACCCAAAGCCGGAAACCCAAAATCAAAGACTTGTTCTGCCTCAAGCTCTCACTTCTTCTACCTCCTCCTTCTGATATTCACTCTCAACTCACTCTTTCTTTTTCTTTTCTTTTTTCTCTCTGTGGAAATTTTTTATTGTTGTTGTTTATTGTGATTTCTGGGATTCCGATCCACCATTGCCGGAAACCATGGGTTCTCCGGTGAGTTCTTCGTGACTCCACTCTCTCCATGCATGATCCGAGTCACCGTCGTTGCCTCCAGATTTCTCTCCTCTACCATGGCTTTCTCGGAAGGTACTTCCCATTTCCAATCTCTAGGTCTTTTTAACTCTTGCTCTCCGTATGGTTACCGAGAAAATATTACAGCAAAGCAAGTGAAAAAGCAGAACCGAGTTTTTTTTTTTTGAAAAGATTTTAAGTGGTTTTGGATCGGAATAACTCGCCTCAGCCGAGTTAAGCAGAATCTGAGATTAGGAGCGGTATTTTCTCCGCTTTTTTTCCTTACACTTTCTCGGTAGCCAAACAGAGGAAATAGCATAACTGTAACTGGTAGTGTATGCGTATTGAAGTTGAAGCATGTGTAGAGATTGATGCGTACTGATTAAAGTTTCTTTCTTTTGTTTTCTCTACATTTTTTTCTTGTTTCCTAAAGGATTTGGAGTCTTCAAGTTCGTTTTGGTGAGGATTCTGAATAAGGAAATTTACTTTTAGTTCATTCGGAGAAGCGTCTCTCTCTGTTGCGGTGGATTCTCTAAAAAAAAAAAAAAGTTATTTGTGAATGGATTTGAATTTCAATTATTTTTGTAGTATAATAGTACAAAAGAAAAGAAAGAAAAACTTGCTTGTGAATTTGGAATGTGCTAAAAAAATGTGCCGTTAAATACAGAGACGGATCTCTACCGATTTGTTGTTGCCTTTGGTTTTTTTTGCAGTAGTATCGGCATCTCAGAGGAGGAGGACTATTTTGATTTTGATTTTGATTTTCCGGCTGTGGGTAAGTGGAGCTGAGTTTTATCCTTGGTTTGGTTTTGTTAACAGGAGTTAAGTAACTGGGTAAATGCTGATGTGGAGCTGAATTAGAAAAAAAAGGCCACGTGGTATTTTTTTATTGGCTGGCAGGAGCTGGGAGGACCACATCAGTGATCCTCCCGGAGGAACCAATAATTTCTCCAAATAGATGTGGGGGGATGAATGTAAGCTCGGGCCGAGAGCCAAACGCCCAAAGAACTGCTTTGAAGAATGGACCCAACCCAAGGTATGGTTATGAACGAAGAAGCCTATTGAGTGAGGAGAAACCATTGAAGCCCACCATCGTGGAAATCCAAGCTGACTTCATTCCCTGAGGTCCATTATCGGGGTGGCAGACAGAACTTTCTTACCGAAGAAATAAATATAATGCAGTTAACATGTCCCTTCTGAACTGAGGTTTCTCCTCTTCTTAAGCTTCCTCCAAGGGACACGACAAAGAAAACGCAGGACCCAATGAAGCAATCACTTCCGCATTAATGAGGCCCCTCACCTAATGTTAGCTACATTCAATACTGAATGACTGGCCTGAATAATAGAAGCACCCCCAGAAATCTACTTTCATGATCAAGAAGTGGCAGAACAGAAGGATGATGGGACAAGTATCCCCTAAAATCTAACTGGGAACTAGACAACTAGAAGAGGGAGAGGAAGTGAGAAGTAGCTATAAAAGGAAGGGGAAGCCACCGAGAAGGGGGTTGAGAAAATTAGAGAGCAAAAGCTAAGGAAAGAACTACATATATATATATATATATATATATATATATATATATATATATATATATATATATATATATATATATATATAGAGAGAGAGAGAGAGAGAGAGAGAGAGAGAGAGAGAGAGAGAGAGTGCCAAAGGGAATGTTCTTTAAGTTCTAGGCTGTGTTTGAATTGGGTGAAAACCGTTTCCAGAAATCATTTTCCGTAAAACCCACGTGTTTGGTTGTCACGGAAAATGATATTTTCTGGAAAATGACTTCCGGTTGACAACTATTTTCACCTTTGACCCGGAAATGATTTTCTCCCCTCATTTTCACTTCAAACCATTTCCGGAAAGAGAGAGAGAGCCCAGATCACGCCGCGCCGACGAGCGGCGCGATCGACGATCGCGAACGATGAGATCGCGCTGTGCGATCGTCGATCGAGCGGCGTGATTGACGATCGCAATCGACGAGCGCGCTTGTCGAACGATCGCACCGCACGTCGATCGACGAGCGGCGCGATCGACGAGCAGTGCGCGTCCGACGAGCGTGCTCGTCGATCGATGAGCGGCGCGATCGTCCGACGAGAGCGCTCGTCGATCGACGAGCGGCGCGATCGCGATCGTCGATCGCGCCGCTCGTCGGACGAGCGTTTTGTTTCTCTTGTCGGATTTGATGCATTTTCTATAAAAATGTTTGAATGAACCAAACACCAAAATTAATTTTCCGTAAAATGAATTTTGTGACAGCCAAACACATGAAAACGTTTTCCTTTCCGGAAATGCTTTTACGCGAACCAAACACAGCCCTAGTTCCCTTAATCTGTATTAGGCACCTCTGGAACGTTGTTCCCCTCTATAAAAGAATTTCATTCGTTCATTATACGTCTTAATCTGTTGCTTAATCCTTCCATTGTGGATTATTTTTCCCATTTTTAGGAATTGATCCTCAAGTATAAGACTATTTTGTGTCAGCATATATAGAGATATATAGACCTCTAGCTATGTGAAGTGAATGGGATGTACAAAAACAAATGTAGTTTTGTCTTATCACTTTTATATGAAGCAACATATTTCTAAAACACTTGTATGGTTTTTTTCCTCTTCTTTTAATGAAAAATATATATCCCTACTACACTATATTTCTAGGCAAAAGAAAGTATTATTTTAACAATTTCATATCCTACAATCGATATAGGCTTGTAAGGATAATCAGCAAGGTGGCTGGGTCGTTGTATCCCGAGGGTGGCACACATAATGTTGTTAGTCTACTACACCGAAAATCTCATAGACAGCGTGTTTCGTCTCAAGATAGTGACTTGATCCACGTCTCAACTCCGCCACCTAAAAACATTTTTTTGAATTCACAATAAATTATATTTTATTTTATGAGATGATCATTGATGTCGTCCAATTTTGTAACAGAAATTGTAGTGCAGCTAAGGTTGTTGTTCCACAGAGAAAAGGAAAACAAGAACACGTCAAAAGCACCAATAATATAGAAAAATATGATTGAAACTTAAGAAAAAGAAAGTTTGGTAAAACTCAATAATTAAAATCACTAGAGCGTTAGGGTTTGTCCACTATTTTTAAGCATCCACTACCAATCCAATTTAGTACACAATCGGGTAAGTAAACACATAAACTATCCGATTGGAAAATTTAGAAATATGCTTCATCAATAAAAATCTCTTTGGTTGATTATATTCATCAACTGTTCCAACAATTTATTCGAGAAAACAATAACTTTACTAAAAAAACTCAAGAACATCGTATACTCTAGAGGCAATACTATGGAAAAAGTAATATCTAACAAAATTACCCCGCTTTACAAGAAAGATTATAAAACCATATTCTAACAATAAGAAGATTCAAGAATAGACTTATGAAAGAATTAGAAATTAAATATCAATCTAACAAAACAATTATGAAAAGAAAAAAATTGATTTCAATAATCAAAACGTGAAAAACATGCTTGGATTGAATAGTGGACAACTTACAACATTGGGGATTTACCCCTAACCCTAGCTTAGGTTCTTAAACTTCCATAGGAAATAAAAACTCTAAAAATTGATGAAAAATAAGGTTTTTCAGCAGCCAAAAACGTGGCTGCCTTTGTATCCCTTTAATATTTATAATATTTAAAACCCTAAAATACATGCTCCCTAGAAAGGAAAATATAAAATGTCGATTCCTATTTTTCAACAGTTGGTCAACATCCAGGTCAGTTTTGGCCTTGAATACAGACGATTCTAAAATTTTGGTAAACTACAAAGTTTTAGATCTTCAAGTCCTATTTCCGTGCCGCAAGAATCAAGTCAATCCGATATTGGAGTAAAAAGATACGGCCAAAATACCAATACTGGTCAAAATATTTCTATGCCAGGATTATTTCCATCTTTGGCTTAAACGAATATCTCTCTTTCTTTTTATGTTACCACACATCTCTGACTCATTAAATTCTTCAAAAGCCAGTTCTCAATTGGGCTTCACCCTTGAATTCTCTTAGCTTCATGTTTGCATGCTTAGTTTATTAGTTTTAATCTCCTACAAGGAAAAAAAAAAATACACATAATGAGTATATTTTAGAGAAAACTAACAAACTCTTATATTTATGTGTAAGTGTGGGAATAAACACAAAATAGATGTGATAATGCCTACCAATACTAAGATAATATTGTACTTTTAAGATATTATCAATCATCAAGGTAATATCTCTCCACTATTCTCTTATTTTATGGTACAAATGTAAATTTAGTGAAATTTCTTTATTTTATTTTACTATTGTTATTCTATAAATTACAAATTGTAATATATATATATATATATATATATATATATATATCAATTATTGTTCTAATGAACAACAAGATGGAATAGTGCACTAAAGAACTTTAATACTAGCCAAGAGCTTTGTAGATTTAATGACACCTCTCCATACACAAAGTGTTGGAAGTGTAGGGGAGAAATGGTTCGACCTGCAGGATAAGCATCATATTGTAACTATCTCAAAAAAAAAAAAAAAAAAAAAAAAAAAAAAAAAAAAAAAAAAAAACCTTTTATACTAACATTCAAATATTCTACTTTAGCCAAAACTATGTTTAGCTTTTAAGGACCCCATATGTTCCTTTTTGGCATTGATGTAGTAAGTAGAGTTTTAAATGCAAGGCTTTATTAGTAGATTTTTTACAATATGTCCTAAAAAGCTCTTTAGCATTTGAATGTTTAGCTCTTTAAGGGCCTGTTTGATAATGTTATTTGAGCAACAATTTTCGTTGTTTAAACAACACAACACTTTTTCACCCACACGTATTTCCACAATACTTAAATAACGTTACTAGAACAACATTACTAAACAGGTCCTAAATTTTTGTATTTAGCTGCTAAGAGCATTGTATCTCAATTGAAACTTCTTGGTGTTTCTAAAGAAGACATCCAGGGTTCAAATCCCCTCCTTAATTGTTATAAAACTATCAAATTAACAAACACACAAAAAAAAGAGTCAGGATTTATAAATTTCAAATCCCCCCCCCCCCCCCCCACCCCACTAAAATCTCTTTAAGAGAATTGCAAAAATGAATCTAAGAGTCTTAAACGTTTTTTCTTTTTTTTGGTACTGCATTACAACCTCTTTGTTTTGATGAATTATGGACCTTTTCAAGTTAAGTAATGTTATTTTTAGAGCACTAGCATTCGTTGTGCCATCCCAGATTCTATTTTCCCACACCCAAACCTACTTAATTTATTTTAACACATCATTTTACAATACACCCTACATCAAATGTTCTATTTTAACAATTTAATACATTAAAATAATATAAACAACCAATAAAAAATCATTCAATTTTTATAATCCCAAAACCTCTCTTCTCTCAACTATGAATGCATTCACCACAGCCTCCTCAACCATAACCCATTTCCATAGTGACAACCACCCATAACCACTGGCCACCATGATGCTAAAATACAAAACAAAAAAAAAAATGAAAGTTCAATTAATGTGAAAAACACTAATGAATGTTTAGACTCCCAATTTCAAATTTAACCAATACAAGCTTATACCCAAACAATAGATGTGTGGAATAATAAGTAAAAGCAAAAACCCAAACAAATAAACAACTCTACACCATAATTAATCACAACATAGTAGTAATTAAAAGGCAAGAGTAAGGGTTAGAAAGATGCAAGCACAAAGATAACACCGGCACGTGTTATCGAAAAGGAAACCGAAAAACTTGGTGAAAAACCTCTCCACCGCCCTCCAAGCGGTAAAATGATCCACTAGAGAATAAAGTTGGAGTACACGAATAACAAAAGACCCTCCAAGCCTAGTCTTCCCAATGTACTTGAGCCCTCCATGCTCCTGCTACCAACTGGTTAAGCTTAACTGTATCTTCTTTAGCTTTGTAGATCCCGCAATAAGCCTATTGCATCAACCAAGTGAATTGGTCATCTCCGAACTGCTTCTCAAGCACCAAAATACCTCCTCACTAATATGGGTATGGTGAGATAAGGATTTGGCAAATGAACCTCTCAAGGATATGTCAATGGAGAGGGTGAGAGTAGAGCAATTTGGAGAATCAAATGTCTAAGATTGTGGATGAGTCAATCTTGGTTTTCTCTAGGGTTTCTCTCTTAAAATTCCCTCTAGAAGCTCTTAACATTTTGTGGGTATAAGAGTATTTATAGTACGATATGCGAGGAATGTGAAAAGTCATTTTTCTACAAAATAGGGCACTCTGGTGACTTAGTTTCGCAAGTGGGATGAGTCACGAGTTTGAGTCATGAGATAACTGCCAAGCCAGATTGTAATTTTTGTCCTGTAATGCTCCAGCAATCATGACCCTTTAACTTCCTGCATGCTTCAAACGTGTGGCATTTTGGCGAATTGCCAGTCGCGAGTCACTCGTGAGATCCAATCGTGAGAAACCTCTTGAATGCTCACACACTTGAATTTCTTCACATTATCTCACACACAACCCTTACATAATTCTCACCTAAATACAGGGTATCTAATTGTTGAAGTACAAGCAAATTTGGCAAGAAATAAAACCAACACATGGTTGAATAAATTCAACCTTAAAAAAAAAAAAAAAAAAAAAAAAAAAACAAATGCAAAACACTACCAAAATTAACCTAACCACAAGCAAAAAATATAAACCCAGCAAACCACTAGATAAGAACACCAAAACCACCACCACCCACAGCCCAACCCAAAACCATTGC
Organism: Quercus tomentella; assembly: GCA_028535165.1. Lineage (NCBI taxonomy): Eukaryota > Viridiplantae > Streptophyta > Magnoliopsida > Fagales > Fagaceae > Quercus > Quercus tomentella. Next base: position 56,319,175 of record JAPQVY010000156.1, on the reverse strand, counting down.
TATCCACCTCTGAGTTAAAGAAAAAGTGAGAAAGGAGAGAGATCAAAACCCAGTACTAGATCGGAACCCACCACCATTAATCACCACCCAAAATCAACCCAACACCACCTGCCAAAACCACCACCAATCACCACCACCTCAAAATAACAAACCTATAGAACTACAATCCCATTTCTCATACCAAATCCAATCCCCAAAATTAACCATAAACAAGCAAACAAAGAGAGGGATTCAGTGCATGGCAAGATTAGGCGGAGTTTGGTGGATGCAGCAAAGGCAGGCGCATGGCGAGATCGGTTGTGGGCCGGAGATCACTTTGAGAGAGAGAGAGAGAGAGAGAGAGAGAGAGAGAGAGAGAGAGAGAGAGAGAATGGGTGAGGCAAATGGGGGTGATGAGATAGATATGTGAGAGAAGAGAGAAAAAGAATATTAAAGAAAATTTAGCATTTGTTCTAAATTTGGAATGGTATTGTTCATCCATGCCAAATTTTTTGGCATTTAGAACATCTGATGTAAGTGATTTTTTAGTGTTTGGTATATTTGGCATTTGGCACACCTGATATTAATGCTTTTATGTTGCTATTCATTATATTAATTGTTTTGTTATTAAAATAAGAGTTATGAGTTTCATTTAACTTATTTGATCATATATCTTATTCATCAAGTAAGGGGTTTGAGCTCAAATATATATATATACACACACACACACACTATTAATAAGAGGATTCCCATGTTTCGTCTTCAATTTTTGGCGTATCAAAATATCCTCATACAAAATCTGAAATAACATACCCTTTATTTTATTTTATTTTTCCTACAAAAAAGCAATAAAGGTTAAAATAGTAATACTATTTCCCGTACAAAAAAAAAAAAAAAAAAAATCTAAACTATTATTCTCATCACCCATTTGTATTCAAATGTCTGATTCCTATATTTATTTGAATTCAAATACTTCAATTATCTTTATAAAAAAAAAAAATACAAAATTACTTCTTCCAAAAAATATTAAAAGAGTAATATTATCTCACGTACAAAAGGAAAAAAAGAAAACTGTTATTCTCACCACCCATTTGTATTCAAATATTTGATTCATATTTGTATTTGTTATCTATTTGTATTCAAATACTTCAATTATCTTTATAAAAAAAATTCAAAATTACATCTTCAAAAAAAAAAAAAAAACCACTACCTCACGTAAAAACTACTCATTCTTATCCCGAAATTTTTATGGTTTTTTTTTTTTTTTTAATTCTTTAAAACATTCCAAAAATTTTGTTGTCTAAATTCTATACAATTATCACAATCCACATTCATCCATACTAATGTATATCGTCTTTCTTTTGTTTAAATCTCAAATTTTTTTACTTATCACAATTTTTATCCCAATCAATAAATTCAAATACCCCATTTTCTTTCAACTTCTTATGGTTCTCTATCTCATTTTTAAACGTTGTTCCATGTTACCTTACCTCTTTCTTAAAAAAAAAAAAAAAAAATTCACACAGTTATTTATATATCACTTTTAAACATTATAACACTAAACATAAATAAATAAAACATTATTGCATGTGTAAAGCGTGTGTAATAAATTTTGTGTGTGTGTGTGTGTGTGTGTGTGTGTTTTTTTTTTTTTTTTTTTTTTTTTTTTTTTTCTATTTAATATATGAGTTAGGTTCAAATTACACATATATAACTTTAAGCAATATTACACCACTCAATATTTTTTAATTGGATGTGAATTTTGACAAATCCACCATTAGATTACATTATCTTTATATATTCTTCATGCTTGAAAATTTTCGAAATGATCAAAGATTAATAACTGTGTCATCAATCAATTTTTTAAAGTTAAGTTTTTGTAATTTAAAATAATGCATAAAAAAATGAGTTTATAGATCGAATGGTAAATAACAATCAATTGACATGAATATTAAGAACACGTAGAATATATAATTCAAATGTGGGATTTTCAAAATATGAATTTTGTAACAAATTATTGGGTGGTGACCATGGTGTAAAATTGGTTAGAGTTACACCAGGTGTAACTTGAATCCAACCTATTATATATTTAAATTACTTATATCTTATAGAGTAAAATATAATTTTGAAAATTTATCTTGAATAAAATAATACTATTTTTATCTTATCAGTTACTAAATTCAATTGGGAATTTAATATACTGCACCTAAGTTTATCTAAGTTTTATTATTGTTTTTTCTTTTCTTTTGATCTGATAAGTTTTATTTTATTTATAATTTAATCTTTTGTTTTCACATAACCTATTTTCATTCCCAAAACAATTTTTTATTTTGTTGTCTCTTACCACTTCCCTTTTGTCTCATCTCTACTCATTATCATCAGGGACGAACCCAGTAGGGGCCCAGGCCACCCTAGCCCAAAAAAAAATTATTAAGTTTATTTTGTCTTTCTAATAGCTGGCCCCCTCTTCCAAAGTCTTAACCCCATTAGCTAGCCCGCTCCAGCTAGCCCAGAGCCCAGCTCAACCCAAAAAAAAAAAACTAAAAACCCATTAAAACCCTTTTATCCCACAGTTACATACAAACCAAATTTAGGAAAATATAAATTAGAGACAGTTGAGAGAGAGCTAGAGTCAGAAAGGTAGAGGCTAGAGAGAATAGAGAGTGAGAACAAGGATGTGAAAAAAAAGTGAAGAAAATGAAGCTAGACAGAGGCACGATGAAAAGAAATATACAAAAAGAAAGAAGAAGATGACGGGAGATTCAGAGGTTGGATTTGAAATGGTGAAATAGAAGTGTTAGGTGAGATAAGAAATAGTAGTGTTAGAGGAGCAAAGTCACGTGGGTAGGAGTGAAAAGGTGACTTTGGAAATTTCTTGGAAAGTATCTATTTTACAAATACCCTAAAGGTGTTTGCTTATTCACAAAAATACCAAAATTTATACATATATATATATATATATATAAAATATTTTATAACCAATCTATTTTATTTTATTAAGATTTAATTTTTTTTTAAACCTATACATATCTATTATTTCGAAATAGTGCACCAGTATACACCAATATCGAAATATTCTATGAAATGATATCTGGAACGGAATTCAAAACCTTAGAATAAAGGTATAATATATAGAAAGAGATGAGTCTATAAAAAATATATAATATTGTTTGGTGTTTGACTATTGGTTGGTAGTGGGGCAATAATAAGGAATAGGCGACTGATAGAGATGCAAAAAAAAAAAAAAAAAAAGTAATTATTTTTTTTTTTTGTTGGTAGAAAATTGCATCTTAATATATTGAGAAAAAATAATTTTGTATATTTGTCTTGGTTGATAGTTTGTTAACAATATATGGATGATTATTTGAAGGTTTTTTTTTTTTTTTTGGTAAACAAAAAATGGGTAGAGGGAGGCGACCAATGTGGCTTTCCTAGCTAGGCGTGACTATATTAGCACCCTACTCGCTCCCGGGCCAGACCCTATACTCTCGGTTTGTAAGAAATTCACTTATTATTTTTTTGGACTGTTTGAGATTGAGATGGGATATAAGGAATATCAACACACAGCTAGTTGTTGAGGCTCGAACCCAATTCCTGAGACTTGTTGGCCCGGTATCTTACCAACTAGACCACCCGAATGTTAGTCGCTTTTAGTCGGTCTTCTTTAACTTGAAATTCTAGGTCTGTCGCTGATTATCATTAATGTTGAAGCCACTTTAAAAGATGTCAAAATACTACTAACCCACCTTGAACCTGACTTGTCACTTATCCCAATATTCCTACTCCATGCAGGTTTTTCCCAACCTGATCTGAATCCACCCCCATGCGCCCCAAATTTATTTTATTTTTTTGGTAGAAAGGGGAATTCATTAAAGACTAAACAGCAACACCAGAAACATTAACAATCCGATCAAAAGCAACATCAGCTAGGGGTTCCAGAAAAACTACAAAATCTTGGTGAAGCAAGGCTCCCCTCCTAGCTAGAGCATCGACACATTTATTTGCCTCCCTATAACAATGTTGAATCTTAACCACAGGAATATCTCTCAAACCGGCCTTACAATCTCCAAGAATAGCATCCAAACCGTTCTGATTTCTATCCTCTTTTTGCAATAGATCCACCACGAGCTTGGCATCCAGTTCTATGATTACTGCTGGGATTTTTAAGGCGATATACAAGCGGATTCTATCTCGAAGAGACCAGAGCTCGGCAGCAGCACTTGTAGTGACCCCTATAGCTCTTGCAAAGCCTCTCACCCATTCCCCATTTGCATTGCGAATCAATCCTCCACCTCTTGCCAAACCGGGGTTACCCATAGAAGAGCCATTAGTGTTTAACTTAACCCAATTCTCAGGGGGACGATGCTAATTTGATCTTGATAGTTGTGTGATGACCACCAGGCCTATCATTAGCTCCAAGAAATGCAAATTCAGTGGCTTTAGCCATCACCTCCCTCTTTAGATCATTTTGAGGTCTCTCTCTATCGAATACAATGCTATTTATGTATAGCCAAAGTCCCCATATCCCAAAAGGAAAGACAACCCCCCAATTGATCCCCAAATAAGGTGAGACTTTTGTACTTTGGTAGTTCAATCTCATCCAATCCGCAAGTCTAGACCCATAGAATAGAGACACCTGCATAGGCTGGGGAAAGGAGTTCCAGAACCATTTGGCAAATGGACAATCCTTTAAAACATGTATAATGGTTTCCGAGGCACCATTTCAAATTGGGCAAGAAGGAGAAATATCCATACCATAATAGGCAAGAGTGGCTCGGACTGGGATGCTATTGTGGTAGCTTTGCCAAAGGAAGCACTTCACCTTCGGGATGAAGATAGTCTTCCAAATCCATTCACCTTCAAATGGACTCGCTTGATCGTCTTCACCTTCCATGCCAGCCAGCCTATAGGCCTCTTTAAGCTCAAAAGCCCCACTCGGGGATGAGAACTAGGTGAGACGGTCCTCATACAAAGCAGAGAAGGATATAGGGGTGGCTTTGACGGCAGAAAACAATTGTGCAAGTAAGGAGAAAGAAAGGTTTTGCCAATTCCACCCACTAAAGTTAGCAATCTCCTTTAAGCGAATATTCTCTTCCCCGCAGTTGAGAGGACCTAAAATGAGGCTTCTTAGTGGGCCCTTGTCCAGCCATTTGTCATACCTTAAGGATAGTTGGCTATCCCTACCAACTACCCATTTGAGCCCCCATTTAAAAACTGCCTCGCCTTTTCTAATCGTAGACCAGGTGTTGGAGCAGGTCCAAAGTTTCAAATGGGCACTAGTTGGTCTTCTATCCATCCTATTCTTGTGGTTTAATACCTTGGCCCACAGGGAGGACGTCTCTATCTTCAATCTCCAATTGAGTTTGGCTAAAAGAGCAATATTTTTGGCTTTAGCTGCATGGATACCAAGGCCTCCCTCTCTTTTGGGCTTAGTAATCTTCTTCCAGCTAACCATGTGAAGCTTCTTCTTGTTGTCAGTTGATCCCCAAAGGAAGTTTCAACTTAATTTGTCCACACTATGGAGATTTTTAGGGAGGGCCACACACTGCATCGCATAATTTGGAACGGTAGTAATAACAGATTGAGTGAGAACGAGCCGTCCAGCGAAAGACAACAGATTAGCTTTCCACCCAGCAAGGTGACTCTGGATCTGCTCAATAACAAACCCAAAATCTTGGCTCATGCCTGAGTGTTTTATAGGGAATCCCAAATATTTCCACAGTGTTGGAGTGGACCTGAACTCCAAGATCTCGCATAAATCTACTTTCGTTTCAGTGCTAACATTAGGAGAAAAGAACACCTTGGATTTTGCAGTACTCACTTTTTGACCTGACAAAGAGCAAAATGAGTCAAGGACATCTCTCACAACCAAGCAGTTTTTCCCATCCACCTTTGCAAAAAGGACGAGATCGTCAGCAAAGAAGAGATGAGAAAAGGCCAGCCCTCCTTGCAAGGCTTTAAGCAGGTCCCACAGCTTGGCATCGCACTTCTCTATGATGAGGGCTCACAGAACTTCCATATAGAGGATAAATAAATAGGGAGAGAGGGGGTCCCCCAATTTGATGCCTCTTGAAGGAAGAAAAGGCTCGAGAGCACCACCATTGTACAAAACAGAGATAGAAGAAGTTGAGACATAGCTCATAATTAGAGAGACTAGTTGGCTAGGGAACTTGAAAAGGGCCAAGGTATCTTAGATAAAGCTCCATTTGAGGCGGTCGTAAGCCTTTTCCAAATTGATTTTTATTGCCATGAACCCTCCTCTTCCTTTCTTCTTAGACATGGTATGAACAAGCTCTTGAACAATAATTGCATTGTCAACCACTTTCCAACCAGGAACAAAAGTCGTTTGATAGGGTGAGGCTAGGTTTGATAGCATGGGGCGAATCCTGGCCACAGTCACCTTTGTAACAATCTTATATACGGTGTTGCATAAACTGATTGGACGGTAGTTGCTAAGAGATTCAGGTGTATTGCACTTAGGGATCAGGGTGATAAGGGTCCTGTTTAGGTACTTTGGCATTGTTTGGGAGGTGAAAATCTGTTTCACTTCCTTTCTTACCGACTCCCCAACTAGAAGCCAAAAGCACTGAAAAAACCCCGCATGGAGGCCATCTAGGCTCGAGGCTTTGAAAGTTTTGAGAGACCAAAGAGCGCTTGCAATTTCCTCATCGAATATAAGAACAGCGAGCTTGGCAGCCTCATCCTCCTTCAAGCAAGAGTTCCAGCAAGGGGGATCCCACAAAGAGAGGAGGGAGCTACTGTGACTAGACATAAATAACTCAGAATAACCAATCCTGATGAAATCGGCAATATCTCTCTTCTCATTCAACTAGTTTCACATGTGATCTTTCAGGCAAGTGATGTTATTTCTGCTTCGACGCACCAAAGCAAAAGTGTGGTAAAAGGCTATGTTTCTATCCCCCTCAACCAGCCAAGTGATGCGTTATTTTATAGCCCAGTACTCTTCCTCTGATTTCGAGACCTCAGAAAGTTCTGTACGTAGCTCCTGCTCAAGTCGAACCAGGAAGTTGTTGGGGTTATTAGAGAGGGCAATTTGAACACCCCTAAGTCTGGCAAGGATACACTTTTTCCAATGGAACAAATTTCCAAACACATTCCTATTCCAAACCTTAGCTTTATTAGTGAACTTGGAGACTGCGTGCAATAAGGAGCTAGGATTTGCCCAGGCATTTCTCACTATGCCCGAGAAGGAAGGGTGGGAGAGCCACATTGGCTGGAATCTGAAAGGCCGATCTTGCCTAATGCCTTGAGCTCTGTCCTAGTGCAGCTTGACTGGATAATGATCTGAATGGCCTCTTTCAAGGTGCTCAACACAAGCTTCCGAAAAGAGAGCATTCCATTCAACATTTATGAAAACACAGTCTATCCTCTCTTGAACAAGCTACGTTAGAGGACTACTGTTTGACCATGTATAGCGTGCACCAGAAAAGCCAATGTCAATCATCTTGCAGGTATCAAGGCACTCTTGGAATCTGAGAGCTCTATTGATATTCATCGTTCTGCCTCCAATAACTTATCTTCCCCAACCAGTAGATAGATTATCCCATAAAAGTCACCTTTCAGCAAGTCTCGGGCTTGCATAGACTGCAAAGAGAAGCCAAGGACCCATGGAGTTGGGGGTGTTGAGAGTCACCAATGCATGGACCTCTTGCTCCATGGTAGAGAGCTTTGTAACTTCCACTTGGGTAAAGTCCCACAAAACCTAAAGGCTACTAGATAACCCAACGTTATTAACCAAAATTGACCCATCCATGAGGAGCCTATCCGTAATACTTTTAGCTCTGTCTCCACTAACTTTTTTTTCCATGATGACCAAGATTGCAGGATAATGCTTACGAATCAAATCAGAGACAAGACTATGAAAATTTGGGTTGAGGGCACCTTGGCAATTCCAGATAAGCATATTCATATCTACAAAGAGAGATTAATTAGAACCAAAACTCAAGAAGGAATAAAATTGTTACCTCTATCATCAAATAGCATATCATCAGCCACATGGTCCGAGGGCCCAACTCCGTTCGCAAGTGGGCTACCATTGTCACGCCCCAAACCCAAAAGGTTCCAAAGCATGAGAAATACATCCCAAGGGTACCTGTAGATTTTTTTCCTTTTGATAAATCCATCCAAATAAAAATCATATCAAGTACCAACATCAAGAATTATCATAATAATTCCATTAAATATACTTCCAAAGTAAGTCAGAACTCTATGTAATAAATACAATGACCCTTGGCCACAAAAGAATGGAGGTCTGAATAAATAATTACATATTAGCAACTTGTCCCATTAGTGGAAATAAAGTCATAACCACTATTAGATGCAAAAGAATTGAGTCAAGCCTACTCTAAGTTATACATCATCAATTATCTTCATCACAAAAGTCAGCCTCCATTAGCAGTTAGTCTAACTACTGCTAGCCACCAAAAAAAGTTGTCTAAAAAAGATAGTCGTCTACTCTAAAAAAGTTTGTAAAAAAAACTGGAATGAGACAGAGCCCAGTAAGTAGCACAATTAATGGGGGTGGGGGAAATGCAAGTTTCATAATAATTGACATTTTACAAAACATGTTATAATTTGGGAATTTCCATGAAAATCCAGCAAATCCATTTTTTCTTAAAAAAATGACAAGAATGATTAAAAGAATGTAGCACCAAGCTTTTTCAAAGTATACCAACATGAAACTACGTACTATTTACTGTGAGCTATCTAAACACCCTTTTAAAACCTGAAATCCAACCCAAGGCCACGTGATAAGCTGCCATGAAGACATTAAGTTATGCCATGAAGACATCAATTATGCCACGAAGACATCAGTTATGCCACAAAGACATCAATTATGCCACGAAGACATCAGTTATGCCACAAAGACATCAATCCGCCACAAAGACATCAATCCACCACAAAGACGGGGAGCCAAGATACCAATGTCACAAAGACTACGACATCTGGCTGGGTAATCACCAAGTAATCATATGTCACAGCCCAAGGGTAAAAGCATAAAGAGCTCACAGTTTACATGAAATCAAAACACTGTTCAATTTCAAGTAGTTTCACAAAAACCTTTGAAATACCTAATATATTCACAAGGTTCTCAAGTTTTCCAAAATCATTACTTGTCAATAACATTTTCTATCAATTTCCCAGATATCACAAGTCAGGATAAAACATCTTTAGAACTTGCAAATAATGCAATAATTCCATAAAATCCATTCCCAAGTATTTTATAAAAGATGCATATTATTTCCAAGGGTAAAAGCATAAAGAGCTCACAGTTTACATGAAATCAAAACAATGTTCAATTTCAAGTAGTTTCACAAAAACCTTTGAAATACCTAATATATTCACAAGGTTCTCAAGTTTTCCAAAATCATTACTTGTCAATAACATTTTCTATCAATTTCCCAAATATCACAAGTCAGGATAAAACATCTTTAGAACTTGCAAATAATGCAATAATTCCATAAAATCCATTCCCAAGTATTTTATAAAAGATGCATATTATTTCCAATCTAAAAAATCATGCATTTCCCCATTTGCATTACCAAATATGATGCATATTTCATAAATGGTCATATACAATAAGGTCACAACACAATACTTTTTAAGAAAATATAATCCCACAAATAATTTTCCAAAATGTGTTTGACCCAAAAATAACGTTTATGCAACATGATTATTTTTTCAAAAATCCCATGAAAAGCTACTTACCTTGCAACCCGCAAAAAGCCTAACTGTCCAAGCTCCAAAGGAGATTAGCTAGAACCTAAACAATACCAAGCAAACCTACCACAATAAGCATAAAACTCAACATTGCATTTAGCTATGAATTAGAGATTGCTAACCAAGTAATTAATTAGGCAAGCCTAGTAATTAACCTCACAAATAATATATTCTACTTCCAAAGTTTCTCAACAAATTAACTCACAAGACATAAGCTCCAATTTATAAAATTTACCCATTCAATATCATCTCCCTAATACTAAAATCTTAACAATTTATAAGTCGCTTCCATAAGATTTACACAACATCATCAAAGACCAATGAAACCAAAATCACAATATCCTCCAACACAACCATTTAAATCTTTTACTAGCTCCAAATAAACTCAATAAAATTATATTCACAATCTATTTCACATTAAAAAGCCAAAACCCCCAAATCCTCACCATTTAGATAACCACCATTGCAAAAATCATAAACCCACTCATCAAATACATCCACCAAGACCAAAACCCATACATAAAAACACATAAATATCACTTCTAATGCTCATAAATCACATGGGTATTATTATTAAAGCTTAGATAAACATAACCTGAAGCAAAAGCATATAAACCCACAAAAAGATTAGAAATTTTTACTTCAAATAGTAGAGGTGAATGAGCCTTACCGTTTCCTATTGAGTTTTCTAGTGATTTTGCCGGAAAAATGATGGAGTATTTGGTGGTGTGGAGTGTACCGGTGGGAGAGTGAGTGAGAGGAGTGTGTGTTGTGTTGAGAGAAAATGAAAAAGAAAAGAAGAGCAAAGAATGAGTGTGGCCGGCCAAAGAGAGAAAAGAGATATTTTACAAATGAGTGGTGGGGAGCAAATGGGTAGGTGGGGTCACACGTGTGGCCCCTTAAAATCTTATCCTTTTTTTTTTTTTTTTTTTTTGGCTGGGGCGTTACAACCATGCCCTTGAGGGCTTACCTCATTTGCTGTATTCTTTTTCCTTGGCCGAAGGGATGGGTTAATGCACTTCAAGGGGGCTCTTGATATGCTATCACACGCAGCGACAACACTGGATCCCACCTTATCATCGTCTACATAGGGGCAACTGGAAATTTCCTTTAGAGGAACTATGAGAGGATCTAGCTCAAGATTCATTAGATGGGGTTCATCCGGCCTTTCCTCCATGGTTGCATCTGATTGGACCATCATATCATATCCATTATCCGTGTCTAGCATCTCTGTGCCGGAGCTTGTAATCGCACAGCTGAGTGGGGGTGACAAGGACCCTCCTGCCCTAAACACCTTGAAGGGCATTGCTTTTCCTAGCTCCTCGACAGAAGCAAAACAGCTTTCCATCTCCGAAGAGGCTTTTGGCGTGCTTTGGCCAGTCGCTCTCCAGGCCTGGCTAGTTTTTTTGTTTGTTTGGTCCTAAGATGCTTTCCTAGGCTTCTGACCTTGGCCAGTGCCAATACCCTTGACGTTTGATGAGACGTCTTTGGTCTTGTTCAAGAGAGAGAGATTCATAGTGCGATATGCTTCAAAGCCACTACCAAACGAAAAAATCGAGGCCTTTTGCTTTTGCTTTCCAGCATTATTCCCCAGGCCTACAGCAACCCTAACTAGAGCCACATTGGAAGGCCTGGTATCCATAAGCTTCTTAGGCCCATATTCCACAAGCTCTGAAAGTGGTAACTGATCCAACTCTTTTCGAATCTTCCTGCTTTGTTTCTTTTTTTGTGCAACAAGGATCCAAGGCCTAAAGGCCTCTTCCTCTGGCAGGCCCTGTCCCTGCGAACTCTGATATTTTCCCGCCTCTTTTGGTCTACCAACTTTCTCTGGCACCCCGACTTTGTATGGACAGCCCTCTGCCTTATGACCAACTCTGCCGCATGAAAAACATAGCGCGGTTATACCTTCATTATACCTTTATATTGTACTTGCTGGTTAAGCCCACCAACTTTAATGTTTCTGACCAAAGGTTTGTCAAAACAAATTTGGACACACAACTTGGCAAACCACCCCCTAGACTCTGTAGTCATGTGTGTATCTATTCTCAAGACTGGCCCAATGGCCTTTACGATATCCCTTAACACTAAGGGTTCATAATACTCAATAGGAAGCTCAGGGAGCCAAATCTAGACTGCCATCGAGGACACGTTTGCCGTAGAGATTTGAAGTTTGGTTCCTAGCAGTGGATAGAGAGGTAGTGGCCTCCCACGAACCACAGACCCCCTCTAAGAACCTTTGAATGGTCCTCTTTGACTAAGAACTTGATATGAAAGAAATCATGACCTAAGTCCATGCAGTCCATCTTGCCTATCGGTTTCCACATACATAGAAGCTTGGAATGGAGGAAATGATAACCCACATTCTTATTGAAAACTTTAACTATGAGTGCATTTGCCCAGGGAGCACACATCTTTCCTTTCCGCTCCCCGAATAACTTCACATCCACTTCACTCGACGGAAGGTCGATAAACTCATCATCCGACTCAATCTCAGTTTCCATGTTACTCTTAAAATCAAAGGCCTGTTCGAAAGCCCCTGGAATCTCACCTACGAGCTTTTCTTTGTATGACCTGTTACCTCCTTCGCCATAGGAAGGGGAAGCTATGTGATGAGCTCCCACCCTATGGTCCATTTTTACCTTCTTAGTACTCCGTTGGAGTTCTTCGTCTTCCTTTTTGGACCTGACTGCTGTTTCGCTCATACTTCACATTTTTTGCCGAAAGTTTTAATTTCTTTAGGAGTGTGAAACAATACAAATCTCACTAATTAAACTCATGATGATATCCATCATGCGGCTCAAATTATATTTATATATTTTGGTCTAAAGCCTTAACGTCACGAGTTTACAACCGCATTCTTTTATTATTATCCTATGTTGGGGTTGGGTGGGTCTTCCACTCATTCACACTTTCTTAGGGCTCGTTTGGTAAAGGAGTTTGAGTAATGTTGTTTGTATTTTTTTGAAATACGTGTGGGTGAAAAGGTGTATGGAAATGTATGGAAATGTGTGTAATGTTGTTTAAAAACTAAAAATGTGTTATTTAACTACCTTACCAAACAGGGCCTTAATGTCTTGTCTTAATAGTTAACACGCTCATCAGTCATCACCGCTCAAACTCCAAAGCTTGGCAATGGCAATGTCCATAGCCATGGCTGCTTCTCTCTTAGGTCTCTCCCCCCCACCTCTATGTTATGGAAATTCCCACAGAAATCATGATATGGGATTTATGACTATCGCAATGCCCTCCTCATATTTTCACTCTCTCACTCTGACTCTCAATTCTAACCCAAAAAGGACTAGTAGTACTATCAGGTACCTCTCCTTTTGTTCTTTGGTTTTATCCATTTCCTTTTTTTCATGTTCCTTGAGTAATTGAATTTGAATAATAATGGTGTTTTAGATGTCAATCAACAAGTACTGATGAACCAAAAACCAGAAGAAATTTACTGGATAATGCTAGCAACCTCCTTACCAATTTGTTAAGTGGAGGAAGTCTTGGGTCTATGCCTATAGTTGAAGGTGCAGTCTCGGATTTGTTTGATCGGCCTCTCTTCTTTTCACTCTATGATTGGTTCATAGAGGTACTTTACTTACCGTCTTTTGCAAATTTGTCTATTAGATGATTTAGTTGTCAGCTGGTTGATTGAAAAAAAAAAAAAAACCCCTGCAGTGCTTCTATTGAATGTTGAGTTGCATTTATTGAGTGATATAGAGAATTTATAAGTTGGGTTTTGAAAACATAATTTTTAAAAGGGTTAAATTAATGTATGCCTGTCTGCTTTTAAGCATACATTAATCGTCCATTCTAGAAGGAAAATTGAAAAAACTCAAAAAAAAAAAAAAAAAAAAAAGTTAGTGACTTTTTCATTTTCCCATTAAGATTTTCCTAAAATAGTTTACTACTGTATACTCTAATCTAAAGGCATGCATTAGTAAACCCCTTTTTTAAAATGCAATTGAAGGTTTTAAAAATGTAAATTATTTCAAGTTTTCATGTAAAATCTTCCCCACCCCCCCCCCCCCTCTCCCCTCCACAAATTTGCAGTGCCAACCGGGCTTGAAATTTGAATTTTTGTTCTTAGCTGTCATTTACTTTTGTGTGCATTATGCTTTCGTGATTTGATAATTGTGGACATGCTAAGTCCTATTGTTTGCTCTCCTCTAAATATGTTTGTTGACCTTGGTAGCATGGCTCTGTGTATAAACTTGCTTTTGGGCCAAAAGCATTTGTTGTTGTATCGGATCCTATCGTTGGCCAAAATGGCCAAATGGCCATAAAATCCTAACTATATAGTTAGTAGGCAATGTTTGCAAACTATATTTTTTACTAGCATCTCGAGTCTAAAAAACTCGATTTTGGCCTATAAATCGAGTCTCAAAGACTCGATTTCTATGTTCTAATCACGTCTGATGTGGCATCTTTTTCCACGAGGCGACCACCTGAAAATCGAGTCTTTAACACTCGATTTATAAACCAAAAAAATTCAAAAAAATTTGAAGTCTCAGAGTGAGAGAAAGAGCGACCCAAAAGCTCTCAAGCTCAAATACCCATCTTCAACCCAAACCCCAAATCTCAAAAACCCAGTCAAGCTCAGTAGCCCATCTTCCGTGGACGAAGTAGGGGCTCGCGCGGCCTGGGGCTCGCGCCGCCCCTGGGTCGCGCGGCCTGGGGCTCGCGCCGCCCCTGGGTCGCGCATCTGGTGGTTGCGGTGGTGGAGAAAGAGCGACCCAAAAGCTCTCAAGCTCAAATACCCATATTCAACCCAAACCCCAAATCTCAAAAACCCAGTCAAGCTCAGTAGCCCATCTTCCGTGGACGAAGTAGGGGCTCGCGCGGCCCCTGGGTCGCGCATCTGGTGGTTGCGGTGGTGGCGGCCTGGGCATCTGGTGGTTGCAGTGGTGTTTTTGTTTCTTGGATTGAAGCATGAGAAAGAGAGAGCAGCTTTTTTGGGTTTCTTTTCTTCTTCGGCTTTTTTTTTTTTTTTTTTTTTTTTTTTTTTTTTTTTTTTTTTTTTTTTTTCTGGCTCCTAGCTTTGATTTCTTTGTTGGTGTTGTTGTTCTGATTTCTTTGGTGGTGTCGTGGTATTTTATCTTCTTATAAATCGAGTCTTAGAGACTCGATTTCCAGGTAGATGCCATGTGCCACATCAGATGTGAACAACTCATAAAAATCGAGTCCCAAAAACTCGATTTATAGACCCTAAATCGAGTCTCTTAGACTCGAAATGCTAATAAATAATATAGTTTGGGAACCAGAACTACTAACTATATAGTTAGAAAATTATGACTAGTTACCTATTTTGGCCCCTATCATTGCAAGACATGTTCTTCGAGAAAATGCATTTTGTTATGACAAGGTACTACCTAACTATATGCTTCTTGACTCCACCCATCCCTCCTCTTGTCAACATGATTATTGATGTCAATATGAGTTTATGTAAAATGCCTTTTATTTATGTAAGCATGTATGAACTTTCTTTGTTTGGTCTATACTCGTATCGTCTAAATTATAGCTCACATATTTATACGACTGTTCCAGAGATCTTATTTCTTTTTTGTTGATAAAATAGGGTTTTGACTTTTGAGCCTTTGCCAACATGTAAGGTTGGCATTAGTTTTTGTTTGTCTCAATTGGCTCTTGAGGCCAATAGTATGGGAAATTAATTGAGAAAAACCATCAATCACAAGAGAAATGACAATACCATTACCAGGTGAAATGATTCCAAACCTTATGAATCTTGATAGCTTTGCTAGCATGTTTGATCATTATGGGATTTGACTAGCATACTTTTAAATTACATGTCATTTATAAGTACTTTCTGCATATCATTTATTTATTCTAATCTATTATACTCAACTTATTGCAAACTCAAATAGGGGAGAAATTATTGGTTCCTCGGGAGGACCACTGATGTGGTCCTCCCAGCTCCTGCCATCCAATAGAAAAGTGTCACGTGGCCATTTTTTCTGATTCAGCTCCACATCAGCATCAGCTCTACTTACCCACAGCCGGAAACCCAAAATCAAAGACTTGTTCTGCCTCAAGCTCTCACTTCTTCTACCTCCTCCTTCTGATATTCACTCTCAACTCACTCTTTCTTTTTCTTTTCTTTTTTCTCTCTGTGGAAATTTTTTATTGTTGTTGTTTATTGTGATTTCTGGGATTCCGATCCACCATTGCCGGAAACCATGGGTTCTCCGGTGAGTTCTTCGTGACTCCACTCTCTCCATGCATGATCCGAGTCACCGTCGTTGCCTCCAGATTTCTCTCCTCTACCATGGCTTTCTCGGAAGGTACTTCCCATTTCCAATCTCTAGGTCTTTTTAACTCTTGCTCTCCGTATGGTTACCGAGAAAATATTACAGCAAAGCAAGTGAAAAAGCAGAACCGAGTTTTTTTTTTTTGAAAAGATTTTAAGTGGTTTTGGATCGGAATAACTCGCCTCAGCCGAGTTAAGCAGAATCTGAGATTAGGAGCGGTATTTTCTCCGCTTTTTTTCCTTACACTTTCTCGGTAGCCAAACAGAGGAAATAGCATAATTGTAACTGGTAGTGTATGCGTATTGAAGTTGAAGCATGTGTAGAGATTGATGCGTACTGATTAAAGTTTCTTTCTTTTGTTTTCTCTACATTTTTTTCTTGTTTCCTAAAGGATTTGGAGTCTTCAAGTTCGTTTTGGTGAGGATTCTGAATAAAGAAATTTACTTTTAGTTCATTCGGAGAAGCGTCTCTCTCTGTTGCGGTGGATTCTCTAAAAAAAAAAAAAAGTTATTTGTGAATGGATTTGAATTTCAATTATTTTTGTAGTATAATAGTACAAAAGAAAAGAAAGAAAAACTTGCTTGTGAATTTGGAATGTGCTAAAAAAATGTGCCGTTAAATACAGAGACGGATCTCTACCGATTTGTTGTTGCCTTTGGTTTTTTTTGCAGTAGTATCGGCATCTCAGAGGAGGAGGACTATTTTGATTTTGATTTTGATTTTCCGGCTGTGGGTAAGTGGAGCTGAGTTTTATCCTTGGTTTGGTTTTGTTAACAGGAGTTAAGTAACTGGGTAAATGCTGATGTGGAGCTGAATTAGAAAAAAAAGGCCACGTGGTATTTTTTTATTGGCTGGCAGGAGCTGGGAGGACCACATCAGTGATCCTCCCGGAGGAACCAATAATTTCTCCAAATAGGGAGTCCTAGCTGATATACTAGAACCAAATAATGGGCAAAGGACTTATAGCTGCAGATCTTGACACTTGGAAGCAGAGGAGAAGAGGTAAGCAAGTAAAAAATGTGTATTTTTGGGTTTTGCACCTTAGTTTATGACAAAACTCAACTACCTCTATATTAATTCTCCAACTAAAATGATGATCCACAATTTGTTGGTATCTAATTCCTCTGCAGTTATAGTCTCTTTAAAATCCTTTGGGATTAGTTAGTTTTGAAAGGTGGCTTAGATCCAAAGATGATTTTCCTACAAATGTAAGTACATATTGGTAATTTTGGGAATGTCAAGTTGTATGTTGTAAGAGTTCATATTTCCTGGGAAGTCATCTGGTTTTCCTAAAACAATACAAGTTTGTTGTTTGACCAATTGAATAACTTATGCAACATTAGTTACTTATCAAATCCTTATTAGTTTTTGGCACTATATATACTCCTCATAGACATTCTATTCCTTCATGTTTTATATTTAGGCAAGTTCAAACGTTTTATAGATGAACTACACTAAAAAAATTATAGAGAAAATTTGCTCTTAATAATTGTCATAACTTAGATGCTTCATACAGTTGGATAAGTGTAAAAAATTAGACAGGATATACAGTGATAAGTAATTGAATGCCAGGAAGTGATCCTTAGTGTCTTGTGTTAGGCACTTACTGGTAAATTTTATATGTTATGCAGTTTCTTCTAGTTTAGTTAGATACAAAGTGTTCTAGCTTGTAGTGATGGATGACAACCACCATAAAGGCTAACAAGTAGGCACCTATATCATGATGGTCTGAGGTCTGATATCTAGTGCCTCCCCAATGCCTTGCAGGGAGTTATTAACTTAATCAAGTTTTGTAGTAGTATAATATAATATTACTCATTTTTGTATTTACCAACCTATCCTGATCTGGATAGTAAATCAACTTTAACCCAGTGCCGTTGAGAGACGCAGATGGTCTGCTTCCTTAAAAAAATTGACATGCCAGTCATTAAATTACAACAAAAGTAAACCAGTTATTTTTGACTGACTAAAGGCTTATATGTTAAAAGCTTAGAGTTCTTAGATACAAGATTATCGATATAAGGACAATTTTTTATTAATCATAATGGTACTTCTGAATATAAATTATTACTTCTGGAATGGGGTTAAACTTGTTTTGCTTATTATAAATTAGCTCTTCCAAGCTTTTTCTATTTCCTTATTATGAGATGGCATTGATTTTGTCTAATAACTCCATCCGCAACTTCTTGATATATATATATATATATATATAATATATATATGATCAGTCTACCTTCTTGTTCTATTTTAAATCCAATCATATTAGAATAATAATATGTTCCAGGAAAAATGATGCTCATAGAAATGGGAACTTAGACATCATATTATTTCAAAACTATGGACAAAATTGGACCTGATCACTATCCTCCATGGGAGTCTATATATATTATGTAATTTTTTATGAACTGATACATCAGCAGTGTCTATGGTTCCATTCTTTGCGAGAAGAGAGCTATTTTTTATGGTTAATTCATGCTGGAACTGAATCTTTTAATTTATTTAAAAATAATTCACAGTTATTGCTCCTGAGTTCCATGCCTTATACTTGGAGGCTATGGTCAAGATATTTACTGATTGTTCAGAAAGAACAATATTGAAATTTGAGAAGCTTCTACAAGAAGTGACATTGAACAGAGGGAGGAAGACAATTGAGTAATCTCATTGAATGGGATTACTCCCATTTCCAAACCCAAGTGGTTGGTCTACTACGCACTTGAACTATTTGACTCCATTTTCAACTATTTAGGCTAATGTTCTCTGTTCGTTTACTTTTATTCGAAGACACGTTTTAGACTCAAAGCAACCAAAAGGTACAAAAACTCATTAAAAAATGCAGTTTCGAAGGTTAATTTTAAAGGAATTCTCTCTAAGCCACTACTGTATAATCCAAATGATCATTGTGTTTTTAATCACATGAACTAACTATTCATAAGATTGATTTAGATTTACTTAATCGGTCATTTAATTACTCATGGATTATCATGTAACTCGCTACCTAGTAGCTACTACCTATGTAATGAGTTGGAGAAGGTTCTTCAGTATCAGTTTAGATAATAAATTTATTCACTTTTAACATTCTTCCCCTCTGATTTTAGATTATTATTATTATTATTATTTTGGGTTCAGGAAAAGCAAAACCCTGTTTTCTTTTAATATTTAGATCAACACAAAACGTAAATTCTGGTAAATGGATTCTTACCCTAATCGGATTAAAGAGTCTTCTTCGAGATGACGAATAGCATGACTTAAGGAGTACGTACTTGATTGAAACGAAGGTTTTGCAAGAAAATATGTCTTAAGAAAGTAGAGTGAAGGAAAGTTTATTTTATTACTTTTTCCAGAAGGGTTGGCCGGTTTGGTTTACAAAAAGAGTTAGTAGGGAAATTGTTCAAACTTTCCCAGGAAAAAAAATCTTGCTAAGACTGTCAGATAAGATTTGGGTCGAAATATTTCCTGCAAAAAATTAGTTCACACTGGAACGTACCTTTTCCTATCAACCAAATGTACAGAAAATATAAGACCTTTTTCAACCAATTTAAGGTTTTATTATTTTTCCTTTCTCAAACTATATAATAATTATTTTCTATAAAATAAAAAACTATATAATAAAGCTCATCCATGACGGTCATATTTTTTTGCCCTGCAAAGGAATAAATCCAAATTTGGCTTACCAATAACCGGAGAAAACATTCTCAAAAAAAAAAAAAATAACCGGAGAAAAAAAAATGGCATCTTTAATCTAACTAATAAAGTAGTATTGTTGTAGTATAACTTGCTCTATCCTCTCTTAAAAGTTATAATGGTTTTTGAGTGGAATTGTGATGTGCTTTTGTGTTAGAACCTATTTCTCTCTCCCTTGTGTGTGTGTGTTTGTTTCTCAAAAAAAATAAAGTAGTATTGTTTCTCAAAAAAATAAATAAATAAAGAATAATAATAATTACACACATTCAGCTACATACATATTTACACATGAAATATCAATGGAAATTATGATTTGAAGTCACGTTTTCAAGCTGAAAATCATGGCTTCAAGTCATGATTTCAATTTTTTATTTTTAGTGTGGGTAAATGTGTGTGCAACAGAGTGTGTGTAATAGTTTTTCTCCCCAACGAATATCATTTAACAATGTCAAGTGATGAACATTTATTAACTATATACATATCAAAATCTTTTGAGATGTATCAAACTTATTTTGATGGGCATAACACATGTAATATTAAGAAAATTACACAGAAGAAAATGACCGAATTCAATTTTTTTGTTAATGTTTTTACCTTCATAAAATATAAGTTTCTTTCTTTTTCTTTTTTTTTGTTTTTTTGTTTTTTTGGCTAGAAATAGAATGACTCCAGTAGTTAAAATTAGGTGGCACAACTTTAAAAAAGAATAGGTTCAAAATCATGGAAAGGCTAATCTACAATGGAATTTCTAATAAGATTTGAGCGGTTCCTAATGGTTGCATCAAATAGTTGGAAGGGCAGAAATCTAAAAGTACATGAGGGGTAAAGATGTGGAGTCTAAAAGAACTGCTCAAGCAGCTTTGACATTGTTGGTTGAATATTGTGGTGCACATTCACAAGATAGTAGCGTGAGAAGAGAGCTCCCTGCTTGTAGATAAGTGATGATATGTTCAAATTGAAAGTGGATGTTTTCCAAGCTGAAGTCCTCGGGTGTGGGGGCTATCATTAGAAACAACAAAGGGACTTCCAAGGGCAGCCATGTCCTGGAGATGTAGCAATGTTGTCCATTCTTGAATTGTGGGCGGTTATTTATTTATTGGACAAAGTTTAACTATAAAATTGGTTATAGCCTTAGGCTACAACATTATTCAATATATTTTTATTAGAGGTTAATTTTGACAAACCATTAGATTACATCTTTTTCTTATATCCTACATGCTTGCAAAAGTTCTAAAAAATTAAATATCAATAACTATGTCAACAATAAATTGTTTAAATTACAAGTTTTTGTAGTTTAAAAATATGCATAAAATATAAGTTTATAGATCATATAGTAATAAATATCTAATTGACACAAAATGTGACATGTGTATTAAGAACATAAAGAAAATACAATTCAACGATTAGATTTTCAAAATATGTAGTAATGTTTATTTTATCGAATAAAATTGTAGTCTAAGATTACAACCAATTTTGTAATTAAACTTTATCCTTTTATATATATATATATTGGTATATATTGGTAAACTTTATCCTTATATATTAAGACTTGTTTAATTTTTAGACTTGGAAATTATGACGCATCATTCTGGAAGTAGATTCAAGATAGGTTCTAAACTCAAGGATCAGAAAATTTCAGATTTATATAACTTTTGGCTAGGCAATGAAATTATGGATACAGAGCTCCTGTTGTAAAATTTTGAACAAAGGGAAAAATCTCATGTATAAGGAGGGAAGCTACTGTAGCTCATAAACTAGTTAGACATACACGCACAATCAATCTCAGAAATATCTTCCCCCATCCAAAATCAAGTGATGTCTTTGATTGAGTTTTTTTTATTAATGAAAGCTAATGAATTGAATTTCAATAAATTAATAAAATTATAGAAGGAAAATTCTCTAAGGAGAATTGACCTCTGTAATCCTACTGTAATTCCATTTAATTAATACCAATTACCAAACATGAAGGGTAAAAATCAATCAAGAGTTTCTGAAAAAGAGATTGAAGAAGGTAAATAAGAGAGAAACTTATTGGCTTCCCCACAAAAGTTTGTAAAAAAATGAAAAGTAGCATTTAGACTATGTCAATCTATATTTGATTTGATTTTCACTTTTCCAGTTTCACTCGGATTCGTACAAACTTGTAAAAAGATTAAATTGCATTGGCATAAACTAGAGATTTAGGTTTCAAATTAAGCGAGGTCATACGAATAAGAATACAAATCTTATTTTTCTTTACTACTTAATGTGTTCTACTTTATATTTTACCAGTATGTTAAGTGTCAAAATTTATTTTTTTATAGAATCACATTAATGGAATGAGTTGTAAACAACCCAATCCTATTTGAAAGACTAAATTATTATAGCACATGAGAAATATTCATGCACCAAAAATGGCACATTCAAACATGGGCATATGTGGGTTCCAGTTAGCTCAACTGGTAAAGTCTCTGATAGTTGTATAGGAGATCTGGGATTCAATTCCCATCTACACCAAAAACTGATTGGTGTCTTGGCCTGATGATAAAGAGCTATCATCAGGAGCAGACGCCATAGGTTGAAACTCTCTCTAAAAAAAAACATGGGCATATGTTCCCGAGTCATCAACCCCAATCTCCGCCCCAAATTTGCTCCACAATCGCAATCATGGGATGTGTGGGGCAAACATGAAGAGCCCTATATATACACTTGCCCCTTCCATATGCCAAGGAAAGAGATAGATCCTAAAAATATTTCATCATTGTGACTGTTGACTTTAGCATCAAAATAGTTTTAAAAGGCAGCATGCAGGTGCCAACACTCGCTCAATGTGGTTTTAACATTAGACTAATTTTTGGGTTTTCTGGTTTGGGCCAAAGCCAACCCAAGGACCAAAACAAACAGATGGGTCTGGCCTGCTTTTCTGTTGTGAATCCAGCCCACATATAAAGCAAGAGGTCTGAATTAAAATTTTTAATTGAAGAGGAAAAAACAAAGCTGAGCAGCCTCCACCAAGATGAGATTAGCAAAAGACATAGGGAACTAAAACCAAGGTCAAAATAAACAAAAATAGATGTGACAAGGGATGTTTAGCTCAGTATGACCAACATGGACAGGAGTCCCAAGTGAATTAAGAGACGTGAGTCTCCGAGTCAAGGCGACCGGTTGTGTTCTATAAATCGAGACATGCATGTGAGGTGAATTTGGAGAGAGAGTGACTGCCGCCTGCGATAGAGAAGGCAGCCGCACTGGAGAAAAGTATAGCCATAGAGAGCTGTGCCTGAAAACAAAGACTACAAGCTAAAGGAGAGAGAAATAGTGGGAGTGAGAACAAAGAAAAATAATTAGATTATTTTTTTAGTTGTAGACATACACAAGAAAATAAATTTGAGATTTTCTCTATGAACAAGATTTTTTAGATGCTACAACCACATGGAGTTACTGTATTTAAAGTGAGTGAAGATATCAAGTAAGCTCACATACATTCATGTATAGAGATTTTATTGCTTGATGTGGATCCCAAGTTAGTCATAAACTTAAGAATATTTATTTTAGTTTTATAATGGAAACCGGCCCACGAGCCGAGCAATCTTGGGTGCCTAAATATAACTTCTCAAACCATATCTTAACTCCAAACCTAAAATCTGGTATATAGACTTATGTAAATAAGGCTGTGTTTGGTTCGTGTAAAAGCATTTTCCGGAAATGCTATTTTCCGGAAAGGAAAATGTTTTCATGTGTTTGGTTGCATTTCAAAAAATGTATCGAAAAATATTTTCTGATGTTTGGTTGTGTTCTTGAAAATACCATAGAAAACACATTTTCTACTTGTTGCTCACATTTTCTCACATTTTCTCGGTTGCCAAACGAATATATAATATCATTCATTCCTCAATACAGAAACACAAACAAAACCAAAAAAAAAAATCATCAAATCCGGTCACATTTTCTCACATTTTCTCGGTTGCCAAACAAATATATAATATCATTCATTCCTCAATACAGAAACACAAACAAAACCCAAAAAAAAAATCATCAAATCCGGTCAAATTGAGAGAAGAAGGAAGAGAGAGAGGCGACTGGGTTCGACGAGGGGCGAGATCGCCCGGCAGAGGCGAAGGCGAGATTGCGATCGACAGCGCGATCTTTCTCCCTTTGCGCGTTCGCGAGATTGTTCTTTCTCTCTCTCTTTCTCCCTTTGCGCATCTGTGAGCTCCGATCACCGTGGGTCTGCGTTTGGCTCAGTGATCGGACTACCGTGAGGGAGAGGCTCGACTGGCTGAGCTCGGTGTGACCTGGAGTGAGCTGGATCGGTGTGAGTTTGTGGCGCTCTCTTCTTTCTCTGGCTCTCTCTCTCTCTTTTGCGTGTGACCCAGAAATGATTTGAAGTGAAAATGAAAGTGTAAAATCATTTTCGGGTCAAAGGAGTAAATTTCTGGTCAAAGGAAATGATTTTCCGGAAAATTCTATTTTCCGTAGCTGCCAAACATGCGGGTCAGGGGGAAAATGATTTCCTGAAAGCATTTACCACCAAAACAAACGCACCCTAAGTGGCCCAATTTGGTTTGTTGACCTAAACCAAGTGGCAAATCCCAAATCTTCGCCTCTGATCCATTCAACTAAGGCATTCTTTCCATAGGGGTATTACTATTAACCACACGTGCAATGTGAGACGGTGTGCTCACAATCACCATCATGAATTTCTTATTATAGTTTTTTTTAAATGCTCTACTTACATTTTTTATTTGGATAATTATGTATAATGTTCAACTTTTGCCTATACATAGAAAATACATTTAGTGAAAGAAACTAAATTTCTATGGACATCCAAAGAAGATGATAAGTTGGTTTAGTGTTTATTAGAACTAGTTAGCAATGTTCAATGGAACACGTACAATAGTTTTAAGCATGGTTTCACACTTAAATTAGAGGAATTGATGGAGAAGAAACTACCAAGATATGGTATAAAGGTAAGTCCACAAATAGAATCTAGATACAAAACTTTAAGAAGACTATATAGGGCAATAGATATGTAGACACCCCATTTTGCAACTTACATTTAACCTCATTTGGAGGAAAAATAGTAATTTTACCTCAGAGATAAGAATCTTTATTCTGTGGGTTTCAATTAGCTCAACTGGTAAAGTCTCTGATAGTTGTATAAGAGATCTGGGATTCAATCCCCGCCTACACCAAAAACTGATTGCTGTCTTGGTCTAATGATAATGAGCTATCATTAGGAGCGGACGCCATAGATTAAAACTTTCTCTCTCAAAAAAAAAAAAAAAAGAATCTTTATTCTAGCCATTGGATCATTAATTACATATCATCAAAGTGATATTGATGACTGGTCACAGACTTCAATCGAACCATCAGATTGAAAGTTATTGTCAATTCAAGTTTTAATGCGAAGATGCATTCTCACAAATTAAGTCTAGCCACGTGTGATTGTGAATAATTAATTTTGATTGGTTATAATTATAATCAAATTGAAAATAATGACACGTCATAGTACGATTGGCTAGGATTACAGTTTATAATAAGGTTGCACACACTTGATTGATTAGATGGTCAAACATTAATTATTCATCAGTAATTGATGCAATCATCTTCTTAATTGGGAAATTAGGGCATGATTTGGGGCTTATTAATTCAAAATGGAGGTATTTGGGGCCTATTAATACTAATTAGAAGTTAATTTGGGGCATATTAATAGTAATTGGGCTGAAATTTTTTTCCAAGAGATGATCTTTGCTCACTATTTCATTAACATCTATGAGGCCACTTTGAATTTTTGTAGTGAGGTTAATTTTTCTGGAAACTAGACACATGGGGCTTCAATTTAAGCATAATAATTAGGAAATTTTGATTAGAATGAGTGAAATATGATTTTTTGAAGTTGGCTCTACTGGCTGTTACAAATTTTTAATTAGTTTTGGGTATATTACAACTTACCCACATGTAGTTTGACCAAAATTTAAGTTGCCTACCTGTGGTTTTAAATTTGGCACTTTACCTACATGAGGTTTGCTCTATTAGAAGTCTGTAACCCACCTCCGTTACAAACATGAAAAACATAACCAAAAAAAAATCAACAGGTGGTTTTTAAAAATTTAGAAGCTTGCCCAAGAATTTCAATAGCATAAATTTTCATTTTAGGCTTGTAAGATGATGTTTTACGCCCTGTTTGGCTTGTCAATAACTCATATCCCAACACTAATAACTCATATCCCAACACTCATAATTTAAATCTTCTCACTCAAACTCATATCCCAATATCTCATGTCTCTAACTCAATAATACCCAAAACTCACTCATATGCTCGTTTGGTAGTTTGTTCCCGTAGTTATCTCAAATTTAAATCCCAACTTTCTATCACTATTTGGGTCCTACGTAGCATTGATTGCACTGCCATGCTCTACAACGACCAAGCCCTACCTACGTGTAATACCTCTCTCTTCTTCACACCCTTCCCACAAAAAATCTCATCAGCTTTTCTCTCCATTCTCTCCCCAACTCCTCTGTTATCTGCACCTCTCAAACCCCAAAGCCAAAAGACCACCGATTATTCAACTCCTCCATCCATCCTTGCCCACCTACGCCGCCACCATTCTCTCCCCAACGCATCATCCTCCTCCCTCATCCTTGAAGAGGACGCTACAGCTCTGTCTGCCGCAACACCTCCACCCCTGAAACCCACCAAACAGACAGTTTATTTGTGATAAGCACTTAAAAGGGAAAATAAAATGATGCAAAAAAGTTTATTTGTGGCTATTACTAATTGATGGAAAACAGTTTTCCAAAAAAAAAAAAAAAACTGATGAAAAACATTTATTATGTAATTATTTAGTATAAGTTTATAACTTGCCTCTTATCATTTTTTTTTTTTGAAAGAAAAGATAGGCTTACTCCTTATCATTTGATTGCTTGAGAGCTATTAGTCGTTATTATTAGATTTTTGGATTTGCAACTTTTGAAATATCTCTCCACTTATGCTATTAATTAGCCAATATTTTAGCAGATATATTGATTTAGTAGTTGATATGGGTTTAAACTTTGAACTGCAGTTATTAATATATAGCATTATAAAAGGTTTGGGATAGAATAATATGAAAAGAATAAAGCCAAATTTTTATGTATTTATAATGTTAAATACATAATTGTAATAGTTATGATGTCACCATTTTGACTAAAAAACAAAGAACTACTCATTTTCGATTCTTTGTCCAATCTAGTTTTTAAAACTATAATAAATTTCTATAGTTAAGATGACCTTAATTTGATTTGTAGATTATGGGAAAGTATATTTTTTTCAAAAAAAAAAAAAAAAAAAAATGAAAAACCAATAATGATATTGTCACCTTCCCTTCTCTAGCATTGATATCCCAATTTCTAAAATCCTCAAACAAAAGAAGTTGGCTGCCCCCCCAAGTTCGAGTCCTGAATCTGTCCCTGTATATTTAAATGGGCAAAAAAAAGTAATTCCAGAAGGGATGTTTCAGGGGCATTCGGCTTACAACTCTTAAACTATGATCATGATTTTTTGAAGTAAATAAGTTGGGAACTTGTAGTTTAATCTTATATATTCTGGCTTTTAATGGGTTAATGCCCTATTCTTTTTTTGGGGTCATTTCCTTCAAAGTATTTATCTTTTTGGTTCTTTCTTCTTCCCCAGTTTTAATTGTTAGGTTTGTAATTGTAAAAGTGAAAACTGTTGGAACTTTACATAAAATCCAAAGATGTTACCTTTTGATGTTAAGCCGGGTTAAATTTTGAGAGTCAAGCCAGAGAATTATTAATGGTTCTGTTTTCATTTTCTTTGCCTTGTTTCTTTCTCATAACTTTTTTTTGCTGTCGATCCAAAACAATTATTAGATTTTATTGTCGAATTTCTTAATTAAGATGCAGAGAGTTTCCTTATGCATGATGGTTGGTAAAATCATCCCAATTTTTCAAGAATATGGGATTTACTAAGCCAAGGGTTAGTTGAGACTTTTGGCACAACATTATAAGATTTTATACACTAAAGTAGCTAACATCTTTGAACATGGGATAAATTTTTTGCAATTTTTGTCCAACTTTAGTTAAAAATTGAGGCCATCTTTGAACATGGTCATTTTATCCTTTCTATGCTGAGGATTAAATGTCAGTTAATAATAAGTGATTGAGCTTGATGACAAGGAATTTTTGGTAGTCCAGTCTGTAGCAGGGTGGAAGGATATATAAGGTATATAGCTTAAGGACAAACATCTACTGTATGTTCTCTCTGTAGCAGGTGATTCTCGTGTAGCTCATCTATCCTTTTATAATAGGTATAGATATTGTCTTGATAAAATGAGAATAATGTTGCACTGGTTTCAATGATTCCCTTTACTCATTTATTGACGTGACTTACCTGTATGATTATAGGTGAATTTGAAACTAGATACATTTTGAGAGTGAGTTTCATGCATATACAGAAAGATAGATGGATGGATATTTGTTGATCATTATGGGGGAATTATAATGTGGATTCATCATGTGATTGTTTTGATGTTTGGAGTTTTTTTTGGTTTACTTGAGGTTTGGATCTTTGTTTTCTTTACAACTGGAATTGAATTCAGCAGAGGGTTTAAATTAGTTGTGTATAGGATTTTAAAGTTTACATTTTTTTTCTTTGTAGATTAAGCTACATAAGAATTTTAATGAGAAAAGGGGATCAGGGAAAGAAATATCGTTTTTCATAAAATATTCCTTCTTGAAATTATTGTGTTCATTTATGCAATTTAAAGATATGTCTGATTAGATTTTGCTAGTGGGCACCAAGACTCTTGTAGTTGAGTGGCATTTTTGTTCTCCTTTATGAGGAGAACTAGGGTTTGAATCCATCTCTCCCACTTATTGTAGTTATCGAAAGATTCTGCCAGTAGGCTTTTTGTGGGTTCCCATTAGAAAATTAAAATTACGTATCTGTGGGTTCCGTTAGTTCTTAGTATTTAACTATTAATAACAACTAAGCTTTATGACAATTTGGTTATACACTAGTGTCATCTCTTACTGCATACAACTTGATGAAAATTTTTAGTATGGTTAGCTGTGCACTATTGACAGTGAATATGCCTTGTAGGGGTGGTCGTTTCAAACAATGTCAGAGGCAAGTGCAAGTAGCTATAACTCCAACTATAGGGGGCATGTGTGTGACATGGATCAATACGTGTTGCGGACATCTTTGCAGCTCCATAATTTTAGTAGACAGTTTTATGGCTGTAGACATTGGAAGCCTGTAAGTATCAACTACGCTTACTGTCATCGTTCCTTCATAGTTAAAGTTGCTATGCTCCTTAGCTCATGTACTTACCAGCTTTGTTTAATATGCAGGGCAGCAACGAACATTGTTAGTCCTTTAAGTGGTTGGATGGCATCCCATGTAGGCGTGGAGCTAAAATAGCACCGATTGTCATTGTGAAATTTACTAGGCTTGAGGCCGAGGCAGCTATGGCAAAAAACAATGAGACGGAAGCCCGTCCAATGGTAGCAAACCTACTCCACAGAGAAAGAATAGCAAAGCGTAGTGCTGAAAAAGCAAGGGTTTCCCTTCATATGGCCAAATTGCCAATGCGCGAGCACATAAATATCAAATTGCTCTACTTATCTCATGGTTGGCATTTGTGGTGTTGTTTATATTTTCACTTGGTAATAGGGAGGTTGGATTATGGCAAATGTGTCTGCCATGATTTTGAATTTGTATTAGTTGTTTGCATAATAAAATTCTATTACGTGGTTGGACATGGAAATGTATTGTAGGTATTGGGAGTGGCTTCTAGTGTAGGTGTTGGACCTGGCAACGTATGTGCTGAATGACAGACTTATTTTAACCTTATATATAACATTGCTGTTTTGTAACCTTATATATAACATTGCTGTTTTGTAATGGCAGCATTCTTATTTTTTGCCATTCGTATTGTTTATAATTCAGTTGTGCTGTTAGTGTATTTAAGCAACGATATGAATAATATGAGGCAAGCAGAATTTAATCCCAAATATCCTTCTCACCCTTTATTTCTAGGATGGTAGTTGCCTCGAATACGACTAAGTTATCTAACAAACTACAGTTCGTTGCACATAATTTATAAAATCAAGCTATACCATTATGAAATCACCCATAAAGTAAAAAATAGGCAAAATGTGGACTTGACAGAAACTTCAAATACCATTGACCCAACAATAATAGTGCATAATACAATGGTACAAATACTAAATACCGAACTTATGCGCATCATACATTTATGGTTCCAAAATAGCGCAATATTGTTATAAAAAAATACATAACATCTGTTGAACATGCACCAAGTAAATGCTAATCGCCTGGCCTATGCTACCAAGTCTATAAATATCAAAATGTAAGCATTTACAACACAATTCATGTGTGAAATCAATGCCGACAGGCGACATAATCAGCCCACATAGCATCGGTGATGTCATCCCTAAAGTAGGACATATTTCTCTTTGATGCTTCCGACATCTCCACAACATGCCTCTGGTTTGCAGTGCTGGTGGAAGCTCCATTGTTGCCACTATTGGGCAGAAAAACAGGATTTCCTTCATATTCAACGTTGTCCCATGTGTTAAAAAATTCATCACTCCGGTTATTAATGCGTATAAAATTGTGTAGACAACAACATGCAGTAATCACATAGCGCTACCTACTACGCTTGAAATTTGGCATTAAATTGAGGATGGGAAAACAAGCCTTTAGCACCCCAAATGATCATTCAATAACCATCCGCAAGGAAGAGTGTCAATAGTTGAACAACTCTTTCTTGGTTATTGGATTCCTGTTACTAAAATGGAATTTCTGGGCATGATACCTAGTTGACTTGTGAGGTGGAAGGAAACTTGTGCCAATAGGCAGGCCTGAGTCCACCAAGTAGTATGATCCTACATGTTTATGAAGCTATTCAGAATTGGCTACAATAACTATAACAAAAACATGTAAAAATTGATAGCCTTTGAGATTAATTGTAGTACTAGTAGGTGGCCATGGGAATCCATGCTTCAGGTCACCAATCGATTCCTCCAACACCTGTGAGTCATTAGTACTACCTTCCCACCCCGCATGAACATAAATAAACTGCATATCCATGTTGCACACATACAACACATTTGTGGTTACGGTAGCCTTTCGGCTCCTGTATGCTTGAGTCGCATGTTTAGGAGGCCAAACACTCACATGGGTGTCATCCATTGCCCCAACACATTTCTGCACATGACATAAGTACTAATAATGTATATACCTAGTCAATTAAGTGATATATATTACCTCAAATCATGGCCAGTACTTGTTCACCTGAAGATGTTCGGGGAGGCAAACTACATCTGGATCTGGCTTAGGCTTAATCAAATGTCTCACATACGAGTGAAAAGCCCGTAACACCCTGTGGAAGTGGCGGGACACCGTCTCAGTTGAGTGCTAGAACCTATCTGCAATACACCTCATTCGGATATTGTGGCCAAATATGTATAACAACATGGTGACCGCCTACGTGGCATCCACATCACCCTGCCCTTCCATCAAGTATCCATGACCAACCAACTCATCCACTAAATGTAATAGATACAGGCGTGTCATGCGAAACATCTCAAAGCACTTATTAAGATTACTGTCAAGTTCATCCATGTGTCCTTGCCTCATGAGGATACTATCACGCATCGGCTGTTTATCATAATGTCGTTGCATATAGGCGAACATCTCACCTACCAAAGGATTCACAAAGTCAAACTCTGCTTCATCTTCGCTATCACACTCTGAACCCCACCAGTCATCATCATCAGTATCATGACCAGCATCATCATAATCAATGTTGTTGAAGTATGATTCATCAAAATTATAAGCCAGCAATGCATCTAACCATTCACTCCTTGATGCCATTGTCACCTACACACCACAACGACATACTATTAACCCCTTTTATTTTATATAGTAAACCAATGCTAATAACAAGCACTCAACAATAAACCAAGGCAAATACAAGAAATTATCATAAATATTCTGAATAATAACTTAAGATTGTTCAACATACAGGAATGTATCAAGTCTAGAAATAAAAAAGGCAACCTAACAAACATCCATAGTAGAGAAAATAATAACCAACAAAACAACAGTTTTTGTGACAGAAGTTACAAGTACTACAATAACCATAACATAATACTATAATACTACAATAAACAAAACATAATAAAATAAGATCCATGTTTCAATCCTCTGGGTTAACAATATCGTCCATCCATGCCCGCCTCCTATGCTCCAGCATACCCATGAACACCACCCTATTCTCCTTCACATTGAGAGCCTTTGAGATCTTCAAATATGCCTTGTTTCCAAGATCCTCATACTGATTAAGCATGTCAATGGCTTTCCCTAGAGAACATGGATCACCTTTAGTTGCTAATTGGGCAAATTGCTCAGAAGTGCCACTTGACTTGCCCCTGTTACCACTAAACCTCTCCATCGTCATTGCAGGTACTCCTTTAGGGCCACAGTCATCTCACTTACTTTATCAACTTTCTTTGCCACTTTATTACCCTTGGCACTTGCTTCTTGCATAGGACACCTTCCTGCAGCTTGGGTTTGGTCAACAACATCAGTCTCTTTCGTAGTCCGAGGAGTACTATCTAAGTTGGGGGTGTAACAGTCATCATCAAGATGGATAGGAGCAGCATCAGCGACAAGCTCCTCCTCTAGTGCACGCTCTTCATCGCTGTTCAGTGCAAGTGTGTTTGATGAAATCTTAAGGTGCCTATTTGCAGTACTGGGGGCAAACAACGGCTTCAGCTTATTGTAGTCGGGGCATCCCTTCTTTCACAGGTTATTTGCGTTCTGATTAGCCTACAACAACACAAGCATATGAACAATTGTTAGGCAGCAAAGTAATCACAACAATGCAAAGGCATACCATACTAACATGAAACTTGAAATGCATAAAATAACATACTGCCACCACATGCGCCCAAACCTTGTCAGTGCATGTAACAGTTTAGGTGGCCTCATCCCACCCTAACCTCGTACGATTCAGCAATTGACTCCACTTGCGTTGTTTACCCCGAAGCCTATTGTGCTTTTGGAAGACTTTCTTAGCGGTGAAATTTTTACCAATCCTTTTATTAAGTTCTTGTGTCATTGTTTCTCACATAAGGCCCTTAAAAACACCATTCTCCATGTTACCCTTTATTTGTTCCTCCACCATAATCTCTATAAATATGTGTTCTATGTGGGGAGGCCACATTTTGTCATCCGCATCTTGGGATTTATGTGCCATCTAATTCAAATATCTCACATGGTAAGATGAACACACTTTGTATTGACAGGTAAATAAATGAACAAGGAATATTAATGTGTTACTCCGACCGAGTATGTTGCGTAATGAGAAAGTGCACAAGTAACTCTACATAAACAAGCGGTACATGTAAATAAAGATAAAACCATACTGACATATACTCCAGTTCATAGCTAAACATGTACATTGTGACCATGTAACATACAAAAAGTCAAAAGACCAAAGCATTGTTTTACTACAAAAGTGGTCACTAATAGCCGTAGGATAGTGCATGTGAAAGTGTACGCTAACAACACCATAGTAGTCTACAAACCATAGTGGGAACAAAATAAGTTAGCAGAAACAAAATAGTTAGCTATGCACTAGAATGCTTCTGAGTCCACCAATCGCCTCTCATTGAGACAGATCAACCCCCTCATTCGGACCCACCACTGGCCACCCACACCTTGGCCCATAACGAACTTCATTGGCCCTACAATACTCCCTCCAGACCAACATGAACCGACGCATAACCTGCCTCTTG
Organism: Quercus tomentella; assembly: GCA_028535165.1. NCBI lineage: Eukaryota > Viridiplantae > Streptophyta > Magnoliopsida > Fagales > Fagaceae > Quercus > Quercus tomentella. The sequence continues at coordinate 56,285,696 of JAPQVY010000156.1, read as the reverse complement.
CAAAATCCTTCCCAGTCCAAGCGTTGAGAGTGTTTGTGATCACATCCCACAATGGTTCAAGGGGAAGCCCTACCGCAAAATTACCCAATAGGAATTGGCCAAAGACAACGTCACAAAGTTCATCAACACAATCATCGTCCCACCTCCTTAAATCCCCAGCCATTTAACAACAACCTCTGATTATGTAACAATCACATGTAAACAATAAACATTTCCATGTATTCAATCAAAGTCAGACAATAGTGTTTAGGGGTCTTATCTTAAGGTGCAATAGTTTTCACTTTATCCTCCCTTAAAAACCCACCATATTGTTTATGGATATGGATACAGTAAGCTATGTTACATACTCTATTGATCTATTGATGTATATTCTGTCAGTAGCTACATCTTATCAGTTAAACTAAGTAGTAACTAAAGTAACAATCATAATAAAAAACAAGACAAAGCAACTAAGGCACATCCATCTTTGATTCTAATATTTTTTTTGAAAAAGGTACATCCATCTTCCATTATAAGAATATCACATGAACCATGTCGAAAAATAGTATAATTAGTAAGCAAATAAGTATGGGAACCCACAATACAGATTAAGCAAAGAAAAAAAATGATGATTAGTTTTCTTAAAAAATGAGCAAAGCAAACATTGTTCATAATACTAATATTTCTTTAGAGCAAAGCAGACATTGTTTACATTGTTCAAAAATGAGCAAAGCAGGGGAACCCACAACATGAGAGGGTGATTAGTTTTCTTAAAAAATGATGATTAAAAAAATATAAATCTAAACCTCAAGGAATCTGTTACGGTGTTTTGGTACAGATAAAAAAAAAAATTTCCCAAGCCAACAACAGAGCAAAGCAGACATTGTTCATAATACCATGGCTGTAACAAAGGAACAAGACAGAGAAACTCTAAAATAAAAAAATAAAAACAAAAAAAGAGGCATAAAAGCTATACTTGAGTAGAGAGTAAAAAAAGAGGCATAAATAAACAAGCATTCACAGCCAAGTGAGCCAAGGTCTCAGTAAACACAACACAAAAAATGGAGGAATATGGAAAAAAAATATATATCAAAATAAAACCCAGCAGCTTCGGGCATGTAAACAGATGGAGGGGCTGAATTTGGGTCTCATCGGAAAATAGAATCGGTGAACAGAGTTGAGCTAGAGCTCGGCCTTGTGCTGATCGACAAAACTCTAGCTTATTTCAGTTGTTGAAGTGTGCTGTGGGTTTGGGAGAAGGAAAAGGGAAAGTGAGATGAAGTGCAAGCTAGCATGGGTAGTTGGGAAAGTTATGAGAAAATATCTGTTAGAGCTTCTCAGCCTGCAGTGATGGAACTGGTGTGGGACCCAATTGTGCTGAAAAATTATGAAAATTGCCACTAAGTTAACATAACCCATAACTTGAAAACACGCTTGGACTGTTTTTGAATTTGCTAACCCATATATCAAAAAAGTTAGTTTTGTTAACTGAGTGAACTAAGGGAAAATCATCCAAACAATGTTCATGCCCGTGGGCCCCACGGATTTTGGGTTATGAGTTAACAAAACTCAGTTTTGTTAACTCAGTTCACCAAAATCCAAACAAGGCCTTATTCTCTCTCTATCGTATATTCATATCAATTTGTACAAATAGGACGTTTCTATCTCTCTTAAGGCAATCAGATATCTCTATCTCACCCAAGCTGAAAGCCTTAAAGGCTTGTTCTCCTCAGCTCATCACTTGCCACCGCCACCAATGGAAATGGCTTCCCCTTCCCCCGATCTATTGAACACTGAGCTCTCTCTCTTATGCCAACCCAAACCCATGGTGGAGCCTTCTTGCTCTACCTCTCGCCGTTTGTCACCGGACCCATCACCATAGGCAGTTCTTCCTCGTCAATTTCACTTCAAAGCACTCCTTGTTTTCTCTCATCTAAACAAAGCCCATGGCCTCAAGCTTTCCCTTTCTATCTATGATTTCTCTTTCTCCAATCTAGCATTTGAAGGGGAAATGGTTGCGCATGAAGGTTAGTGCTATGTGAAGATTGGGTTGGAATTTTTTGGGTTCTATTTGGGTGTTCTAATTTTGAATAATAATTTTTCAAATTTATGATGGTACAAAACACACATACATAAATATATATATATATATATATATATATATATATATATATATATATATATTTATATTTATATATATCTGATGTTGTTCTGTTCACCCACCACTAAACCAGAAATATATAGTTCAATATTCTTCACATTCACTAGCTGTGAAGAACCCAATAACCAGCCAAAAGCCAAACCATCCATAAACGTTTTTTAGTTCACAATGCTACTATTGTTTGCTGGGTATATTCTAGAATTCACTTTCACTTCTTATTTTTCTTTTCATTTGACTAGCTGATGTAAAAAGCTTGGATTTTTTTAAGTGGGTTTGTTGATAGAAAAGATGGACAATATTGGGATTTTCTGTAGTGGGTTTGTTGTTTTGTTGACAGAAAAGGTTGAAGGTTGGAGGAAGGAACAAAGAGGTGGGGTTGGGGTTTCATGTTTCAGGTTTCATTGTTCTTCACTAATTTCGTCCAATTTTCCATTTATTATCTCTCATTAGTGATTATTCTTTGTGTTTGGCTAATTCTGTTGTGTTTTTATTCTAATTTGTATGCAAGTTAGTGGGTTTTAGATAGGTATAAGTGTTTGTGGAGACTGTTAGCAAGAGCTCAGTTGGATAATTTTTGTGTTCTAAAGTTCTTGAGCAAGCTTCTAAAATTTTTAAAAATCAACCTTTTGATCTTATTTTATAAAATTTTGTTATGTTTTCATGTTTGTAACGGAGAAAGTCCATAGGTGGGTTACGGGCCCTCAACGAAGCAAGCCTCAGATGGGCAAAGTGTCAAATTTTAAACCACGGGTAGACAACTTAAATTTTGGCCAAACCACAGGAAGGTAAGTTGTAGTTTGCCATTTCTTGCTGCTTGCTCCCACCAACCTCCGAAATTAATGCACCAACCTTCCCTAACTTTGAAATTGGGTATAGATTCATGATCTCCTTTCATCCCTTGTCAACTCTCATTAAATGCTTTCCCATTATAGAATCCTCCACCATCCACTATAAAAAGAACATCCATCCTTTATTCTAAGACACATATAAACATCATCTCTTCTCTCCTTGAGTTCTAGTGAAATAGAGTTAGTCTTATAATATCTTGGTTTTCTTAAGACTCAAGATATTGAGTGAGCTGCATTTTTCCACTCCTAGTTATTCTTCTCATCTTCTCCCAAAATCCTAAGGAAGTTAGGAAGTCTTGTCATACCTTGGTATTCTTTAGACCCAAGGTATTAAGTGAGTACTCTCTCCCTTCTTAGGACCATCACAAAAAGCCTCATCCTTTTCCTTTTCAATTCATAGTTGATTTCTTGACGAAAAGAATCATACTGGTAAAAATTCTGCAAGTTCTGAATAGCCCTAATTGAAAGCTCAAAAATGTGTTAAAAAAACACAAGAGCTGTTTAGACCCCCAAATTAAAATTACGGCTTGATAGATTTTACACTAACTTAATTCTAAGTGCAGAATATTGTAAATGCGAGCGGATAAACAAACAAGCTACTCTAACACATATTCATATAATCACAGCAGTAAAATGAAATGTAAAAGAGTAGAGAAGAAGAATGCAAGCACAGATAACACGCCGATGTGTTATCGAAAAGGAAACCAAAGGACTCGGCGAAAAACCTCTCCCCCGCCCTCCAAGCGGTAATTGATCCACTAGACAATTAGTTGGGATACATGGGTTAGCAAGAGACCCTCCAAGCCTAATCTACCCGCTGTACCTAAGCCCTCCAAGCTCCTACTCCAACAAGGCTTCTCGGAACCGTGTCTTGTCTAGCTCTCCAGATCCTGCAACAAGCTCCATGTTGCATCTGCCATCCTTGGCTTCTTCCAATGCTTCCCAACAGCACCAAAACCTCACTTGACACTCTGAAAGGGTGTGGTAAGTGTTTGGGCTATCAACCTCTCAATGGTATGGAAATGGAGAGGTATGAGTTAAGGAAATCCACAAGCATATGTGTAGAGATATATGGGTATGATAATCTCTAACTCTCAAGGTTTAAGGCTAGGGTTTTCTCTCAGAAGCACTCCTTAACATTTGTGGGTAATGTGGGTATATATAGTGTGGGTACAAAAAGTGTGTATTAGATAGTACAGTCCGGCAGAACAGAATGTTTCGCGGGTGTCTTGCAGGAAGGCCTTACCCACGAGATACTCGCGAAACATAGTTATCTCCATCTGTACTGACTCTTGGCATTCCAGTCATGTGCAAGGCATATGCTTCACTTCGCGGGATGCTTAGTCGCGAGTTACCCGCGAGAAATCTTTTGGCTTCAATTGCTTGAGTCTTCACACTCTCTCTCTCTAACACACAACCCTTACAATCAAATCCCACAATAAATACAGGGTACAAAAGATTGATTAAAATTACAATCAAATTTGGCATGGAATAAAAGCCAACAGAATACATATTTGTAAATCACAACTTTACACTAATTAATAACCATCAATTTAACGCTTCAGATTAAGTTACAATTAGCCAAATAACTAATACATTTTCAGTTTCACTTAGCTGGCGCTATATCTTTTGTTTTTGATGCAGGGACCAATTAGATACACAAATTTTTAATACGTGTCAGTCACTCGGTCTGTATTTTGCTCATCTTCATTTTTGTTTAATTTTTTAAAAATAAGGGACATAATTCTATTATGATTTATGACGACTAGATATATCTTCATTTTTGTTTAATTTTTAGAAAATAAGGGACATAATTTTATTTTGATTTATGACAACTAGATATGATATTAAAAGTCTTGTAGTTCATTTTTTTATAACTTCATATTTTGATATTATTTTTAACTTAGAACTCTAAAGTTTTCACCCACAAATGATTACAATATGGCTCAAGTTGTTATAATTCAATCATTTTTTTTTTTAACAAAACTTATCATTAATGAAACTTGAGGTTTATTTAATTACTAAAAATCATTGTCTGAGAATCATAGTACTTTTTTTATTATGAAAAGAAATTACAAATGGCTTATAAAAATCCTAACAAATAAACACAATAAGATAAATATGTGATATTTTTAACTTTGAAATAGTACTTAAATGGCTTTTTTTTTTTTTTTTTATAGAATAATCTTTAGTGTTATACATAATTAAAGTTGATCTTTTTCTTCCTACATGGCATAATATGAGACATTTTAAGATTTAACTTTCTCTTAGTCTATGCTTTTATCTATAGAATATGATAATCTATATATCTATAAAATCAAAGCCTTTGATTTTGATTTTTTTTTTTTAGAACTTACCACGTAGGATTTGGAGTTTTCACAATTTTTTTCACATAAGCAAATATTAAAAAAAAAAAAAAATACTCTCTTTCTCCCCTAAAAACAAAACCTAAATTCTTCTTCTAAAAAAAAAAAAAAAAAAAACCTTTCTTATCATATCTCAACACTACCAATCTCCTTCCCCCCAAAAACAGAACCCAAAACTCAGGCCTCTCTCTTCTTAAATCCTTTCGTGCGACCATGTCCTTCCCCCAAAACTCATCTCCTTAAAACTCTCTCTACCTCTCCATCATTTCCCCCTTGGAAAACACAAAAATGAATTTGAATCACATCATAATCCTCTCTACAATTTGTTTTTCAAAAAAAATAAAAATAAAAAAAAACAAAAAAAAAACCTTATGTTAAACTAATAGGTACAATAATATATATATATATATATATATATATATATATATATATATATATAAGTTCATTTATATTTCTCAACTTCTGTTTGGTATTTTTCATAATCGTCTCTGCAATTTGTTTTTCAAAAAAGAAGAAGAAGAAGAAGAAGAAGAAGAGAAGAAAGCACAGTCCCTGATGGTGTGGTTTAGTGTGCAAAGAAGTAGGGTGTGGTGCTAGAGCATAAAGAGCGAAGAATAGTAGCGGCCTTGATGAGAAAGCACAAAAAAAAAAAAAAAAAAAAAAAACCTCAACTCTGTTACTTAGGTTGTGTTTGTTTCGGGTGTAAAGGAAATTGGGAAAATATTTTACACCCTTGAGGATGTTTGGGTAGACATGAAAATATGGTCAAACTAAAAATAAATTTCAGTTGAACGTAAAATAGAACCCCTGACTTGTAAATCATTTTACATACTCATTTTACCTTCATTTCATTTCTGGCCTCACTCATAACAACTACCCAAAGAGAGAGAGCACTAGAAGCTTCCTCCATTCATGCAAACTCCGTTCGCTGGTGAAGGTAATCTCCTCCTCCTCTCTATTCCTCCCCTCTTTTCTCTCTTCCTCATCTTTTCTTCTCTTCCATATTTGTTAGAGCTCTTCCCCTCTATTTCTCCTCTTGCCCTCCGACCAACCAAGGCCAGATCGGATAACTCCATCAGCCTCCCTCACTAATCAGTCCACTCTCCCTCTCTTCTTCTCCTCGATCCAACAAGGTGAAGCCTCCATGGCTCCTTCGCAGCAAACCCCCCAACAACACCACTTCACAGTAGTCTTCTCTGTTAAGGGTTAGGCCAATCAGAAAAAAGTGGAAGGAAGATAATGGGTGATGATAGAAATGGAGAATTGGGAGGATGAAATGTTAGTTACTTTGATGGTAACCACCTCCAAAATAGAGTAAGGATTAAGGAAGAATAGAGAAGAGGAACTTGGGTGATTCTATGCTTATCCATTCTCACTCAACAATTCTGTTTATATACAATTACAATCAATCATAATCCTGCCAAGCACACATTGTCAAACCAGTAACTTCTAACTGACTAACAACCTTCTAACTAACTCCTTTAACTACCTCCACTTCTTCAGCACTAACTAACTACTTAACTACTACAATGAATTACAACACCAAGCATTACACCTTGCACATGCATTTCACAAGGGTAAGTACATTACAACTATAGGCAAAACTAAGCACACCACTAGGCACAACATTGTCAGTATCCTAACAACACCTCCCCCCTCTAGAACATCTTGCCCACAAAATGAGGGAATTGCTGCTGAAGAAGAAACAAATCCTCCCAGGTAGCATCATCTGTAGTCCCTCCTTGCCACTAGATGAGATGTTGGGTGATAGTCCTATTTCGAAGCTTGTGAGACCTGGTTTGAAGAATAGCTACTAGCTCAAGTGTAAGGATGCCTTGAGAATTCACTAATGGCAGCAGAGGCATAGATACATTGTGTTGTCCCAACTTAGACTTTAAACAGGAGACATGAAACACTAGGTGGATTGCAGAACCAGTAGGTAGATCCAGCTTATAAGCAACCTCTCCAATCCTCTTAAAGACTTGGAAAGGGCCAACGAACTTGGGAGAGAGCTTATGAGATGCCCTATAAGCCACTAACTGCTGCTTGTATTGTTGTAGTCTAAGATACACCCAATCACCAACACTGAATGCCCATTTAGACCTATGGAGGTCACATTGCTGCTTCATTCGAGCTTGTGCATTCACCAAATTCTGTCTAAGCAAAGCAAGGATTAGCTATCTTGACTATAAAAGAGAATCCACAGCTGCCACTTGGGTTGTACCAGGTTTGTGATTCATAAAATGAGGAGGAGGGAAACCATACACAGCCTCATAAGGAGTTAACTTGGTAATTGAATGGTAGTTGGTGTTAAACCATAATTCAGCTAAATACAACTAGTTTGACCACTTAGTAGACCTATCTGCAGAAAAAGACCTCAAATACTACTCCAAACACTTATTCACCACCTTAGCCTGCCCATCAATTTGGGGATGATATGCTGAAGACATAGCTAGTTGAACCCCTTGTAGTTTGAATAGCTCTGCCCAAAACTTGGTAGTGAACACTGGATCTTTGTCAGAAACAATGGAAGCAGGCATGCCATGCAATTTCAAGACATTCTGAGTGAACAAAGCAGCCACCTTAGCAGCAGAATAGGGATGGGACAATCCAATGAAATGAACATACTTAGTGAGCCTCTCCATAACTACCATAACTATATCCAACCTTTGTGAAGTAGGTAATCCACTGATAAAGTCCATACTAACAGCAGACCAAGGCTTAATAGGAATTGGCAGGGGTTGTAATAACCCAGCTAGTTTGCAAGTCTCATGCTTCATTTGTTGGCAAACTCCACACTCCTTAATATGCTGTTTCAAGTCTAATTTTATTCCCACCCAAAAGAAATCTTGTTTTAATCTATAGAAGGACTTGAAGAAGCCAGAGTGTCTTCCTAGGGGACTGTCATGGACCAGGTGAAGAACCTTAGGCTTTAGACTACATTGTGGACCCAAATAGACCCTACCTTTATACAAAATCAACCCAGTATGCAAAGAAAAGAACCTGGGACATGCTGAACCAGATTGCAGCTACTGCAATAACTGCTACATCTTAGTAGAGAGTTGATAGCTACCTTGTTCAGGATGGAGAGTTAACAGAAGGGTTTAAAGCATCTGGATCCTCAGAAATAGAATCTGACCTCCTAGATAAGGCATTAGCTACCTTGTTCTCACAACCTTGTTTATACTCCATCACAAGCAAATAACCCAACAATTTAGTCAACCATTTCTGCTAAAGAGGAGTAGCAATTCTCTGCTCTAAAATATATTTCAAGCTTTGTGGTAAGTTTTTATAATGAATGACTTGCCTAAGAGGAAGGGTCTCCACTTGTGCACTGCAGTGACCAATGCTAACAGTTCTTTCTCATAAGTGGATAGTTGTAAGGCCTTGCCCTTGAGAAGTTGACTATGGAAGGCAATTGGTCTATGATTCTGCATCAAAACAGCCCCTAGGCCACTCCCTGATGCATCACACTCAATAGTGAAGGAGTGATTAAAGTCAGGCAGAGCTAGGACAGGAGGTTGACTAACAGCATCCTTGAGTTATTGAAAAGTTTTTTCAGCTTCAACAGACCAAACAAAGGCGTTCTTTTCAGCAATGCAGTAAGTGGAGTAACTATCTGACCATAATTTTGGATGAACTTCCTGTAATAGCTAGTCAAGCCCAAAAAACCCTTCAAGGCCTTGACAGAAGTAAGGGATGGCCAAGTAACCATTGCTACAGTCTTCCTCAGATTAGTACTAACACCTTGGCCAAAGATGATGTGGCCAAGATATTTCACTTCTTAACAACCAAAGACACATTTGCTTTTCTTAGCATATAACTGATGTTGCAGTAGCAGCTCCAATACTATTCTAAGATGCTGAAGATGAAGCTCCAAGGTAGGACTAAAAACCAAGATGTCATTAAAGAAAAGCAACACAAACCTCCTCAAATAAGGCCTGAAAACATCATTCATTAGGGACTGGAAGGTAGATGGAGCATTAGTCAAACCAAATGGAACTCATAATGTCCATTATGTGTCTTGAAGGTAGTTTTAGGGATATTCTCCTTCATACAAATCTGGTGGTAACTAGATCTTAAATCCAATTTAGAGAAGATGGTGGAACCAGCAAGCTCATCCAGTAACTCATCCACCACTGGTATGGGAAACTTGTCCTTGATTATAGCCTAATTCAAAGCTCTATAGCCAATGCACATCCTTCTAGAGTCATCTGCCTTCCTTACCAACAATACTAGAGAAGAGAATGGGCTTTGACTAGGCCTAATGGAACCAACTTCCAACAAATCAGTGACAATCTTTTCAATTTTAGTTTTTTGGAAGTAAGGATACCTATAAGGCCTTTGACAGATTGGGGCAATCCCCTCCATAAAAAGAATTTGATGTTCATGACCTCTACAAGGAGTCAAACTTGAGGGTGTATCAAATACTGAGGCAAGCTCAGTCAGTAGCTTCTCAATCAAGGGATCACATTGTTGCTAGGATGAAGAAGTTCCTGGACCCAGTGACATAATCTGTAGAAGAATACCTTTCCCGACAGGCTTTCTAAAGATATGATCACCCTCTTAAAGAGTTAAATCAATACGATGCATACCAAACAATGTAACAGTGGTACCAAGATGCGGAAATTGCATTGACATAGCCAGGAAATCCCATTGAATCAGTCCCAAGGTCCTAAGCCATTGAGTGCCTAAGACCAACTCACAATCCCCTAAGGGTAAAGCATTCAAGTCCGCTAAAAAGATATGACCTTGCACTACAACTCTAACATCTAAACAAACACCCTTGGTCTTAATTGTTGCTCCATTATCTATCTTAACCTCAAATGAAATAGTAGCATCTAAAGCTAGTTGTAATTTGGAAAGTATGGCAGCATCTAGGAAATTATGATTGTTGCCATTGTCAATTAAAATGACAACCCAATGACCATTAATTCTACCCTTAATTCTCATTGTAATAGGTGAAGGGCTTCCTAAGAGAGCATAAAGTGTAATTTCTACTTTAGCCATTTTAGGTTTAGACTCAACAGATTCAGAATGGAGCATATCAAATTCAGGAGACCAGGGCATATCAATATCATTAAGTTCTATCAATTGTACATTAGAACTGGGTCCTTGAAATGGATAAAGGCCTTCTAACAAGAAAAGTTTAGCAGACTTATAGTGATGCCCAGGTTGAAATTTCTCATCACAATTAAAGCAAAGTCCTTTCTTCCTTCTCTCTTCCATTTGTGCTGGTGACAGCCTTTGCAGGGGCGGCTTAAACTTGGAGTCCAAATTGATATCAGGTCTTGGTCCAAGAATTGAAGGCTTAGACAACTCAAGTGAAGAAGGTCTCTAAATTTTCTTGCTACTCATCAAATACTCTTCTTAAATATTAGCCAAATTAAAGGCCTCATTGAGATTCTTTGGATGAAGCATTTTCACAGGCAGCCTGACTTCATATTTAAGGTCACTGAGAAAGCAACTCAGTTTATGGTTCCCTGACAAATCCCTAATTCTATTAGAGAGAGTTTCAAATTGCCCCTTGTAGTTTACCACATTACTTGTTTGTTGCAACCTTGTCAATGCCTCCATTGGATCCTCATAGGCAGAAGAACCAAATCTTGTTAACAATGCCTCCACAATGCTTTACCAAGCCAAGAACACACCTGTTGCTTCACAATCTTGGAACCAAACTAAAGCATCACCATCCATATGAAAAGAAGCCATTAGAAGCCTCTCATTAAGTGGGGTTTGATAGAAATTGAAGTAATGATTAGCTTTGTACACCCAGGCTGCAAGGTCATCTCCTCTGAATCAAGGAAACTCAAGCCTTACACTCTTCGCCAAACTTGGTATCGGCAGAGTAACAGCTTGAGACATTGGGGTCTTTGGGGATGGTGGTTGTTGTCTCTTCTCTTCAGCTTCAATTAGCTTATGCAAAGCAAGGCTTTGGGTTTAGGGAAGAGGAACAGAGCAAGGATTAGGGAAGAATAGAGAAGAGGAACTTAGTTGATTCCATGCTTATCCATTCTCACTCAACAATTCTGTTTATATATGTAAAGTTGTTATTTACAACTATTTTGTGTTGGCTTTAATTCTGTGCCAAATTTGATTGTAATTTTGGTCAATCATGTTTACCCTGTATTTTATATGGATTTTATTGTAAGGGTTGTATGTGACAGAGAGTGTGAAGACTCAAGATCTTATTGAAGACCAAGTGGATTTCGCGAGAAGATTATCCCGCGAAGTGAGCCATGTGCAGAGCACATAACTAGAATGCAAAAAGTCATGACAGCTGGTTTTCGTGAGTAATTCGCAGGTAAGGCCTTCCCACGAAATATTCGTGAAACATTCTGTTTTGCTATTTTGTCATACGTGCTTCACCATGTCTTCACCCACACTATTTATACCTTCTTTACCCACATATTGTAAGGAGTGCTTTTCAGAGAGAAAACCTTAGATATTACCTTTGAGAGTTAGAAATTGTCATACCCACAATCATCTACACAATCCTTTGTGGTGTTCCTCTACCCTTACCTCTCTATATCCATATCCTTGAGAGGTTGATAGCCCAAACACTTACCACACCCAATCTGAGTGTAAAGTGAGGTTTTAGTGCTGCTGGGAAGCATTAGAAGAAGCCAATCATTTGGTGGATGCAATTAGGCTAAATTGCGTAATCCGGAAAACTAGAGAAGACAAGGTTTCGTCAAGTCAGTTGGTAGCAGGAGCTTGGAGGGCTCAAGTACATGGAGTAGATTAAGCTTGGAGGGTCTTTTATATTCGTATACTTCAACTTATTATCTAGTGGATTGATTTACTGCATGGAGGGTGGCGGAAAGGTTTTTTGCCGAGTTCTTCGATTTCCTCTTCGATAACACGTCTCAATTTTATCTTGTGTTTGCATCCTTCTTCCCTACTCTTTTAGCTTTCATTTTATTGTTGATATTTGTTGAATATGGCTTAGAGTAGTTTTATTGTTTGTTCGCTCGCATTTACTCTTATTCCGCACTTAGTTTAAGTTAGAGTAAAAACAATCAAGCCGTAACTTTTAATTGGGGGTCTAAACAAGCACTTGTGTTTTCACAAAAATTCGAGCTTTCAATGTACAATTACAATCAATCATGATCCTGCCAAGCACACACTGTCAAACCAGTAACTACTAACTAACTAACAACTTTCAAACTAGCTCCCTTAACTTCCTCCACTTCTTCAGCACTAACTACTTAACTGCTACAATGAAATACAACACCAAGCATTACACCTTGCACATGCATTGCACATGGCTAAGTACATTACAACTACAGGCACAGCTAAGCACACCACTAGGCACAACACAGTCAATATCCTAACATTCTCCCTCTCATCTCACTTTTTCTCTCTAACCCGAACCAAACCCCCCACTCTTCTCTGTCTGAATTTCTTTTTCTTTGATCTCTAATTTTGTTGTTGTTGTGGTGGTATGGGTGGTGGTGTTTTGATGGATTTTGGTCGCAACAAAGCAGTGGTGGTGGTTTTTTTTTTTCTCTTCCCAATCTGGGTTTTGGGTGGTTGGCGGTGGGTTGTGCTTGTCTATGGTAGTGGTGGCTGGTGGCTGGCTTTTGCTTACATTTTCTAGAAATAGTTTTTTTACATGTAGTACCAAACACTTGAAATAATTTTCCAACGTAATTTCCACAACGCTATCAAACAGTAGAAAATGTTTTTCTTTACATAAAATATTTTCACTTGAAAACATTTTACATAGAAGCAAACACAGCCTTAGTGCTGCCATGTGAGAGAGAATGAGAGAGGAAGATATTGAGTTTACTATTGAGGATGGAAAGGAGTTAAGATAAGATAAGTTAAAAACATGTGGATATGAAAAGAGTTAGAGAAAAAGAAAAAGAAATCAGTGTTATGTTTTCATATATTTTGCATTGTAGTAAATAACAATCATAGGTGTAGTGATGATTACACACGTGAGCTCCCTTCTTTGATTCTCAAAAAAAAAAATTACAAAATTCAACTGCTAAGGAGAGTGCTTTGATTATGGCCATTTATTACAAATAGTTATTTTAACATGTTTATTTATTAAAGCTTTTGTTAATCAATATTTGCATTTAGTAATTGCATGTTTTTTTTTTTTTTTTTTCAAGAAACAAATTCACACACAAGGGAGAGAGAAATGTTTTAATTGCATGTTCAAATTGAGTCTAGAAATGTTTTAGATTGAAATTCTAATCTACAATAAATAAATAAATAAATAAATTTTTTTTTAAAAATTCTTATACTCAATAGGCTTTCCAGTATAACGCATGGGTTAGCAATTAGTATGTATGTATGGATCATGTGCACATATAAATGTTTATAATTGTATGGAGACATGTAGGCTGATTTTAAATTTTGCCATCCTCTGAAGTCAAATCATGGCTCTTAAAGTGCATTAATCTTCATCTTCCAACTATTAAATTATATAATAATCATGGCTCTTTCACTGAATTCTTCCTCTTACAACTATTAAATTACAAAAAATAATGACTAAGGGACATTGGAAGAAATTAAGTTGAAAATGTCTTATGTTTGAACATGAAGCTTATTGGAAAGTTCATTATGTCAAATCAAAAAAAAAAAATTATGTGATTTGTTGCTGACTGAATATTATGACGTGGTCTCTAAGCAACAAAGCGAAGAAGGAAATGAGAGATACAATAGTCTATAAAAGGGTATGTATCTTGTATGTAGTTAGCTTTGTTGATCTGTTGAGCAGTGAGATACCCACATACAAATGGCAGTGCAATTGGTTTTGGTAATCACGATTAATTTCTTACTTCTGCTCACAATAGAATTGGCGGAAGCAGCACCTATTCCACTAACGGGTTGTAAACTGTGTGTGTAAATGTTAGTATTCCTTACACCTTTCAAGTTGGACCCAATTGTTACACGGAGTCATGGACCACTGGTTCGAAATTGTTTGCAATGGAATTGGAGCCTTCTTAAAATAATTAACATGAAAGTGCTACAAGTCATTAAAAATGTACACTTTACTTCTTTAAACTATACTTTCTTTTACACTTCTCTAAATTATTTATCCTCCAATATTATAACTCCTTTTACACTTCCTTTCCTAAACAATTATCCATGAGATGGGGTGTAAAGTGTTACATGAATAATAATTTAGAGATGAAGTGTTCCACGAGTAATAGTTTAGGTAAATAAGTGTGTACTCTCATAGTTTAAAAGGGCAAGTGTAAAAAAAAAATGTATAATTTAGGGGATAAAGTATAATTTCATCTTATAATAATTTAGTACATCATTCAAGAATAAAACTCTCATCAAATTGGGCAAACAAGTCATCAATCAGGTATCTCAATTACATATTTATGTGATCAATTTACAGAATTTAAAACTGAAATATAAAACCCCCCAGATGAAGCCTAAAACCTAACGCTAACATTGAAGCTCTCAAAGTCATACCAAAATATCTCAAATTTCAGTCCATTTAAGAAGTCAAAGTAAACGAAATATATAATCAAATAACTCGGAAGGTGCGGAAAAGTATCTTGGCTAGCTGTATATATCAGTATAAGGTTTGCTTTGTTGAACTCTAGTAGGACACTCAGAAACAATGGCCATGCAATTTGTTCTGCGAAGTACTTTCTTACTTCTGCTGACATGCGGTTTAGCAGCAGCAGCACCACCACCACTACCAAATGCAAAACCGGGTTGCAAAGCTGGCTGTGGAAACGTTACTAGTATTCCATACCCCTTTGGAATCGGACCGGGTTGTTACATGGATGACTGGTTCGAAATTGTTTGCAACTCACTATTTCTAGTGATGAATCTGTAACAGACAGGGTTCTAGTGAAGAGTCCAATAATTTATTGGAATTGTTATAATAACAGAAGTGGTGGAACTGTCAACCTCGCAGGAAGTCCTTTTGTTTTCTCTAGTTATGCGAACAAGTTCACTGCGGTTGGTTGTGACAACTTTGCAACAATGACCGCAATAGAACCAACGGTCGTAGGCTGCAAATCGGAATGCAATGGAAGCAATAGAATTGAAGAACTTAAATGCTCTGGAATCAACTGCTGTCAATCAACAATACCTTCAAGTCTTCAAGTATTTAGTGCAGTGTTCAGAAGTAAAGACTTTCAAAGCCCTAAAAATGAATGCAAGTACGCATTTCTAGTCTACCAACAATGGTTCCGGTCAAATAGAAGAAACCCTACTTCCGTGGTAAATTGGGGGTACGCTCCTGTGATGCTGGATTGGGCGATATATAATGACTCGACCCAAAATTCAACGGAGATGTTTGAGTTAATGCGTAGAAGATCTGAATCAAATATTGTCGATTGTTATGCTTATTACGAGGACGTGTGGTATGACCTGAGATATTCAAGCAGCTGGAACTGGTTGAGGCTTTTTTGTGATTGCCCTACGGGATACAAAGGAAATCTTTATCTTTCCGGCTGTCAAGGAAAACTTTAAATAATACACGCTCACGTTTAACCTAACACTCCTATAACTTTAGGTGTTTCCTTTTTTGTCAAAATTCACACTCAAAACACTCTCTCTGAATAGAATAGAATAGAATATATATATATATATATATATATATATATATATATATATATATATATATATATATATGAGTTGGGTTCAAGTTACACCTGGTGTAATTCTAAGTAATATTACATCACTCAATATTTTTTAATTGGATGTAAATTTTGACAAATCTACAGTTAGATTACATTATCTTTGTATATTCTCCATGCTTACAAAATTTCAAGGTGTTCAAAAATTAATAGTCATGTCATCAATCAATTGTTAAAATTCAAGTTTTTGTAGTTTAAAATAATGCATAAAAAATGAGTTTACGAATTGAATGGTAAATAATATCCAATTGACATAAAAATTGGCATGAATGTTAAGTATATATAGAACATGTAATTCAACAGTGAGATTTTCAAAATATGAATTCTATAATAAGTTATTGGGTAGTGTAACATTGCTTAAACCTACACCAGGTGTAACTTGAACCCAACCATATATATATATATATATATATAGAGAGAGAGAGAGAGAGAGAGAGAGAGAGTTGAGTTCAAGTTAAACATGGTGTAACTCTATAGAAGTTACATTATTTGTACACCGTAGATCTTTAAGAGATCTAATGGTTTAAAAAACATAGTTGACTATTTATTGCTTTCCAACTCATTTACCTAATTAATAGCAATTTTTTTCTCTCTCAATTATTCCTTCCCTCCCAGTTTCCACTTCTTCTTCTTCTTCATTTGGTAGAACTACTCTATTAAATTAAATGCAAGTTCCCACTTTACATTGTAAAAAACAGAGACACAGCCTAGTAATATTTTAAACAAGCAAATAGCCGAAACTATCCAAGGAAAAAAAATGGAAAGATTAGTTTATATATAGTTAACGCCACTACAAAAAATCAAGTTCATGAATAAATACTAGCATATATTGTTGTCGAAAGGCTAAATAAAAAAAATTGGTTCGTAATGCAATTGTGAGTGAGTGAACAACCATCGGTATCTCCTTGCTAGGAAAATGTCATTGGTACCCTATTCTAGCAATGTGCCTGCATCAGCTATTCCAGCCTACGGAACTGCAAGCAATGAGCCTACATTAGCTATTCTAGCCAACAACAATTTAACAATAGTTACAAGGGAACAATTGAAATTAAGCATTGCACAACCGATGGTATTACATCTAGGTCATTAACTATTTTTCTAATACAAGATTTTAAATTAAAACCTTTTCTTCTGCAAAACCTTAACGAATGTCCACAGATCATACCAATAGTATCGGAAACAACATAATTAGTAGGCCATGATGGGATTTATACATCAAATATTACTATCATTGAACAGTCATGGAACTTCATTTTTCTTAAAGGGCTTCCTTAGTTCCTTTACCTGAATCATCCAGGATGAGTTCTCAAGAATTAGAATGGGCTAATTAGGCATTGCTGGCAATTTTTTTTTTCTACTAAGCAACAACAAAGATGGGATCTAAACTACAACCAACAAAACATACACATTATCAGCCAACATGCTATGAGGCTCAAAAGGACAATGTGAGACCTTTTACAAAAGGCTTTATAAAACTTTCGTGTGGACTTAAGCAACACAGGAACCTAATAAAATTTGAAATAGAGGGGGACCATCCATCACTAGAGTATGAAGTCATCTATAAATATATATATATATATATATTTTTTTTTTTGATAGCCAACATATCACTGGATTCATTGATAAGGACCAAGGTCCATTGCAATTACATCATTTTGAATTTGGAGTTCAATAACAGGTGGAGTATCCTCCACCCAAATAATACAATCATCAACGAACAAGGCATTCCTAGCAAGAGAGTGTGCAGCCCCATTGATGTTTCTCCTAACGTGCTCCGCCCTCCACAACTTGAAATGACTTAAGCACCACCTAGAACCTTCAACAATCTTTTGGATAGCCAAAGCAGGAACAACATTCCCTTTAAGCGCTTCCATCACTAATTGAGAGTCCCCTTCCACCACTACCTCCTTCAAGCCCAAGTCCCAAGCGAATAGAATACCAATTTCAGCAGCTTTTGCTTCGGCTTCTAAGGCACCCCAAGGCAGATTTATCTTCTTACAAAGTGCTCCCATCATCTGGCCTTTATCATTTCTAATTACCACACCAATTCCACAGCACCTCTGCTCCTTAAACACAGCAGCATCCACGTTTGCCTTATACATACCTTGAGGGGGAGGGGTCCAATGATGAACCCGAGTGGTTGGTTGAGTTTTTTGGCTCTCAGACAGCCATGCTACACGGTACTCTTCACATACATCCTTGCTTCCCTTTCAATGGTCTTTCCACTTTTACATGTGCCCCCAAACCTGACAGAATTTCTATTATTCCACAGTAGCCAAGCCGTGACAGCAAACTTCTCCCAGTCCTTTTCCCCTGCAGATGTCATAAGCAGCCAAACCACATCAATGAAATCCTTGGGGGGGCGGTCTAGATTGCCAAGCCTGAGCTTTGTCTCGCTCCAAGCTTCTCTTGCTACTCTACATCCCCATAAGATATGACCCGAAGACTCACACTCCCCACACAAGTCACAATTGTCCTCCAAAATAACCTTTCGGTACTTAAGACATTGTTTTGTAGGCAGGGCATTTTTGCAAGCACGCCATAAGAAGTGCTTAACTTTGTTTGGGCACTTTAAACTCCATACCAGCTTCCAAATCATCTCCATTTGGGATGTATCTAAGCAACCAGGTCTGCCATCACTACCCTTAGAGACCTCAAGGTACCGGACAGCTACTTTGTAAGCACTCTTAATGGATAAGGTGCCATTGGGGGTGAAAGCCCACACTTGGGAGTCAACCGGGCTCATGGAGCTTAAGGGAATGCTTAGGATGGCCTCTGCTTCTATAGGGAGGAAGATGCTTCTTACCAACTCACTTTTCCATTCTGCTTTATCGTGTGCAATCAGGTTGGCCACGCACTCCCCAACATCCATTGTAGGCCTGGGAGAAATGATTTTGCCTGA
Source organism: Quercus tomentella (assembly GCA_028535165.1). NCBI lineage: Eukaryota > Viridiplantae > Streptophyta > Magnoliopsida > Fagales > Fagaceae > Quercus > Quercus tomentella. The sequence goes on along the minus strand of JAPQVY010000156.1, from coordinate 56,266,818 downwards.
CCCCGAAGAAGTAAGCCACGCATCCTCCCAGATTTTGATGCTCTTTCCGTCACCCACACACCATCTAATTCCATCCCTAAGCACCGGTTTTGCTGCCATCAAGCTTCTCCAAATGTAGGAGGGTTTTTTTCCCACCTGAGCATCCAAAAAGGAAGATTTTGCGAAATACTTCGCTTTGAGCACTCTGTGGATTAGAGAACCAGGTCTCTGCTGAATCCTCCAACCATGTTTGGCCAGAAGCGCAAGATTGAATGCTCTCAAGTCTCGAAAGCCCATACCCCCATCCTTCTTTGGTTTGCACAAGTTTTCCCACGAAACCCAAGCTATCTTCCGAGCACTATCCTTCTTCCCCCACCAGAAACCCCCAACCAAAGAATTTATCTCCGAGCACAAAGTATCCGGAAGCTTGAAGCAATTCATGGTGTAGGTAGGGGTGGCTTGTGCAATGGCCTTTATCAGGACTTCCCTACCGGCATTGGACAGTAACTTCCCTTCCAACCCGCTATTTTTCTGCTTACTTGGTCTTTGATACGATTGAAAGCCTTTTTCTTACCCCTTCCCACCATCGGAGGTAAACCCAAATATTTCTCATGTTGTTGTACAATCTGCGCACCAAACATGTTCTTCACCCCATCTTGGATATCCACCCTTGTGTTCTTGCTGAAAAACAAGGATGTTTTATCCTTTTTGATCTTCTGCCCCGACACCTTCTCATAGGTATCCAGAACCTCTGCCACCTACTTGCATTCCTCCAAATGTTGTTTCTGTATTAAGATTTCTGTCTTTTTTGGCTAAGGAGTGCTCTCTCTTGCGTTGGCATGTAGGGGCAGTGGCAGTCTTGCGCTCTCCCCTGCTGCAAGAGTTTTAGTGGTCTCCTGTGTACGATGAGATCAGTACAGGTAACCCCTCTCGACTGGTTCTGAGGGTGGGTGGTTTATTTGAAGGATGGCTGACGAGTTGGAAGCTTTGTGGAGTAAGTTAACATTTACAGAAGAAGAGGGTGAGGATATAGAATTGGGAAGTGAGAGCACAAGGGCAGCGAGGGAGATTGGGAAAAATTGTGTGGTGATGAAGATCCTCACGCAGCGTATCATTGTTCTGGATGCACTGCGTAAACATTTGAAAATGCTATGGAAACCAAACAGGGGTTTATGGATTTCTGAGATTGATGAGGATCTGTACTTGGTAGAGTTTGGAGATGGCAGGGACAAAAAACGAATCCTGGAGATGTGTCCCTGGAGTTATGAAAAACATCTATAAATATATTTGAGATTTTGGTTGTATACCCCTTTGGATAGTTATTTATCTTTGTATTTTCTACTTGTGCAGCACAACAATAAGATCACTATCTAGAAGATAGATAGGACCAAGCAATAAAACGGCATAGTAGAACCATGTGTATTCGTGCATAATTGGTTCTCATCCATAAGAACAAAATGGCATAGCAATAGTTTTGTTATTAATCAAAGTTAGGTAGGCTATAGCTTTTTTTTTTTTTTTTTTTTCCTCTCTCTCTACCGGCGACCTAGCCATGGAGGTGGAAGAGCTGTGGAGGAGATAAAGAGAGAAACGTGCAAAGAGAAAGAGAGAGAGAAAGAGTAGACTTATAAATTTTTTTGGGTTTAAAAATAAGTATGGAATGTATTAAATAAAGAATAATAAATGAGATCAATTAGAATATTGGCATTAATGAGAGTTTTTTTTTTTTAAACCGTTGGATCTACTTAAATCCAATGGTTTAAAAAATGTGTAACTTTTTAGAGTTACACCAAGTGTAACTTGAACCCATCTCTCTCTCTCTCTCTCTCTCTCTCTCTCTCTCTCTCTCTCTCTCTCTCTCTCTCTCTCCTCTTTCTCGATAAACTCATATTTTATGTATTATTTTAAACTACAAAAACTTAAATTTAAACAATTGATTGATGTCATAGCTATTACTCTTTAATTACCTTAAAATTTTGTAAACGTAGAGAATATACGAAGATAATGTAATCTAATTGTGGATTTGTCAAAATTCGCATTCAATTATTAAATATTGAGTGTTGTAACTTGAACTCAGCCTCTCTCTCTCTCTCTCTCTCTCTCTCTATATATATATATATATATATATATATATATATATAATTTTTTTTTTCTAATCTAAATAGAATATTTTGGATTCTTATTGATAGAGATAAATAAACAGAGTAACGGGGAACAAACTACTCCTAATCGTTGAAACAGTTCCACAAATAGTTACAATAGATTTTTCTTTACAACCAATAAGAGTTGAAAACTTGGTCAATCATGAGAAATTTCCAAAGTCTTTCAATTGCAAAAAGCTCTTTAGCCAAACAATTTCACATGTACCCTGGATAAAGTACCCTATATCTTTGATTTCCAAGAAACCCAAGCATTTCCCAAATAGATATAAAACCCAGTTAAGGATCTTGTGTTTGGGCAACTTGCCTAGTCTACATCCCAGAAATTCTTGATGTGCAAATCTAAGTGTACACACAATTTTCATAAAAGAAGAATCATACGATCACAAAATAGTGTAACAAATTATCAATTGTATTGATTTGCATATATGTAAGTACAATCATCTATATGACTCTCTACAATGAAAGAATACAATAAAACTCCTCTAATTCGATCTCCAAGCAACTTTACAATCCGAAGGGCTATGAAGCTTGATTTTGAATCGTACTTTGATGTCTCCAAGTTGGATGTGTGATTGGATGTACTTGAGTTTTGATTTGAAGTTGAGAGCCGTTGGCTTGATCTTGAACTTAATTGAAGGAAAATCTCTACTTTGATTTGAAGAAGTAGAAATGAGCCTTGATTTTGAGGGAGCAAAGGTGCTCTTTTGGACTTAGGGATGACTCTCTATTTTGGCAGAGTATTAGTAGGGTTTTTCTCTCTTTGTTTCTGTCTCATTTCTCATATGAGAAGTCTCTATTTATAGGCAACTCAATCGTATTTAATTTGGAATTTTCTCTCAGCATTTATTGAGAGTTAATTATGAATTTAATTTGGTCTTCCATTTAATAAGAACTTTCCATATAGGTCTTTTCTTCTGACATTGCCATATGGCTTTCTTATTTGATGTTGCCACGTGGCTTGATTTCATTTGTTGATCATCCACCTCATCAATTGGAGATTAATTTGATCACAAATGTTTTATCATGAACAATCGGACGGTTGTGAATACATCATAAAATTTTCATGTCAACACTGAGTTACTTGGAAAAAAAAAAAAAAGACCTTTACCAGGTGAACCCTATGTATTGAACTATACTGAGTGCAGCATGCATGTTTGGCTCTCTTGGCTAGTCCAAAAATTGACTTAAGTGGTGAACTAAGCAAGTAATGTCAGGCCAAGTCATTGTTAGATAGAGCAATCTCTCTGTGACTCTTTTGAATTGTGGAAGGTCCTTGACTAACTGACCTTCATCTTTGCTGAGCTTTAAGTATTGCTCTACAGGGATCACGGGTTTGAAACATAGCAAACCAAAATCTTCCAAAATTTCAATGGCATACTTCCTTTGATTAACAAAAATCCTTCTTGCTCTTGGCAACCTCTAAAACCAAGAAATATTGTAAAGAACCCAAGTCTTTGAGCTAGAATTTTTCATCTACCATATGTTGAAGACTTGTAATGTACTATAAGTCATTACCAGTGACAAGATATCATCCACTTATACTAAGACAGCCACAACGAATTGGTAGTGTCTTAGTAAAGAGAGAGTAGTCTGCCTTTTTTAAGCCCATAAAAAGACTTCTTAAGCTTACATACAAGAGGACCTGTTGCTTTACTAGTTTGAACCTCCCCTTGCTGTGATAACCCTGTGGCGGGCACCTTGTGGCAGGCACATGTACATATCTCCTCTTGCAAGTCACCATGTAGAAAAGTATTGTTGACATCCCAATTTTAAGAGGCATCAGGCCTTTAAAGCAGCTACAATTAATAGAACCCTCACAAATTAATTTTGCTACAAGGCTAAATGTTTCTAAATAGTCCAAACCTGCTCCCTGATGATCCATTTGGATTGAGGGGGAATAGAGTAGAGTTGGCTGAAAATCAATCTATTTTCAGCTAACTCTACTCTACTACCCTCCACTTGTTGGGCTTTGTGGAGCCTAGTTATGTGTTGATTCGATTGACGACTCGACCCGATCCGAATAATGTTGCGTGGTTTTTAATGGGAGATTTTCTAAGGCTTAGTCTATGGAGCAGAGGCTTGGGCAGACAGGATGTAGAAAACGTAGTTTTGGTGATTAGGGTTTGTTGTTATCGTTTTTGAGAGACTAAAACACTATACTGCCACACTTTGTATTTTTCCCTGATAATAGTGAAATCCCTACAACTCTGTGGACGTAGGCAAATTGCCTAACCATGTAAATATTGTCTTGTGCGTGTGATTGTTTTTTCTTTGGCGTGTGTTTTCTCTAATTTTTGTTTCTCACAAGTTGGGAATTTCGGGTTAATTCCCTACACCACTCCCCCTCCCTCCCCCCCAATCCAAACACACCCTTAGTGTAGCCTTTAGTTACCAACTTGACCTTATATCTTTCCAAAGTTCTATATAAGTGGAATTTAACCTTGTATACTCATTTACACCCAATGGCAATTTTTCTAGGTGGAAGAGAGGTCAAAGTCCAACTATTATTAGGCTTAAAGGCCTTAATTTCGTTGATTCTCTCTAATGGGGACTTCGGACAACTTGGTGAAAATATTCTGGTTCAGGTATAGAGTTGGAAAGGGCTAAAGCAAAGGATTCTTCTTTGGTGAAAATATGGTATAAGACTAAAAATCAGCAAGATCAAAGGGATGACTTGAGGGATGAGGGGAAACCTTATAACATGAGTGGTCGAGAAGTATTATGAGGAGTGGAATTAACTGGAGAAATATAGAGGAAGGTAGATTAGATGGAAATGCTGTATAAGAACTTAAGAATTGATATTTAGATGGGGGTAAAGCTTCTACAGAATGAGTATACTAATTGATGGAAGGATCAATAGAAATGTTTGGAGAAGTTGATGAGTTTAAATTATCAGAATGATGTAGGGAAATATGAACAGACACATCATTAATAGAAAAAGGGATAACAAATGGATCATCAACAGAACTAGAAGAAGTCTGAGGTTGAAAAGGAAAAACACTTTCATAGAAGACTACATCTCTAGACGCAAAAACAGTCATGGTATCGTAATATAGAACCTTATGTCCTTTGATACCAATAGGATAAACTAGAAAAATATACTTTCTAGCTCTAGCAGAGAACTTAGAACTGTGGCTAGACAAAGTAGAACCAAAACACAAACACCCTGATATGACCATAAGATGGAGCAATATTGAAAAGAAGTACATAGGGTATTTCTCTGGTTTAAAGATGAAGTTTGTTTCTGAAATACACAGTAGGCAAAACACATTCAGGCCTGTATGAAATGGGTAATGAAGATAGGAATTTTAAGGCTCTAGAAACATTCAAAAAATGCTGATATTTTCTCTCAACTATAGATTTCTATTGAGGGATTTCAACAAAACTTAATTAGTGAATAATAACCTTGCTGTTGAAGAAATCTTTCATAAAAAATTTTGGTGCATTATCTCTATAAATGTGCTTAATTTTTTTATTAAATTGATTTTCAACCATGTTATAGAATTTGGCCAGCAACCCTTGAGTTTCTTATTTAAATCTTATGAGATACACCTAGGTACATCTAGAGTAGTCATCCACAATGGTAAGGAAAAATTTAGCCATCCACTATAGGAACATCCAAAGTGCCCCATATGTTACAATGAACAAGACAAAATGGACAATTTTGAAATATGAGAACGGATAGGAAAAGACAATCACTTTTGCTTGGCAAGGGGACAAATCATACAAGGATTATTCTTGGTACTACATACAGTAGAAATAACACATTCTAGCAATTGCATCTTAGGAGTAGATGGGTGTCCAAGTCTACTGTACCAAACTTCAAAAGAGCATTTATTTACAGATGCAAGATTAGAAGGAAATATAGAATTGATAACTGATTGAATGAGAGATGATGATGGAGAGGTCAATTGCAGAAAGTAATGACCATGATGTTCTTTACCCTATCCAATCATCTTCCAATGAAAAAGGTCTTGAATGAAAACCAAATTGGCAAAGAAGATAAAGTAATACACAAAGGAATAGGTTAACTTGCTAACAGAAACTAAATTGAAGCTAAAGGGAGGAACAACAAGAATATTAGTGAGAATCAAGGTGCCAGACAAGTGAATTCCACAATATGATTTACAAGTGTAGATTCCCAATTTGGTAAATGAACATAAGTGTTCACATTTGCAATAATGGTAGTGAGGATAATTACTGAATGGGCCATATGGTCTGTTTCCCTAGTGTCTATAACCTAGGTATTGGAATCAAAAACCTTTCTATTGGCATTATCAACTGAAAGGATAGAGTACCTAAGGTCTAAAGAGTTAGTTGCTGAATAACATAAGGCCTGTTTGGATTGAGGGGGGAGGGAGGGGGAGTGGAGAGGAGCAAAATAAAGTTGTCTGAAAATAGACTTATCTACCCTACTCTACTGAGTCTACTCCCCCTCCCTCCTCCTCAATCCAAATGGACCAATAATGCATTACTTGAGAAATGTGGGGAAAATTGAGACTAAGAGGACATTTGAGGTGAAAAATCAGTGGAAACTGCAACAGTAGCTTGATGTGGTGCAGGAGACGCTGATGAGAGATCTTGAGTATTGGGCTTGGGTGATAGGGCCTTGAAGCTGCAATGATTGTTGTGGTGTAGGCTTAGCCTTGTCTCCATCATGGTTATATTAGGGCTGGGTTTGAATTCCACTGAAAATGCAAGTCTGCATTTTTTCTGTGGGTCCCGTGCACTGTTCACGGGACTCGTAAGTACGGATTTCAGCAAAAAAAAAAATTGAAATTGGGTCCCATGGCACTATTCTCACATTTAAAAATTATTTTGCTAGTGTTTTCAGTTTTCAATAATAAGCGTTATCCAAACAGACCCTAGATGTATTGGCTGCTACACTATTGTTAGGTCCAGTGATTTGATTCACAGAAGAATCCTTTCATTTTGGTTTGAAACCAAGAGGAGCCATGGAGTTTGTAGAATTTGTCTATTACATGTCCAACACAACCACAATAGGTGCAAGTGGGCTTCTCTTTTTGAGCATTTCCCTTACCACCATGATTGATCATAGCATTAGCATTAGATTATAATGCAATGGCTTCAACTTAGGAATTAGCATTGGCATTTATACCAATCTTCCTCTGCTTCTCTTCTTTAAAAATCAAGGGATATGCCTAATTGATTGGGTGAGCATAGCCATTTGATAAGACCATGAGAACACACATAACGTGATTATCTCTATTGTGTCTCCATCAAGGTCTTCATTGCTCCACAAGAGCACTCAGGTAAGGGAGAGTAATTCATAAACTCATCCCACAGTGCTTTGAATCTTGTAAAATACATGCTTACAGAAAGCTGTCCTTGCACAAGTGATGATTTCTACTTCTAAAGCTCGCATATCCTAGGTGCTTTGCCTTGTGAAAATCTTCCTTTGAGATCCAACCACACTGCCCTTACTATATCAATGTAAATCACACCACACTGAATGTTATCTCCTTGGACAATGAATTCATTATCCAAAAGAGTACCATGGTGTTGCAGCGAGTCTAGGAATTTAAGAGTGATGAACTAGGATCTGGAACAGTTATATTTCCATTCACAAACCCAATCTTGTTTTTCGCAGTCAAAGTATGACACAGGACAACCACACTACTTCAATGGAACAATTAAACGACAACAAAAACAAAGGATACCCTAGGAGTTAGCACCTAAGAGTTGCTTGGAGTCAGCACCAAGCAAAACTGAGGTCAATACCAATGTAAAAGAAACACACGTTTATTATAATTCTAAAAGGCTATATTATAATAATCAGAAAAAGTGCTTAAATAGCAAATAGCAAAATGCATAAAAAAACCCTCTTTATTAAATGTTCGGGCTTGCTTAATCTTCAAGCCCAATTACTAGCAGGCTCCATCCATAAGGCCATAAGTTGGGCCATCTTCTTTTTGCTTTATAATTGGAGGCTTGTACCTCGTGTCTGCACAAATTCCTCCAGGGTGAGAAGAACTCAACCCTGTCGAGTGGAAATCTGAAGAGCTCTGATAGTACTCAAGCAAGTCAGGATCTAGTCGATGTAGCTCATCTTGAGTAATCCATGTGTAATCAGAATCTGGTTGCCCTTGCCAACAAACTAGGAAATGGTGAACTCCTCCATCCCTGGTAGAAACAATTTGTTCATCTAAAATAGCATCAACAAATTCTTTATGTGTATAAGGAAGAAATAGGGGCATCAATAGGATCAAGCAAAGGCTCATAAAAAATGTTATCAAGAATAACTATGGGGCCTTTATAAGCAACTAGATCCTCTATATTAAAGGAGGAGCTAATACCATAATCATGGGGAAGGTCAATGACATATGCATTAGGCCAATCCATTTCAATACCTTGAATGGTCCGGCACTACGAGCCTGCAATTTCTTAACAATCCCAGAGGGAAACCATTCAAGTCGAATCCGAATCATGACATAATCTCCTACCTGAAACTCTGCATGACGTCGATGAGTGTCAGCATGAATTTTATATTGATAATTACTTACCTGAATTTTTTTGTGAATCTCATTATGCAAATCATGAATATGTCGTGCAACTTGAATCATCTTGATTAGACATCTAAGCCGAAAGTAATGCTCCAAATACTAGTTGGTGCGCAGGCTGGAATCCTAATTCGAATTGGACTTGGATTTGGTGCAAATGTCCTTTGATTCCTTGCTCCAATTGGACTCGAATTTAATTAGGTTGGCCTTCTTTGACTTCATCAAGGCCCTTGTAAAAGTAAAGTCCATTAGCTTTCTTCTTTGGACAAATTCACTTATTTAATTTCATTATCCTACAAAAGACAAATTCATGTATTAAATTTCAATTAAGCACAAAATTTATTATTCAGCATTATTCCAAAACCAAATATAAAATGCGTAAATGAACTCAAAATAAGTATGACAATGCTTTCTAATAATGATATAAACATGAAAAATTAAGCAATTATCATCTAGTTAATTCATGTGATTTTAATATTGATGAGAATTTCGAAATTGTATACATTCATTTTCTATTGGAATCTGCACAAGAATTGGAAGTGAGCGATTGGAAATTGAAATTTGAGGAGTTTCCACCCCATGAGATAAAGTTGTTGTGATATAGTAAGCAAGTACCAAAATTGGAGTAAAAGCCCCTACCAATTGAACTTGAATATGCTTTTCTAAGAACTAATGAGACTTTTCCAGTGGCAATATCTTCTAAACTTGACACTTTACAAGAGGTAAGTTATTAAATGTTTTGAGTAAACATAAGGGTGCCATAAGAAGGAACATAGCTGACATAAAAGGACTTAGTCCATTGGTTTGTACTCATAGGATCTATTTAGAGGACAATGATAAACCATCTAGGGATATTAACAAATTTTGCAAGATACGATTAACCCAAATCATAAAAATTGGTCATTGAGGTTGAATGATGCGCTTTGGGCATACTACACTGCTTATAAAAATATTCTTGGTATGTCTCCCTATAGACTTATTTATGGTAAAGCTTGTCACTTGATTGTGGAATTGAAACATAAATTGTACTGGGCAATAAAGTTGTTTGAATTTAACTTAGACAAGGCTAGTTCATTGAGAAAATTGCAATTGAATGAGTTGGGAGAAATCCGGTATGATGCATATGAGAAATCTAGGATTTGTAAAGAAAGAATGAAGGTTTTTCATGACAATCCCATTTTAAGAAAATCTTTTGAACCATCTTAAAATGTTCTTTTGTATAATTCTAGGTTACATTTTTTCCTTGGAAAATTGAGATCTAGATGGACTGGACCTTTCTTTGTTAAAATTTTTTTCCCACATGATGCTAGAGAAATTGAGAACCCTAAGAATGGTAACATATTTAAGGTAAATGGACAACTTCTTAAGTCATTTCTTGAGATTTTTTCACAAGAGGAGGAATCCATTAATTTGTAGGATCTCATTTATCAAGACTTGCCAAGCAATTAGCGTTAGTGTTTGTGTCGTAGTTTTGATTTTTTTTTTTTTTTTTTTTTTGCTCATTTATGTTCATCTCTTCAAGTTACTCTCTATCATCTTTATGCTTTATTGTTTTTCGTTGTTAACATTGAGGATAATGTAAGTTTTCAATTAGGTGGAGGAACTTGAGATGATTTGGATTTGATTTGATTTTATGTTAATTTTTTTTATAGTTATTTTTAGTGATTTTTGTTTTTCTTTTTAATCCAATTTTTTCATTAAAATTTTTTTTTTTTCTTTAGTATGACTTTTAAGTCGAAGTTCTTTATGCTAATTTTAACTAAAAAATTCCACTGTTTTTCATACTAAACTATTATGCACATGCACTTTAGCCACATGAACATATTTCTTGGTTGAGAGATAGAGATGACTTTCAAAATCTTGAAAATAAAGTGTAGAGACTCTAACCCATGTGATTTCTTGAGTCATTCAATTTTTAAAGGGTTATTTTCTTTCTTTTTTTTTTTTTCTTTTTTTTTCTTTTTTTTTTTTTTTCATTTGGAAGTGCATAATTTTGTTGTTGCTTAGTCTCATTATTCTCTTTTTCGGTCAAATGCTAAGAATTTATCAATTTTAGGCCACACTTGAATACGTTATAGTCATGAATTTTGAAGAACTATCTCAATTCTTAAGAGATGATTTTAGGCCATCTTTGTTTATTTTGAGCCTTTATTATTCTTTTTCTTGGTACATTATCGCTAGTCACCCATTTGAACCTATTATTTTAGCCATTCTTTCTCAAACCCTTTCCCAAGTGTTCCAAGAATGAACACAATCAAATTTTCTTATTGTGGTAAATTTGTGGTGAAATAGTTGGAAGAAAAGGAGGACTCTCTCACACACACACACACACAAAAGTCATAATCAGAAAAGGGAAAATGTTGAAAAAAAAAATCGAGAATGCATTAGTTGATGAAATTTTGGAAAAAAAGAATGTGAAAGTGTAATATTCAAGAAAGTTGAGAAGATAAATCAAATGTCATATACTCAAAAGAAGTTGTCTCTCTAATTATTCTTGGGAACACTTTATTTTTACCTATACACTTTATTCCTAAATTCTCTTCTTTACCCTACATTACGTCCCAATGAAAGTCCTATTTGATCATAAGGAATGTATGGTTTGGATATTGACATGACTAATCAATATGTGTGGTGTAATATTCTTAGTGTTTGGCATCCTTTCATGAGACTATACATATTCTTTATTTTGTGCTACTGTTATTCATCTTATTTATATGTGAGATATTTGTCTTTATTTTACATTATTCCGTTCACATATGTTTGAGATTGTTACACTATTTTCGGAGTGATTTTATTTGTTGAGCGTTAACACTAGTGAGATTTGAGTTGAAGCATAGTTTGGATAGAAATTCATTCCATATTTTATCTTAAGACTAAGGTTTTATTTGTGTTGGCTAACTATTCACACACCGGGCATTGATAGCATATGGAATATTTTTGGTAGTTATTAGTTTTTTGACCTTTGACTAATTATTTCTACTAAAGTAATAAAATTTTTTTCTTTTGTTTCCTTGTTTCGAGTTGCTTAAATTGCTAGGGACTAGCAATGAGCTAGTTGGTGAGTGTGATAATAGCTTAATTTTGCATAATTATAACATTATTAGAAAGCATTATCATACTTATTTTGAGTTAATTCAAGCATTTTATATTTGGTTTTGGAATAATTTTGAATAATTAATTTTATGCTTAATTGGATTTTAATTCATGAATACGACATTTGTAGAAGAATGAACTTAAATGAGTAGATTTGTACAAAGAAGAAGGCTAATGGACTTTAATTTTAGAAGGGTCATAATGAAGTTAAAGAATGCCAACCCAATTAAATTTGAATCCAATTGCAGTAAGGAATCAAAAGAAATTTTCTTCAAATCCAAGTCCAATTCAGATTAGGAATCTAGTCTGCGCACCAGTTAGTATTTTGAGCACAACTTTTGGCTCAAATGTCCAATTGAGATAATTCAAGTTGGGATTGAAAGCTAACTTAAAGGGCTATTGTGGACACAATGGGTTTTGGAGTTGCCACCTAGTTTTTGCAATGGCCTAGGAACCATATATATAGCGTCCTCTCGAGGAAGGACCTTTTGATCCTACTACCAAAGATTTGGGTTTGGAGTTAACATACGGTCTTGGGAAGGTGTTAGGCACCCAAAATTGCCAAACCCTAAGGTTGACTTCCCATATTGTGTCTTATGTCTTAACCCTATTAAGGGCATACTCAATATTTGCATCTAACTCTCACACCCACACACTAGCATACATCTAACAATTAACATGGCATCAATCATCCCTAACCATACATCTATCATGGCAATCAAATAAGGCCTATCATACATCTGATCATGCTTCATCATATTACATCATCTAAGGCAGCAACAAAACAAGGCATAAAGATAGGCATGGCAAACAAACATAGATCATCGCATGTATTCCAAACTTTTAGACATGAAATCAAACATCAAACAAACATATTACATCATTAAAATGCATGTTCATATCAATGCATGACTTACCTCACTTACCTTGCAGCAAATCAGCAACTATGGCATTATGCATGAACATGTGAATGTGTGTTCATAGCATTGAAGCAAGGAAAACACAAAATAAACCTTAATTCTAACATGTGAAAGACAAACAAGCAATAAAACATGTGAAATAGAAGCTTAAAAACATGAAAGTATGGAAAAGAACCTAAGCAGAAGTATACACATGAAAATAGAAGCAAAACAGAAGAAACAAAAATTAGGGTTTCTAGGCTAGTTCATGCGTACGCATGAACAATCCCGCGTGCAGATAGTCAAGCCTACATATGCAACCTTGATCATGCGCACGTGGGTTTCTACCTAAAAACCCTAAAAAAACAGCAAACATAGCAACACTTAAAACATAAATTCTAGCAACCTAACATGCTTAAAACATAAAGAAAACATAAACCTAGTCTAAACAGACATGTTATAAGGCATAAAACAAACAAAGAAACAAAGAAAAGACAGAATTAAAAGGAGAAAATAAAAAAGAAGAGTTTGAAAAGGATACCTCAAAGCAAAAGCTCTTAGGCTTGATTTTTGACCATTCCCCTCAGTCAAATTTATCACAAACCAATAAGAATACAATTAGTAATATTAAAATTCAAAGATCGAGGCCAGAAAATGACCTAATCAAATAAAATTGACTTGAACATGTTTTGTAAAAAACTCCTTCTTTGATTCACTATTTCTAGTGAATCTTAGTGTTTTCCCGTAGGATTTTTGTGTGTTTTTGAAAGATACCATGTAAGGCTATTTATATTGTGAAAATGAGGATTTAGAACGACTCCCAGACGATGTAGGATTTGTTCCAAACCTTGGTCTTTAATGCAAAAAACTTGCTTTTTTGGTGCTTCTAAAATCCTACATGCGTGCACAGGCTTTATGCCTGCATACGCAGGCTTCTAGGCCACATATACAGGTTCATGCCTGTGTACGTAGGCTTAGGGCTACTTTTGGCCTTTATTTTCTAAAAATAGATTTTTTGCTCATTAAAAAGTTATATTTTCCATTTTAACATCTCTCAAGTCAATTTGCAATTTGATTAGGCTCTAAACCAATTTGGGTTTTAGAATTTTAGTATCATTGGGGAACGAGACCCCGAATCATAAAGGGTATAAAATGCAGTGTCTACAACTTCAACGTTTTAGTTTATCAAAAGGTCCTATTGTGATGTAGGACACAATTTACTATTTAATTATTGTAATTTAGTAATTTTGGTATTTAATTTGTAATTTTCGCTATTTTAGGTTTAGGGCATTTATTTCCTTGTTTTTAGGTGATTTTAAAGCATTTTAGGTTAAATTTGGTTCCTATTATGGTTAGGTATTAATTAGGACTTATTTTAGAATATATTTTCTTGTTTATCAAGTTTTATCGATAAAAAGTTTTCAGATTATTGATATTAGTAAAAATTCAGACTTTTGTCTATTGTTTCTCTGGTGGATTCCAGAACCCTTTCTCCTTATGGATTCAAGGACCCTTATGGATTCGAGGTTATTTTTAGTAGCAAGTTTTGTTTCTTGTTTTTTAAAAGTAGACACACTGCTTCTTGACGCTTCCGCAACTTGCATCATAATGCTAACTTTAAATGGGCCAAAAACATCAGTTAAGTGACGTCTGAAAACCTAGGATTTTCTCTAAACAGGAGTTCCGCTTGTAATAGGATTACTTGACCTATAAAAAGGTTCTTGTAAATTTGTGATTTCCAACTATATTGTGTTGGCTTTAATTTCGTGCCAAATTTGATTTTAATTTCTTCAATCATTTTCCCTATATGTATATAGGTTTATTTGTAAGGGATGAGTGTGAGAGATCAGTGAATAATCAAGCTTCAAAAGTTGAATCAGTGGATTTTGCGACTAGCTCACGACTAGCTCATGAGAAGCGACCCAAGTAAAGGCCATGTGTAGAGCACATGACAAAAAGTTGAAGAGTCATGCCAAGTTGTCAGTTTCGCGAGTGTCTCATGAGATGGGCCAACCCGTGAAGTACCCGCGAAACATTCTGTTCGGCCAAAAGTTGTATTTGCTTTACCAAATTTTTTATCCACACTATATATACCCTCATTACCCACAAATTGTAAGGAGTTCTTTTTAGAGGGAAAACCCTAGAAAATACACTTGAAAGTTAGAGATTGTTATACCCACAATCATCTACACATTTCCTTGTAATTTTCCTCAATTCCTACATCTCTATCTCTAGATCCTTGAGAGGTTGTTAGCCCAAACACTTACCACACCCATTCTGAGTGTAAAGTGAGATTTTGGTGCCATTGGAAAGCATTGGAAGAAGCCATTCATTGGCGGATGCAATTGGGCAAAATTGCGGGATCCAGAAAGCTAGAGAAGACAAGACTCCGAGAAATCCGTTGGTAGCAGGAGCTTGGAGGGCTCAAGTACATGGGATAGACTAGGCTTAGAGGGTCTTTTGTTATTCTTGTACTCCAACTTTATTCTCTAGTGGATCAATTTCAACTTGGAGGGTCGCGGAGAGGTTTTTCACCGAGTTCTTCAATTTCCTCTTCGATAACATGTCTCGATGTTATCTTGTGTTTGCATATCTCTTCCCTACTCTTTAAGCTTTCATTTTATTGTTGATGATGGATGAATATGGCTTAGGGTAGCTTTATCGGTTCATTGCGCTTATTTACTCTAGTTCCACACTTAGCTTAAATGAGAGTAAAAGTAATCTAGCCGTAATTTTTTAATTGGGGGTCTGAACAAGTTCTTGGGTTTTAGCACAAATTCGAGCTTTCAGCTCTTTAGGGCAAAATTCAGGGGAGAGCTGCCATAGAATGAAATTTAGGTTTTCTTAAAATTTCTTTACAATTTTTAGAGTTTTATTTGGTATTATGGCTTGCTAGAAGTCTTGCTAAAATAAGGGATGAACCCAACCGTTTATTGGCATGATCTTAACAATTATTTAATGGCTTTAAGGCTTATGTTCTTGTATTTTTGATTGGTTTACTCATCTAGAAAAGTGTTTAGTTTTGTATAATTCTTTGATTTATCGTAGACACCGGGAATGTTAAATGTTTAGTATTCCCTACGAACTAATTCACAAGTTTTGTTTTGCTCAAAACCAATCAATTTCATGAAACTACCTTAGACAATTAAATCTTGATTTCTTATTGTTAAATCATCCGACTAAGATAATCCTTTGTATGAATTTTAGTTGAATTATAAAATAAATATTGTTAAGACTACCAATAGATATGTTGTGTGTGGATCCCAAAACCTTAGTGCCTTAATATATCGTTATTTTCTCTCAATATAAATAACCTTTACTAAATAATCAAAATCTCTTCAATTAAACTTTATTATTTTAGTTTTATTCTCTTGTTGTTTGCTAATCAATTCCATTTTCCCTGTGAATTCAACTTCGGACTCATCGAATTATTACTTCGCGACAGTCTTAATAATAATAAAAGAAAACGCTTAAGGCAGATAAAACCAAACACCAAAAAAAAAAAAATAATAATAATAATAATAATAATAGTAAAAATAATAATACTAAACCCATATAAAAGAACACGCATAAGGCAAATAAAAGTATAAAATAAATAAATAAATGAATAAATACTAAACCTATATATATAAAACAACATGCATAAGGCAAATAAGTCAAATAAAAAAAAACTAAGAAAAGAAAGCTTCGAAAGACCAAGAGAGAGAGAACCCGGAACTTGAAGGAAAGAGAAACGGCAAAGTAAGAGAGAGGAAGCTTCTGGGTCGCCGGAGGGGGTTTGGTTGTCGCTAATATATGGCGGAGTTCTCATAGAACATATCATATCAGAAATACTGAGAGGAAGAGAGGCGTTGGTATTAGAGAACTCAGAAAAATTAAGAGACGCAAGTCAAATTTTTGGGAATTTTAGTCGATCGTTATGCTCAAAATAAGATTCCATTGCTAAACACATAAAAGAAAACACATAAGGCAGATAAAACCGAACACCAAAATATAATAATAACTAGTCGCTAACCCGTGCGATGCACGGGAAAGCTACTGAAAATGAGATCAACTCTAAAATTAGAATCATTTTGCAAGTTAGACTACAAAATTAGGTAAAAGAATTAATTTCATGTTACAATCTAGTTTTTTATTGGTAGTAGAATCATTTGCATGATCGAATTTGGTCTCAATGGATTAAGTGCAAATCCTTCATCTAGACATTCAATTATTAGGATAAATGATGTGTTTTTGATAGGTAAAAATTAAGATAAAAAACAATTACACATATACACAGAACAAAAAAAAAAAATTGTTTACCAAAGAACCTCAAATATGTAAAATTTGCCAAAAAGATACATCACATATTAATGCATAAACACGGCTACATAACATTTGAATGATACAAGTGCAGCAACATTAGAAGCAACCTTTAGCCTTCTTCACTATTTCAAGTGGCTCCTAAGCAATGTCATATTTACTTCTCAATTCTATTCATCATTCTACAGTATAAAAGTCAAAATCAACACGTATGCATCTCATAAAATCCATAAGCAAGTTTTTGTTTTTTGTTTTTTAATTTTCCTTCACCCTTCTTAGTTTGACTAAAGAGAAACCAAAGTGAATTAAAAAAAGTTTATAATTTAAAGCTGAAAAGTTGAAGTTTACTTCTTTATGGTGTTTCACACAGAGTAGATACAAAACCATGTCTTTTTTATAAGAGTTCAAGTTAATTTCAAAACACAAACAGGTCCAGTTCAATATGATGTAGCAAGAACCTTTGAGAATGAAACTACAACATACTTCAAATAATGATGAAATTGCCCATTTCCGTAATTTGACTCTCTTTGCTACAAATAAGAGGACTCTTAATGTTGAAAGAACTTCCTCTTCTTTTAGTGGGTAAAACAATAAGATCAAAAGTATTATGTGTAACAAATATTATCATATTAAAGTGAAAATAAATTGGTTAAGCAGAGATATTCAGCTGAACACAGATGTACCTACATCTTCTGCATCATCAAGAATCAATACAGCATTTTCTTGGCCAAGCAAGATATCAAGACCCTTTTGATATTATTGGGTGCCATGCTTACATGAAATCACTTTAGCACTTAAGTACTCTCCTAGAGGATCAAGTAGCTTAGCCATTTACAATGCATAGTGCCGATAGGCGATCACTCATTGTATAAATGTACATCTCAAACATTTCACTTTCTTCTTTTAAAAATGTGTGAATAAAGGGCCTTAGCTTCGTTAAAAGTAGAGGAAGTTCATTAAATTTTTTAAATTTTTTTTATGTTCATTAATTCTAGACTCTCCCATGTCTTTGAAAGTTTTACTTACCTTTGGTTAGAAATCTGAACCCTCTATTGACAAATTGAAAGCACTCAAATAAAACTCTCACCAACAGATTCAGAACCTAACGGTAATCATTCATGTTGACCTCTAAAAGTTCTACAACATGACAAGTTACAATGGTATATAGCCAAGCTTATTAGAGATGATCGTACAAACAAAGATGGAATGTCACCATGATACCTGAAAACAAAGATATACAAAATGCTAAGCACACTACCAAAGTACAATAAAATATAAAGGTAACAGAAATACCTTGCAAATCTGTTTTTTATTTTAAATATTCTTCTTCATTGGCATATGATCTATATCAAGAACCAAGTTTAGCTTCTTATGGTGTAATAAATCTGCTTATTTCATATTGACAATTTCAGCATTGTGAAGCCGTAGTCCCAGCAAATAATGTTTAAGCTTAAATGAATTACTATTTAAAAAAGAAAAAAGAAAAAAAAGATCATCACTATACTTTATGATTCTATTATTCTTGAATAGGAATAGATTTATAAGTTCAAAATTGGTTTACACTGCCTTCCATTATGCAGAGAAGGATAACCAAAATTCATAACTCCTCCAAATAGTCTTATCTCAAAGAAGGTTACCTCATGAAAGTAACCCAATGCCACACCAGATTTGGCCAGCAACCTTTGCCCACAAAATGTACATGTTGTCATCTTGCAATTCTTGAAATCTTCAAACTTCAAACTGGTCATCCAAATATCTCTTTTTATTACCCAAATAAATAAATAAAAATAAATTGGTTAAACTCCATTTGTTCCAACAAAAATACCTTCATTCAGTTCTATTAATGTAACAGTTCCTCATGCGAAGAGCCATCCCAAAGCTATAATAAAACCATGCAAAAGAATTATATTGATATCCGTAACCATAAGGCATAAACTACATCTTCTTATATGAATTTATAAGTAGCAGCAAGTAAAAAACATATAAAGAAGAAATCATACTGATTAAAGAGGAAATTCAAAGTCCATAGTTCATCCGGATTAATCCAACATCATTCAAAGCAAAAACCTTCCTCTAATAAAGGGAAAAACAAAAACAAAAAGTCCACCGTGAAACAAAATTGATGAAAATCTTCAATTGAGTAGTCAAAATTCTATGGGAAGTGAAGCAGAAAATCTAAACCACAAATGAGAGGATAACAACCTCAACTTAAAACACAAAATTCCTATATCAAAACCAATACACCCACAATACCCAAACCTAAATCACATTTAACGCTCAATAAAGGGACAAGAAAAAAAACTTTACCTGCAGCGGTTCCAGCCATCTGATGGTGGCGCTAGACTAATGGTGACAGCCTTCTAAACTCTCTCCGCACCCTTACGAAGTCTCAGGAAAAAGCACAATACAGTAGCGTGACAGTGTAAACATCAAAGGGAAGGAAAAAGAAATTGAGCCACCCAAATTACACAAACAAACTCTCACTTAGAAGATTAAGAAAGAAAATCCCAAGTATTACAACTGAAAGGGGAAAACGCAAGAAATTAGTTTTACCAGTAGTGGTTTTGCAGGCTGACCGATGGTGGCAGGCTAGTGAAGGCAGGACTCTGTTCTTTATCTTTGCCGGCTGGAGAAGGTGGAGTCATTGAGTTATGGGAAAGGAGGATCGACGGTGGTCTGAGTTTTGGTTTCAGAATTATATCGGGAAGAGTATTTGGTTTGAGAAAGGGGATTATATATATTGAATAAAAAGAAATAAATCAGATTTAAAAATTATAAAAAAATGCTAACCCGTGCGATGCATGGAATAGTTAAATAAAAAGATAATTAATCAATCTCACAGTAAAAGAAAAGGCTAAAAGAACCAATAAGAGACTACTTTGTCCATCAAGTAATCAACCCAAGTGGCATCGTAACTCATAAACAATAGTCATTGTTGCATTTCATGGCTGCATACTTGCTAATAACTTATTGATGACAAATATAGAGAGGGGACTAATGTAAGTCATCAATGGAATTTGAGTCAGCATCTCATTGCAAATGGAATATAGCTCTATATTAAAACTAAAAGTAAAAGTTCAATCATTCTTTTTCTCTAAAACGTTATCAAAAACTATAAGTAATTTACATCAGTTTCAAATAAAAATCACTTGAAGAATCAACTACTTTGAATCATTATCTGAAAGAGGAGCGACATAAAAACTTAAATAAGTCTCAAAGATGAAGTTCTTCGAACATATTTCAGCACCAATTTCCCAGTTCAGCTCTATGTATGGCAACCAATTATCTTAGTCACTTATAACTTTCATCCACCTCCCTAGATCATTAAACTATATATCTACTAATCTACCTACCCTAACTTCAAATATTGAATACAAAGAAAGAGCCAAAATTTCTTAAACAGATTGTGTAGTGTATATAAACTTAAATTTTTCTATTGCCTCTTATTCACGAAAAAAATATAGAAGAAATAGAAAAAAAATTGTTAAAAATGAATGCTTCATAGCTTCCACCATACTTGTACTTACACATACTAATCGTTATTTTTGAAAACTTGTAAAACGAATGAATGTACATGCCTAGATTCAGCTGCAGAACCTGAAATACCAAACCAAACCTCTATAGATAGTGTAGCACAAGATGTAGCATCAATATTATCCTAGCAATCCAATTATCTATTTGATCCATTGGTTGTAGTGGTGGGCCATTGAATTTGTGGATATCTGTAGAGTCCTTACTAATCTCTTAATAAATTTAAAATATGATTGGATTCGTCATGATTTCAACCATTTTGCTGCATTACTTTTTCTAAGTGTAAAATGTGACAAACCTTGTAATGCATGGGTTATATTGCCGCTATAACATTATATTTTAAAATGAATATGATTTGCATTTAATCTTTTAATACTGGACTAAATTGATCTCTTAGTTGCTTAACTATACATTATATCTGATTAAAACTAACCTAATGAATATTTACATTTGCTAAATTATATGTTATAATTTGATTACAACCTCCTTAGTTTAGTTGAACTGAAAATAGTCAAAGCACTAAAATTCTACAAATTTAAAGTATATGCACCCCAAAAAATTAGAAAGCAAGCAATCAACACCAATCCAATCAAATATGGTGATGAAAAGTTCTGTTCAAGCATTTCTTTGAACACTTTCAGGGGAGTTGAGAAACCAAAGGGAAAAAAAAGAGTTTCTTAGAATTGAGAAACCAACTAATATAATAAAAAAGATTTTCAGTTTTTGAAGATCATAAGCTATTGAAGATTTATCATACAAACTAATGCTCCCAGGCTAATCTACCAAAATAAACGCAAATCTAAACCCTAAATTGAAATACCAAAACCTAAATCATATTTTTACCAACAACTTTTTAAAAAAAAATTAAAAACTTTTCCGGTAATGTTTCTGGAGGTATAATGGTAGCTTGAAGCCAGAAAGCGGAGGGAAACAGGCTGACAATGGAAAAATCCCTTAGATTTCTCTCTCTACACCTAATGTTTGCTGTTTTGTATTTTGAATGAAGTCTGCAGAGGAGCATTCATAATAAGGGCAGAGCTGCAGAGACAGAATGTTTGAGGAAACAATGGAGAGAGTTTTAAAAAGAAATTAAAAACTTTACTGGTAATGCTTTTGGAGTAATACTGTTCTAAACAAAATGTGCAACCATACCAGCGGTTTTAAGTTTGCAACAATAACACTGAAACAAAATAGAAATACCCATTTAAGAAAAATAAAATGGTTCCTTCAATAGGCCTAGTGAAAAGGTATAATTTTCAGCTTTTTAAAATGTAATCAAATTGCTTGGACATTCAATTGCAGATAAATATTATGCAATGGATTTTAAATTCTCCAATGTACTACCTAGGGCCATATCTTCAGTGTTATGACATGCAATCATGTATCAATCACCCCTTCAACCCTGTTATTCATTTCTTTAGTTTAATCAATAAGTAACCTTCTTAATCCTTTTCCTGGTAACAATGAAAAATAACCCACTATTTGCACAAAATATACTTCAAAAATAGATATGGAAGAAGTAAAAACATAGCTCTGCTATTGCTGGAATTTGTAGATAGCTTCTAAACTTTATGGACTTGGTCCTTCGATGTGCATGGTAGAAAGCAAAAAATAAAAGTCAGTAGTAGGCTGATAGCTATGGATCTTAGCTTCCATGGTTATACCAAAATTAAAAATACAAACCTTAGCATAACTAAAAAATAAGGATCAAACAAAACCCCTCAAAAATATAGATGCTACTCTTAAAATCAAATAAAGAAGTAATAAAAACAATGAAAGTATTGAGATGAAACAATTAAACTAAACATAAAACCAAGCTTCAGTTAACAATTACCTAAATATTAGTCATCTTAATCACAAGCACTCCACCATAAAAATATATCTTGTCAAGGGGAAAAATTTATGGAACAGAGAGTCTAAATTTGAAGAGAGATAGAGATAGACCTGGTGAGGCCAAGTGGCCAATGATGACAACTGAAAAGGAAACCATACCCTCTGCCACAGATGGACCTGTGGTAGGATTCGCTTAACGGTAGGGACTAAGGCAACCATTCAAGTAGGATTGTTCTGCCTTGGGTGTTGGGTGCTTCTTTGATTTCAATCAAAATACAGCCATGAATAAGCAGATATTCTCAAAGCCAAACTTGAATTTCTCTACAAACTCATCCCAAACTCAAATTAGCTACCAAAAATAAAAATAAAAATTCGATAAGGGGTAGAAACCCAGGTGCCGACAGGGTTGTGGGAGAGAGAACTGAGTGAAGAGGGGCAGAGTATATATTCAACAGAGTCCTAATTAAATTTGTTTATAGTTACAGATTTCTAAACCAATTTGATTACCAAAACTTATCTACAAAAATAAATGAAAAAAACACTGATTTCTAACCAAACTTAGTTACCTTTGGGCTGGTTTCAACGGGTGGGTTGGGTCTGATGGTGTATCGCCGACCAACATAGTTGATGGGTCGGTTTCAATGGGCTGGGTTGGGATGCGTTGTTCTCAGCGGCGTTTGTGGGTTGTTGAGGTTGCATGTTGGTGGTTTGTGGCTTGCGGTTGTGGGTGGGTCTGCATTTTGGAGGGAGTAGAAGGGGATTGGCCAAAAACAATCTCTGTTGATTTGTGGGTATAATGGGTATGGTGGTTTTGATTGAGGAATCTGTGTTTTTGGTGGTAGAAGTGGTGTTCTTTGGATGGAAGGTGGGTTTTACCGTGGGTCTAAGGAAGGAGATATGGTGGGTATGGTGGGTTTTGATGGTGTTCTTTGTGGGTACTGTGGGTATGGTGGGTTTTGATGTTTTTGATGGAAGAAGTGGTGTGTCTTTGGATGGAAGGTGGGTCGCCGTGGGACTGAGGGAGCGTTGGGGGGAGAAAAGTTTATAGGGTTTTAGAAAAGTTTTATTTTGCTTTTTTTTTTTTTTTTTGTATTTATGTTTTTTTTTTTAATATTGTGCTGATGTGGAAAATTGTGGAAACTCCAAAAGTTTCGGTTTTATATATATATATATATATATATAGATAATAATAATAATAATAATAATAAAACAACAAATCTCCTCGTCCTCATCCTTTCATCAAAGCTTCACCAGACCTCCAACTCATTATACACACAGTTAGAGTCCCTACTGGAGCCTAAAAAATATGCCAGAGCTACCAATGACTCTGACAAGGACAAGGTTAATTAGTAAGATACTACTACCAAACTGGTTTGGTGGGTTTTGTTTTTCCTTCTCACGTAAGGTGAGCTTTTTTCTCTACATGGGAGTCTTCTTCTCACTATCTAGGTGAGACGTAGTTACGTGAATTGTCTTTTCCTTTGGTAGTTCGCTTTTATTAGACTTCTTTCAGTTTTACGTTCAATTATGGATTCGAATTTTGTTTAAAAATTAAAAAATATTACTTTGACGAAAGAGGAAGGGCAGGTTATTAGGGTTGGGACAGTGCATAGAGATAGGATGTTGGAAGAATGCTCTCTCAGTCTGTTGGGGAGATTTCTCACAAATAGGTCGTTTAACCAACGTGCAGCCAAGGCTTTACTGCGTTTTGTGTGGAAGATGGGTTCAGATGTTCGTATTGTTGATGTTGGAGACAGTTTATTTCAATTTAAATTTTCCATGGAGAGCCAGTTGAAGTAGCTGGGACAGGAATGACTACTAATTCTGTTCGGTTTACTTCAATACCGATGTGGGTTCAGGTGTGGGGGCTTCCAGTTAATCTGTTGTCAGAGGAGGTTGGGAGAGATATTGGTAATGGACTGGGTACGGTTGTGGAGGTGGACTTGAAAGCTTTTTCATCAGATCAATCTCGTTTTCTACGAGTAAGGGTTGAATTGTCCTTGGAGAAACCGTTACGTCGAGGTGGTGTTGTTGCAAGTCCTAAAGGAGATAAGGTCTGTATTGGATTTAAGTATGAACGGTTAGTTGGGCTCTGTTTGA
The DNA here is from genome assembly GCA_028535165.1 of Quercus tomentella. NCBI lineage: Eukaryota > Viridiplantae > Streptophyta > Magnoliopsida > Fagales > Fagaceae > Quercus > Quercus tomentella. The sequence continues at coordinate 56,242,398 of JAPQVY010000156.1, read as the reverse complement.
AGTGTGGCCGGATTGGCCATGAAGCTAGAGGTTGTAGTTTTCATGTTGATCATCAGCAAGGTCTCCCTTACGGTGAGTGGTTGAAGGTGGGTCTTCGTAAAAGTTATGCCTCTGCAAATACTGGTGGTAGTCTTGGGGGAGTAGGGAGGTTGACGTGCAAGAGGGTTCGAGCTGTGGAGTTTCCTCTAAGCAATTTGACAGGGATAATATAAATCCGGTGCTCGGTAATGTTGGAGTGGGCTCAGAGCAGGATCGTAGCCAAGTAGGTGGTGGATGTAGTGATGTTGTGCCGTTGAAGGGTGGTGCTGAGATTGGTTTGGCTGCGAAGGTTGGTCCGAGTGTAAAAACCGCTAGGAAGCATGTTCCTGATTTTGAGGAGTTAATCTCTGAGCTTGATTAAGCTATCCAATCAGAGCCTGTTATTTCGAATTCAAACTATCCAAGTGGAGCAGTTGGTAGATAAGAGAGAGATTTACTCAGGCTTGGTTGACATTGAGGTAATGGATGAAGATATAATTTCATGCAAACGTGTTTCAAAAGGAAAACAAGTGAAGCCAAGTGGTCACTCGTGTCTTCAGGTTGATGAGTTTAGCTTTAAAGTTGGTAAGGGTAGCGGCAAGAATGTAGCAATATTAGTAAAGGTAGGCCCAAAGGAAGTGGAAATAAAAATAAGAGTGGGTTGCTTTCTTTACATTGCCCATCTTCTGGTGGATCAGCTAAAGTTATGATTAAAATGCCCATGTCAAAGGATAACAATTTAGCTATTGGTGGAGAGGCCGAGCTTAAGCAAGGGACTTGGAAGAGGGTATAAAACAGGCCACGGGTTTCTTCTGATTTGGCACTTACTAATGTGATTGGCCAAAAGAGGAGTAGTAAAGAGAATTCATGTGAGGCAGAGAAGGCAGAATTGGCTAAAAAGAAAACTAAGGTGAGTAACAGTGAAGGTTTACATGTTTTTTCTGGTGTTGATCGAATTATATCAGTGGAGGTTGCTACCCAACCCCATCAGGCATAACGAGTCTATTGAGTTGGAACTGTCGAGGGCTTGGGAACCGTCGGACAGTTCGTGCCTTGGAAAAGGTAATCAATAAACAAGATCCCAATATTGTCTTTTTAATGGAGACAAAATCGGATGGATTGGATGTGTTTAAGGTTCGTGATTGGTGTAAATATAAAAATGGGTTTATTGTGCCTAGTAGGGGAAATAGTGGTGGTTTAGCTTTATTTTGGAAGAAGGAGATTAGGCTTGATATTTAGACTTATTCTCATTCACATATTGATGCATGGGTAGATGGGGGAGATGGTATTGGTTGGTGGCATCTTACAGGGTTTTATGGTGAACCTGATACTTCTAAAAGATGGGAGTCATGGAAAAAACTCAAACACTTGCATGGGACATCCAGTAATTAGGGATTTTAATGAAATTACTAGCATGGCTGAAAAGAAGGGGGGAAGTAATAGAACATGACAGCAAATGAAAAATTTTGTTGACCCTATTAATTGTTGTGGTCTTAAGGAAGTTCGTTTCATGGGGCCATTGTTTACTTGGTTGTACCAAAAAGAGGATGGGTCTCAAATTAGGGAACTGTTCGATAGAGCTTTAGCTACGGTGGAGTGGTTTCATTTATTTCCAATGGCTAAGCTTACTTATCTCTCCTCTTCAGCTTCAAACTATTCTCCTCTTACTCTTCATTTGTTTCCAAAACCAAGAAAAAAGAGGATGGGTAGGGTTTTCTGGTTTGAATCAATGTGGTTAAAGGACCTAAGATGTAAGGCTATTGTGGAGGAAGCTTGGGAGGAGGGCTTGTATGGAAGGTCGGGTGATGTTCTTAATAGATGTTTGGAGAGTTGGGGAGCTAGACTTGAGGTGTGGAATGGCAATGAATTTGGTAATGTGGGGAAAAAAGTGGCTGAACTACAGAAAAAGTTAGAATAGTTAGAGCTTTAACCTTCAACACCGAATATGATTCGATCTTTGAAGAACACTAGAATTGAGTAGAATTGTTGGATGGATAAGGAAGATGATATGTCGAGGCAAAGATCAAGAATTAGTTGGCTGCAATCTGGGGATAGGAACACTAGGTTTTTCCATGAGAAAGCTTTTGCAAGGTACAAAAAGAATTTCATTGATGGTTTGTTGGATAAGGATGGTAGGTGGTTGGATGGAGATGAGCATGTGGAGGAGTTGATGTTGCAGTACTATGAGAGGCTTTTTACTAGTAGTGGTCCTATGAATTTTGAAGAAATTTTAGAAGCCATTTAACATAAAGTCAGCCCTAGGATGAATCAGTTACTAGTAAAGGAGTTTACAGTAGCTGAAGTGGAAAATGCCATTAAGAAAATTTACCCTTTGAAGTCCCCTAGGCCAGGTGGCATGCCTCCATTGTTTTATCAACACTTTTGGCCTAAGATTGGTGGTGTGGTTATTTCAACCGTTTTGGCCTTCCATAATTCAGGTATCATTCCACCGAATTTTAATCATACACATATTGTTCTTATTCCTAAATGTAAGGAGCCAAAACTTGTGACTAATTTTAGAGCCATTAGTCTTTGTAATTTAGTTTATAAAATTGCATCAAAAGCCATTGCTAATAGATTGAAAAAAGTTCTTCCTTCTATTATTAGTGATACCCAATGTGCATTTGTGCATGGTAGGCTAACCACTGATAATGTTCTTGTGGCATATGAAATGATGCATCATATTAGTCAAAAGAAGAGTGGAAGACCGGGTGATTTAGGTCTAAAGTTAGATATGAGCAAGGCATATGATTGGGTGGAGTGGATGGTTGGAAAAAATTATGTATAAGTTGGGTTTTGATGATAAATGGTGTGCTTTGATTATGAATTGTGTCACTACTACTTCTTATTCCAAGAAGATTAATGGTAAGCCTAAAGGGCACATTGTTACTAGTAGGGGAATCAGGCAAGGTGATCCACTATCTCCATATCTATTCTTGTTATGTGTAGAAGGTCTTTCTGCTCTTATTAAGAAAGAGGTGGAGAATGGGAGTTTAGGGTGTTGCAGTTTGTTATAGAGGTCCCAAAATATCCCATCTTTTCTTTGTCGATGATAGCTTGATCTTTTGTAGAGCTTCTTTGGAGGAGTGCGATGCTCTCCAGAGGGTGTTGAGGGTTTATGAATGTGCTTCGGGGCAGCAGTTAAATCATGCTAAAACATCTCTCTTTTTAGTAGTAATACTCCTATGGAGATTCAAGAGGTCATCAAAGCTAGGTTTGGGGCCCAAGTGATTAAGCACCATGAAAAATATCTTGGTTTGCCATAATTTGTGGGAGGAATAAGAAAAACACTTTCAATTCAATTAAGGATAAATTAAGTAAGAAGTTTACTGGTTGGAAAGAGAAGTTATTGTCTAAGGCAGGGAAAGAAGTGTTGATAAAAGCAGTGGCACAAGCAATTCTGATGTACACTATGAGTGTTTTCAAATTGCCTGACTCTCTATGTGAGGATTTGACAAGTATGATTCATAATTTTTGGTGGGGGCAAAGAAATGATGAGCAGAAGTTAGCTTGGATGAGTTGGGAAAAATTATGTGCTCCGAAGAATTGTGGTGGGATGGGTTTTAAAAAGCTTAAGTAGTTTAATATGGCTTTATTGGCAAAGCATGGGTGAAGACTTCAACAAGGTCATGACACCTTGGTGTACAAGGTCTTGAAGGCAAGGTATTTCCCTACAAGTGATTTTTCACAAGCTGTTTTGGGCAACAATCGACCATTTACTTGGCGGAGTATTATGTCTACTCAACCTCTTGTTAAATATGGTTTACGGTGGAGAGTTGGAAATGGTGAGAAAATCTGGATTTGGGGTGATAGGTAGCTACCTAAGCCTTCTACATTCATGGTTTCAGCTCCCAAGTTGTTTATGCCAGAAGATATGAAGGTCGGAGAATCATTAAATAAGGAAGAGGCTTCTTGGAAGGTTGATGCTATTGATGCTCTGTTCTTGCCGAATGAAGCAGAGTCTATAAAAGCAATCCCTATAAGTTCTCATCTGCCAGAAGATAAATAGATTTGGGCTTAGAGCACTAATGGAGCCTTTCCAGTGAAGAATGCCTATTGGGTTGCAACTCAAATGTCATTAGCCTCATCCACAGGTTCAAGTTCTGATGGCAGCCAAGAAAGGAGCTTCTAGAAACACCTATGGCAGATCAATGTGCCTCATAAAATAAGGCACTTCTCTTGGAGGGCTTGGAGGGACATCCTACCTTTGAAAACTAACCTTGTTAAAAGGAATGTTTTGTAGGTTGATATATGTGATGGATGCAACGAGCAGGCTGAGAATTCGATCCATTTCTTTGGAAGTGCTCCCATGCTAAAGAACTATGGTCTTCATTGAAACTGGTTTTTCCCAGTGTGATGGATCAGCTTGGTTCTTTTAAGGAGATGCTCTGGTGTTTAATGATGGACAAAAAGACTTCACCAGAAAACATTGAGGTGTTGTTGACCTGTGCGTGGGCGTTGTGGGGTAACAAGAATGATGTTCGTCATGGCGAAAAGCGAAAAGATGGAAGAATGCTTCTTCAATGGGCAGTGCAATATCTAGAGGAGTACCGAGCTACTGTTGAGTTACTACTGAGTGCCCAGGAGTCAGTCCAGCATGTTCAGAGATGGATTCCACCTCCAGTATCGGTTTTCAAGTTCAATGTTGATGGTGCTGTGTTTGCAAAGCTAAATTCAGTGGGAGTTGGAGTAATGGTAAGGGACTGGAATGGGCAATTTTTGGCAACAATGAGCAGAAAAATACATGCACCACTGGGGCCTCTTGAAGCAAAAGCGAAGGCCTTTGAACTTGGTAGGGACAAAACTGCCTTAGGGCTGAGAGGGGCCACGGCCCCCCCTACCTTTGAAAAAAAATCTTATAGTATATATATTTACATAGAAAATTTACTTTAATAAGCTCTAAAATTTATATACTTGGCCCCTCTCCCCAAAAAAATTGAAAAGATGACCCATAAATCTCAAAAAATGATAACAAGAAAAATCTTTTAAAAAAAAAAAAATATACCTAGATAATAAGAAAAATCTTTGGACAAATCATAAATATGGTCTAAACAAAAACAATAACAACAAATCAATTACAAATCCTAGCAAAACAAATCACAAAAACCCAATAACTTTTACCTAATTTCTCCCTCTCATTTGAGAGCTCTATGCCTTTCTCAAATGACTCCACCTCATAGACACAGAGACAACTCTTATATTGTTGATCGCTCCATCCACACACTAGTTAATCACTAACAACTTGGATCAGTTGGTGTCTTTAACTCATCAATGGAAAAAAAATTGTCTATTTTTTGAATGGTAGAATTTTTTTTTTTTTTTAATTTTTTATTAACTTTGGGACACACTTGGCATGCATTTGTAAGATTAGTTAACTTTGGGACACAATTGGCATGCATTTGTGACTTAACTAAATTAATGTAATGACGAGAAAAACTTTATTATTTACTTAGTTAAAGACACAAAGTTACCGTCCATTATCATGTGATTGTTTAATAGATCTCTTTTAATATTTTTTTCTTTACTATTTTTTCAAGCTTGCAATTTTTCAAAGGAAAAATTCTCAACCTTACTAAGACACCAATAATTGTCTTACCCTTTTTTACGCTGAATATTAATGTATGATACTATTAACCATTATTTTGGCTGTTTTATTAATATAATGCTTGACATAGATTTGAACTTTTAACTATAGTTTTTTCTTTTTTCTTTTTAAGAATCTTTTAATTATACATATAGCATCATGAAGTTATTAGTTATAGAAGTATGTGAAAAGAGTACATAATTTATTTTTTAAATAATTTATAATGTAGATAGAATAAAGAATCGAACTAATCTTGGTCAAACCTTGAAAGTATTAGGACGTGCCAATTGACTTACAAAACTATTGATTATAAATTGTCATTTGTGATTTTTTTTTTCAAAATAAAAAATACAAATAATTAAAAAATTAATGCTAATAATGCATTGTTGTCAACCTCTAGTATTGATATTTCAATTTTTCAAAATTTTTGAACAAATAACTTTGACCTTCTTATGTTTGAATCCTGGTTCCATCCCTGATAAACTGCTTTTAATATTTGGTAGAAAAATGGTGCTTTTATCACACATGAGCCTCCCACTCGGTCATAACTATTAACTCTGTGTCATTTGATTGTGAATAGCAAATTGCAACCAAATATTTTGTGGCTAGCTAGCCTCCTAAGTTTCCTGGCAAAAAGACTTTTTCTTTGTTATTGACTTACTGCCACGTTAGGTTAAGACTTACACGCCTTATTGCTCATGGTATGGTACAATTCCATTGACTTGCTTTTCTATGCTCACTATATACTTCTTGATTAGCTTTCCTCTAATTGCTATTTTCTTCTTTCTTGATCAAAGTAACATCCCCATCATTTTCATTAATAAAGAAATGAAATTACAATATTTGAATATTGAACTACGTGATTTTGATATTTGAACTACTTGATTTTGATTTTCATGAATGGTACGCTATAATGTTTGAATATTTCACTCGCGACTTGGCCTGAGTCGCAAATGACTCGTGAAATTCAGCCTGTCAAAGGCTCTTCAAATTCCACATTGTACTTCTCGCGTGGCCTGTTTCACGAGTTGGCACTCGCGAGCTAGTCGTGATATCCTCATTTTCACAAAATCTTCACCAAACTCTCACACATAACCCTTACATTAAATCCCACAAAAATGCAGGGAAACAATTGAACATAATTACAATCAAATTTGACACGAAATTAAATCCAATAAAAAAACATAGTTGTAAATCACAATTTACAAAACTCTTGATTATAAATTGTCATTTGTGATTTTTTTTTTTCAAAATAAAAAATACAAATAATTAAAAAATTAATGCTAATAATGCATTGTTGACAACCTCTAATATTGATATTTCAATTTTTTTAAGTCTTTGAACAAAGAAATTCAACCCCTCCTAAGTTTGAATCCTGGTTCCGTCCCTGGAACTTGGTTTGCAGTTTGCAAAGCAACTTGGGATCACAGACTTCATACTTGAGGGTGACTCGTTAATCATCTCTAGGGCGTTGAATCATTCTTCCTCAGTTCCAGTCTCGATTGATGCAGTGATTATGGGCATCGGCAAAGCTTCCTTGGAGTTCCATAATGTTGATTTTTCTCATGTTACGCACAATGCAAATACCCCAGCTTATTTGTTAGCAAAGTATGCAAGGGCATAGATAATCAGTGTATGTGGATGGAGAATTGTCCTAGTTTCTTAGAATTAGCAGTTCTTCATGATGTAAACGCTATGGTGGTTTGATTTATATTAAGTTGTGTGATTTCCTATCAACATAAAATAAAATAAAATAAAAAACAACATGCATAAGGCAAATAAGACAAACCAAAAAAAAAAAATCTGAGAAATAAAGCGTCAAAAGACCAAGAGAGAGAGAGAGAGCCTGAAATTCGAAGCAGAGAGAAACAGTAGAGTAAGAGAGAGGAAGCTTCTGGGTTGCTGAAGGCCAGAGGGATGTTTGGTTGTCACCGATTTATGGTGGAGGTCTCATAGCATAGATCATATCAGAAATACTGAGAGGAAGAGAGGCTGTGGTCTCAAAGAACTCAAAAAAACTAATGATCCGTTTGGATTGAGGGAGAGGAAGTGAGAGTAGAGTAGAGTAGAGTAGATTTAGCACAAAATTAGTTTATTTTTAGCCAACTCTACTCTACTCCCCTCCACTCTCCCTCCTTCCTCCCTCCATCCAAACAAGTCATAAGAGACACAGATCAAATTTTTAGGGCTTCAATTTAGTCAATTGTTAGGCTCAAAACAAGATCAATGGTGACTGATTGTCCAGATGTCAAAATTCTGCTCTTTCTTTTCTTTTTCTCTTTCTTTTTTCTTAAGATTTGCCGTGTCTGGGACATACCGGCATGTCACAACCATGTTGTGACAATGACTAGGCCATACCCAAATAAAATAAAATTAAAAAAAATTTGTTAATTTAATATTAAAAATAAAAGTGACAAAAAGAAAAAAAGAAAAAAAGAAAGAAGTACGAATTTTAAGTGTCTTACTAGTGGTACTCGTGTCAAAGTAGTCAAAGTCAAACATGGGTACCTGGCCAAAATTGCGTTGCCCATACAGCCTAATTTGATGATCAATGCGCGGAGACAACATTACAAAAAGGCAAATGGAACATCATTCTATTTCATTCTTGGCCAGAATGAGTTCGCTTATATTTTAGAAGTAGCACCCTAATATCGAATTAACTACCATATTTTTATCATAAAATTTTTTTGTGAAGTCATTTTCTGAGTAATTGCGGTAATAATTAGTTTCTATATCAATAATAGGCAGCTAACTGGAATCAGTCGCGTAGTGCCTTTGAAGTCATTTGTAAAGTAATTTAAGACAGATTGCAACAGTTTGCCTCTTTTCATTCATTTGTTAGACATCATTATCATTCACAGCGTCCTCTCAATGAAGGTAAATCAGAAACTGCGTAATATATTCAAACTAGAAATTGGAAAAATATCGGTATATATGAAAACACGAGTCAATATTTGCCTTCTAGAATCAAATAAATTCCTATCCAATCAAATAAAAATAAAAATAAAAATAAATTTTTTAGTTATTAATAAATTTTAGAATAATTTTTTAGTTTGATATTTTGAATTTTGTGAAAAAAAATAATAATAAAAAAAAAATCATTCATTTAGGTGTCATTTCTAGTTGATATAAAACATTTTTTTTTTTTTTGAGAATCTGATATAAAACATTTTAGTTGTTAATAGTTGGCAAGATATTTTTTTCGTTGGCTATAACTAAAAATATTTAGTCATCAACTTGTCAATTTTTTTTTTTTTTTTTTTTTTTTTGTTGAGAATCAACTTGTCAATTGGACTATCAATATTACCTCATGTATTTAAAATTAAAATGCAAAAGGACTAAGAAAATAATAATTAAAAAATATATTTTATTGATCTTAAATCCATATCCAAATTAGATATCCAAACAATGAAATTTCAAATCCTTCATTGTTTAAAAAGACCTAAACAAAGAATTTTAAAATCAAAGGATTTCAAATCAAGGCATTTTAAATCAATGGATTTCAAATCCAAATCCAAATCCAAATATTACCATCCAAACACAACCAAAGTTCTTTTGTGATGACTTCTCTTAGTTTTTATTCTTCAATCTTTTGGAAAATGATCGGAATGAACAGGGATGGAACTGCCTTAGGGCTGAGGGGGGCCATGCACCCAACCCCCCCCCCCCCCCCCCCCGCGGCCCCTAGCCTTTGAAAACAAATCTTATAGTATATATATTTACAAAAAAAATTTACTTTAATAAGCTCTAAAATTTATATACTTGGCCCCCCTCCCCCAAAAAATTGACAAGATGACCCATAAATCTCAAAAATTGATAACAAAAAAAATCTTTAAAAAAAAAAAAACACATACCCGGATAATAAGAAAAATCTTTGGACAAATCATAAATATGGTCTAAACAAAAACAATAACAACAAATCAATTACAAATCCTAGCAAAACAAATCACAAAACCCTAATAACTTTTACCTAATTTCTCCCTCTCATTTGAGAGCTCTATGCCTTTCTCAAATGACTCCACCTCATAGATACAGAGACAACTCTTATATTGTTGATCGCTCCATCTACACACTAGTTAATCACCAACAACTTGGATCAGTTGGTGTCTTTAACTCATCAATGGAAAAAAAATTGTCTATTTTTTGAATGGTAGAATTGTTTTTTTTTTTTTTTATTAACTTTGTGACACACTTGGCATGCATTTGTAAGATTAGTTAACTTTGGGACACAGTTGGCATGCATTTGTGACTTAACTAAATTAATGTAATGACGAGAAAAACTTTGTTATTTACTTAGTTAAAGACTCAAAGTTACCATCCATTATCATGTGATTGTTTAATAGATCTCTTTTAATATTTTTTCTTTACTATTTTTTCAAGCTTGCAATTTTTCAAAGGAAAAATTCTCAACCTTACTAAGACACCAATAATTGTCTTACCCTTTTTTACACTGAATATTAATGTATGATATTATTAACCATTATTTTGGTTGATTTATTAATATAATGCTTGACATGGATTTGAACTTTTAACTATAGTTTTTTTTTTTTAAGAATCTTTTAACAATACATATAGCATTATGAAGTTATTAGTTATAGAAGTATGTGAAAAGAGTACATAATTTTTTAAAAAAAATTTATAATGTCGATAGAATAAAGAATCGGACTAATCTTGGTCAAACCTTGAAAGTATTAGGACGTACCAATTGACTTACAAAACTCTTGATTATAAATTGTCATTTGTGATTTTTTTTTCAAAATAAAAAATACAAATAATTAAAAAATTGATGCTAATAATGCATTGTTGTCAACCTCTAGTATTGATATTTCAATTTTTCAAAATTTTTGAACAAATAACTTTGATCCCCTTAAGTTTGAATCTTAGTTCCATCCCTGATAAACTGCTTTTAATAACTATTAACTATTAACTCCGTGTCATTTGATTGTGAATAGCAAACTGCGACCAAATATTTTGTGGCTAGCTAGTTTTCCAAGTTTCCTGGCAAAAGACTTTTTCTTTGTTATTGACTTACTACTACGTTGGATTAAGACTTACAAGCCTTATTGCTCATGGTATGGTACAATTCCGTTGACTTGCTTTTCTATGCGCACTATATACTTATTGATCAGCTTTCCTCTAATTGCTATTTTCTTCTTTCTTGATCAAAGTAACATCCCCATCATTTTCATTAATAAAGAAATGAAATTACAATATTTGAATATTGAACTACGTGATTTTGATATTTGAACTACTTGATTTTGATTTTTATGAATGGTACGCTACAATGGTTAAATATTTCACTTGCGACTTGGCCTGAGTCGCGAATGACTCGGGAAATCCACCCTGTCAAAGACTCTTCAAATTCCAGCATGTGTTTCTCGCGTGACCTGTTTCGTGAGTTGGCACTAGCGAGCTAGTCGTGATATTCTTATTTTCACAGAATCTTCACCAAACTCTCACACACAACCCTTACATACATTGAATCCCACAAAAATGCAAGAAAACGATTGAACATAATTACAATCAAATTTGACACGAAATTAAATCCAATAAAAAACATAGTTGTAAATCACAATTTACAAAACTCTTGATTATAAATTGCCGTTTGTGATTTTTTTTTCCAAAATAAAAAATACAAATAATTAAAAAATTAATGCTAATAATGCATTGTTGACAACCTCTAATATTGATATTTCAATTTTTTTTAAATCTTTGAACAAAGAAATTCAACCCCCCTAAGTTTGAATCCTGGTTCCGTCCTTGGGAATGAACTCCTTTATTCACAGATAATTACTGATACTAGTCAATCAAACAAATTAACAGGGGCTTTTCATCTTTGAAGCTTATTGGAAGTTGAATTTAATGGTTTGTTGTCGATTTCCTGGCCGCTTATTTATCTCTTAAGTAAATTCCACTGACCGCAATTTAAGTTTGCAAGTTGGAATATTATTTCGTGGTTGTAATGCAGTGACTCTGCCCATTTATAAAGTCCAAGTAAACGAAGGAACAAAATCGGAAGGTGCGGAAAAATATCTTGTCTAGCTATACTTTTCTTGCAAGGCCATGTATGAATGTGTATATATATTGCTTTGTTGAACCGTAAAAGACACCCAAAAATTAAATGGCTGTGAAATTTGTAATGAGAATTACTTTCTTACTTCTGCTGGCAGTGGCATATGGATTAGCAGAAGGAGCACCACTTATGGCAAAACCCAATTGTCCTGATAGCTGTGGAAATGTTTCGATTCCATATCCGTTTGGAATCGGAAGCGATTGCTTCATGCACCAGTCGTTTGAAATTGTTTGCAATGGAAGTGGAGTCGGGGCTGCTGCTATAGCCTTCTTACCCAGCATTGGCATGGAGGTGCTGGAAATCAGAATTACTGATCCTTCTAATAATGATGGTGATTTTTATACTGAGCCCGGACTCATTCGAGTCAAGATGCCTATTATTTCTTCGAACTGCACAAATAAAAGTTCGGTGGCGGGAAGTGGTGGTGTTGTGGACATCTCCGGAACTCCTTTTTTCTTCTCGTCATATCGGAATATATTCGTTTCAGTTGGTTGCCACAACGAGGCCACAATGGCTGGTCTTGATTCTATGTTGTTTGTTGGTTGCAAGACGGATTGCAATAATCAAAAGCTGAGAGGTAAATGCACAGGGTTCGACTGCTGCCAGACCACAGTCCCTTCTTCTGGAATTCAACGATTTAATGTTACTTTGGAGAGTACAACAAACAACATGAATACTTGCAAACATGCCTTCCTAGCAGAGACACAGTGGTTGGAATCAAATAAAACAGATCCCTCTAACGATGTGCAGTATTTGGATTACGTTCCTGTGGCGCTGGTGTGGACAATACCTAACTCTACTTCCATCATGAATTTAACTTACACCGAGGCACGTAGAAGGAATATGGATCTGGTTCATACGAGTTACGGGGCCACGTCTTATTATTGCCTTAGTGGATACGAAGGAAATCCTTATCTTAACATGAGATGTCAAGGTAAACACCTTCGATTTTCCCCAACTTTTTACATTAATTACATGCCTAATTTTGACTCATATATAGATTATTCTAGATTAATTTAAGTGTATAGGTGTAAAAAGCTCTCTTCTAGAAACTTAAATCCTAGTCCTTACCTTCCACACCTTACAAACACTTATACTTGTAAAGTGATTAATGCGCTAAGAGTGCACAGTGATATATATAGATCTCTTGACTCTTGAAGTCTACGTTTTTATGTATACATTTTTTTTTTCTTTTATGTTTTTTTTTTTTTTTTTATAGCTATAGACAGTACGTTCAGCTTGATGAAAAGGTTGCATACAGTAAGACTAATGTTTTCCTCAACAAAAATAATAATAATCATAAATTAATAATAAGACTACTGCAAATAAATTTTAAATTCTAGTAGATTGGATTTTAACAGAAATATTAATATTGGAAAATTTTATTCTTTTCAGCATTGTAAGTACACATACCATATATAACACGTATGTACATATTTCTTAATAAAACTCTCGTTTACTCTACAAAATACATGTTTTTAATAATTAAAAATAAACGTATTAAATATGTATTAAACGTTTTTCGTATTATACTTGTATGAATTTTTTTGTTCAAATTCATAATAAATGAAACACATACATATTTCATACCATACATATTCTGCCCTGTACATTACTAATTATGGTTTTGAGAAATAATGCTTGGTATTTTGTTGGAATTGTTTCTAAAGAGTAATTATATTAGATGAAATTACATTTTGTTACATTGAGGAGAACAAAAGATAATCAACTAGAGTGTACGTCAAAAGATAGGGCCAAAAAACTGTGGCATATTTTTGTGATCCATCTTTTAAATAGAGACTATCATTTTATAGAGAAAAAATCTTTTAAAAAATTTAAAAGTATGTATAATACCACGTTATTTTAAATTATATTCAAGAATAATATATGATTTTAAATAACTTATCCTCATATACTATATTTATACTAAAATAAATTATCAATGGGTTAAAACTTTGTCTTTATTTTTTATTATTGCACTAGATGCATATATATATATATATATATATATATATATATATATATATATATATATATATATATCAAATAATTAAAATATTGCGGATTTCCATTAGCTCAATCGGTAAAATTTTTATCATCAAATAAAATATTTGGGATTTGAATCTCGTCTATACTAAAAATTGATTAATGTCTTGACATGATAATAAGAGAAATTATTTCAAAGTGAACATCATAATTTTAGTTGCAATGTTTACATATATAATTAAAATATTGTGGATTTCCATTCCTCATTCAGCATACAAATTTTTGTTGCAATGTTTACTATATATTAGAAAAGATTGATCTAATTTTGTTGTTCATGAACATGCTTAAATTTGTTCAACCAAAAAATGAACTAAACTTAAATATGTAATCTAATTTGGTGATAACCTTGACCACAACTCCTATTCAAAAAATAATTAAATAAATAATCCTAAACATTACTCGGTTCATCTCAACTAGACTTTTTTACAAACACTAATTACTAACAACACAATCTTAAAATATAAAATATGTTAAATTATATCTTTAAAATTTTGTACTGTATTTCTAATGTTCCACACTTTCATTTTAAGATAATGATTAGGTTTTAGTCTGAAATATTTATCAAAATAACATATATTCTAAATTTCTAACTTAAATTTATCCTAAACTAAACTATGTATTTCCCATTATATAATGATCTAATATATAATATAATAAGTATTATGTGTTCTTATTTATATCTTGTACACCTTTTCTCTTTTCTTTTCTTTTTTTTATTATTATTTTTTTTGTGGATAAATTACACCAACTTTCTTCACAATTTTACAAAATGACACTCACAAAAATGTTATATGAAATAACACACCTTCTAAAGATTTTATGAGAGGGGGGTTGGACTCAATGTATCCATAGTATACTTTAAACATTGTTAAACCATTTAATATTTTTTATTGAAAGAAAATTTTAACAAATCCACCGTTGGATTACATTATCTTCATATACTCTCCATAATTACAAAATTTTCAAAAAGGTCAAGGATGAATAACCATGTTGTCAATCAAATGTTTAAAGTTCAACTTTTTGTAATTTAAAATTATACATCAAATATGAGTTTATGGATGAAAAAGTAAATAACTTCCTATTTTGTTGTGAAATTCAACATATATGTTAAGAATATAGAGAATATGTAATCAAATAGTGTGAATTTATTCCAATAACAAGAAATTAAATAGTGTGATATTACTTAAAGTTACACACGATGTAGCTTGAACCCAACCTCTATATATGTGTGTGTGTCATCTCATGATCAAACTCATGAGAGGGAATGTCATCTCATCTTTTGGGTAAGAATTGTTAGTGAAATCACACTTTTTAGAAGGCATGAATTTATCTTCACATTTCTACAAACCTCAAGTGGGGGGTTTTACTTCCTAAATTCTCAAGGATAATTGTTGTAATTTATCCCTTTTTTATTTCTATATTTAAACCTGTCGGTGTCTTAAGCTCTTGCTAAAATAACATTTGCGTTTTGCCACAAAGCCTGAAAAAGCTAAAGCGATTCACTTGCAATTGACTCCGACCACCTTTTGGTTTTCTACTTTCAGCTTTTGATTGAGCCATAACATTTTTTTGGTGTTTTCTGTTTATGTTTAGAGTCTGCTTATGTTTTCTCAGGTGCTTAAGAAACAAGGCAATCCTTGTAATAAGGTGTTTGAGCTTTATTAGCCTCCTTGGATTTAACCCAAATCAATTTTGAAGAACGACTTGTGCTTGGTACTTTTGAAACCTCTGTTGGCCAATATGAGTGAGCAAAAAATTTTGCCCAAACCTCTGTTGCCTATATAAGTGAGCAAAGATATGTATGTAAAGTGTAAACACCAAAATGCACAAAAAATTAATTAATTTTCGTGTTATCTTATTCCTATCAGATATAAATGAATGCAAAGACGAAAAGCAAAAGTATCCCAGATGTCCCAACAATTTAGAGTGTGAAAATATAGAAGGCAGTTTCAATTGCAACAAGCGAAAGTCTCCATTGAAGATAGCCATTATAGGTATGTCTTATTGCTCATTAAATTTGGAAATTTGGAAAATGAATATAGTGAAAAATAATAACAAGATCTTGGTTACGTGACTAGGATGTGCTATAGCATAAGGTTCATGACATTAAGAGGGACGGCACAACTGACATCTAGTGTAACTCTACAGTGTTTATAATTCTAATTTCCATTTAATTCTCTTAAAATTATTTTTTCTTTTAAGTTAATTCTTTTTAATGGATTTTATTGTTTTTTTCTCTCTGAGTGAATAACCGATTCTACTTTCCGAGCTAGATCACGGATAAGAAAAAGTATTAAAAAAAATACTATATTTCATAAATGTTTAGTTTACTAAATTAAATGCAAATTTAGAAAATGAAGCATATAAAAATGGAAAATTATTAAATACTCTGAGAGTACCATAAATGCGTACTCCCCCCTCTCACATGAATCATGGGTCTCACCATAAATTTAATTAGTGGGACTTACAGTTATGTGAGGGGAGGAAATACGCATTTATAGTATTCCGGAAATACTCAATAATTACCCCATAAAAAGTCAATTAGCTTTTAATTTCTGTTCTCTTTTCAATCTATCTCTAAAAGATATAATCGTACCTCTTATACTTGATAGTTTCAGACAATTAGCTGAATTGCATTACTCATCACTCTTCTATATTTTTCCACAAATTACAAATCTATCTAGAAATAAACTTTCTCTATAAAGTTGTACAATTCAATTTAGATTTTTGAAATTAAAAATTTTCTAAGAATTCATCAATTAGGTGTTTAAGCTCATTTAAGGCAGGACAGCCCAGGGACACGTTGAAAAGTTAGAAAAGTGACAAAGGGTGAGTTTGGTTCAGCTTTTTGTAAAAGTGCATAATGAAAATGTGGAGTTTTCAAAAAGTGCATAATGAAAAAGTACATTTTCAAAAAGCTGAGTGTTTGGTAAAAGCTGTTAAAATGTGCTTTTTGAAAAAACTGAATGTTTGGCTAGCACTTATAAAAGTAGCAGTTTGAGGGATAAATTACCAAAAAGGACAATGTATATATAAGGGAGTTTATTTCATACTTTTTTTTTTTTTTTTTTTTTTGGATGTGAGTTTGGTTCATACTTAAATTAACTACTTCATCATACTTAAATCAATTTTTCTCTTTCTAAAAAAATTATTTTTTTCTCACCCTAGCTAATAATAACCTACCACTTAAGATTTATTGTGAAAGTATTGTGAAAATATTGTGATAAAAATTGATACTGATTTTAATTTTAACGTGCTATTAAAATTATTTTTTTCTCTTTCTAAAAAAATTATTTTTTTCTCACCAATATTAGCTAATAATAACCTACCACTTAAGATTTATTGTGAAAATATTATGAAAATATTGTGATAAAAATTGATACTGATTTTAATTTGAACGTACTATTAAAATTATTTTTTTCTCTTTCTAAAAAAATTATTTTTTTCTCACCAATATTAGCTAATAATAACCTACCACTTAAGATTTATTGTGAAAGTATTATGAAAATATTGTGATAAAAATTGATACTGATTTTAATTTGAACGTACTATTAAAATTATTTTTTTCTCTTTCTAAAAAAATTATTTTTTTCTCACTACCACTTAAGATTTATTGTGAAAGTATTATGAAAATATTGTGATAAAAATTGATACTGATTTTAATTTTAACGTGCTATTAAAATTATTTTTTTCTCTTTCTAAAAAAATTATTTTTTTCTCACCAATATTAGCTAATAATAACCTACCACTTAAGATTTATTGTGAAAGTATTATGAAAATATTGTGATAAAAATTGATACTGATTTTAATTTGAACGTACTATTAAAATTATTTTTTTCTCTTTCTAAAAAAATTATTTTTTTCTCACCAATATTAGCTAATAATAACCTACCACTTAAAATTTATTGTGAAAGTATTGTGAAAATATTGTGATACCATTTCCCTTTTTTTTTTTCCTTTTTTTTCCCTCTTTTTATATCCTCCACACACGTACCGCATTTCTTTTTCTTTTTGTTTTTCCTTTTTTTCCCTTTTTTTCCCTTCTTTTTTCTCCTCCACACACATACCCTTACACTTTTCTTTTTTTACTTCTTTCCTCTTTTGCAACCTACCACTTCCTCCAAACTCAGAACATTCCAACTCTCCTTCTTCCTCTTTTTTTTTTTTTTCCTTTCTCCCTTTTCTCTTAGCACTTCCTTTCTCCCTTTACTAGAAATATACCCTTACTCTTTTCTTTTTTTTCCTTCTTTCCTCTTTTTTTCCTTTACTCTTTTCTACTCTTTGTTTTTCCCAGAACATTCCACAGACTCACAGAGCTCTCCTTCAATCATTCTTCCTCTTTTTTTTTTTCCCTTTTCTCTTAGCACATCATCTGTAACACCCATGCAAGGGATTGATTTTTTTTTTTTTTTCCTTAGCTGATTTGGGAATTTTTTATAGATTTTTTTGTGTTTGGATTTGGAAATTTGTTATTGAGAGGGCAGAGCAGAGAGATGAGATGAGAGGAATGAGGACCGCGTGAGAACTGAAGCCATTTATCAAGGGTAATTTGGTATTTTTCTGCAGAGCCCAACGGATACCATTCAAACGCACATTCGACTTTTTGTTTATGGACCTCTAGAGGTCCATAATTGTCTTGCGCGTTTATGCCTTCGTCCAAAACACAACTTTTATATAAAAGTTACGTTTCTGCTTCACCAAACGGTAATTTCTGTCCAGCTTTTAAACAAACGCACGTTTCAGCCCCTAAAAGCTTAAACAAACAGGCACAAAATATCCCAGTCTCAGAAAGCCATTACATAATTGAACTGTTAACTAAAAACTCAAGTACCTAATAGTAAATTTCCTTTTTCTCAAGAAATTAATTAGTAGTTAACACTTATTTAGGTTGTGGATATTGTGAGAACATATTAATGTAGAATAAAAAAAAAGTTGGCAACTTTTAGCGGGAAAGATGTTTCCAAATCATTGTAATTATCTCCAAATATATTTACAGTTATTCATATTTTTCTATAACCTAAATTTTTAGGCCAATGTTTCTAACCGTTAAAATAAAAAAATAAAAATAGTTTGATGTGATATTTCTATTTTTTTGCTTGATGTATGCAGTTATTTCTCCAAGCTTTGGGGTACTGTTTCTACTCCTTGTTATTTGGAGGTTATACAAAGCGATAAAGAAAAGAAACAAAATAAAGCTCAAGCAAAAATTCTTCAAAAGGAATGGTGGTTTGTTATTACAACAACAATTATCTTCAAATGAAAACAACGTTCAGAAGGCAAAATTATTCAATTCAAAGGAGTTGGAAATTGCAACTGATTGTTTTAATGAAAATAGAATACTTGGTAAGGGTGGACAAGGTACAGTTTATAAAGGAATGTTAATTGATGGAAGAATTGTGGCAATTAAAAAGTGCAACACAGTGGATGAGGGAAATCTTGAACAATTTGTTAATGAGATTATCATTCTTTCACAAATCAATCATAGAAATGTGGTTAAACTACTCGGGTGTTGTCTTGAGACAGAAGTTCCTTTGTTAATTTATGAATTCATTCCCAATGGCACACTTTTTCAGTATCTCCATGAAGAAAATGAAGATTTTCCATTGCTAACATGGGATATGCGCTTAAGAATTGCCACAGAAATTGCGGGAGCTCTATCATACTTACACTCTGCAGCTTCACTGCCCATTTACCATCGAGACATAAAATCTTCAAACATACTCCTTGATGACAAATATAGAGCAAAAGTAGCAGATTTCGGCACTTCAAGATCAGTGGCCATTGACCAAACTCATGTAACCACACTAGTATATGGTACTTTTGGCTACTTGGATCCAGAATACTTTCAAACAAGTCAATTTACAGACAAAAGTGATGTTTATAGTTTCGGAGTGGTCCTTATTGAGCTTTTAACAGGAGAAAAACCAGTTTCTTCGACAAGATCAGCAAAAAGTCGGAATCTATCTACATATTTTGTTCATTCATTAAAAGAGAACCGTCTCTTTGATATACTTGATACTCAAGTACGTAAGGTTTGTAATAAAGATGAAGTCATGGCAATTGCTAACCTTGCAAAAAGATGTTTGCACTTGAATGGAAAGAAACGACCTACCATGTTAGAGATCATGATGGAATTGGAGGGAGTTCAAAAAGTTTCTCATGTTCAACCAAATTTTGATGAACTTGAATATGTTAGAAATGAAGAAATGGGGCCATGTAATGACGTTTCAATTTCAACAAGTTCATGTTTAGAATTAGGTTCAACTTCATCATCAGATGCCCTACCACTTTTATCCTTTAAATCAGTATGATTAATAAATTATGTACATTTTTATTTTTGTTTCATGTTGTAAACTATTATGAAATCATATTACTAATTTTAGATTCCCACTAGTAGAGTAGCAATAATTATATTATATCTGTGTTTGGTCTTATTTAAATCGTTTTGGTATTAACATGGGGAGTATAATTTAACCGTTGAGTTTTTATGATAAAAAAATTTAGTGTTTAGAATGTTTAGCAAACTTCAATGATAAAGTGTTTTGAAATTATTATTCATGGCTAGTAACCAAATTGATAAAAAGGCTTTTAGATGTGAGAAATGACAAAAGATGACATACATCCGAAAGAATAGTCAGATACTTGAAAAGGTCTAGATACTCCTGCTTGTCAAAAAAAAAAATGTTAAGAGTTTTTTAACTCAATTGACACTTCTTGATGTTTCCAATAAAGACAACCAATATTCAAATCCTCCACTCCTATTGCTAATATCAAATTATAAAAATTAAAAAATAAAACATTTTACATATTCGTACTTTAACCTAATTAATTCAATAATGGTCAATTATTATTCTCTCTCTCTCTCTCTCTCTCTCTCTCTCTCTCTCTCTCTCTCTCTCTCTCTCTCTCTCTCTCTCTCTCTCTCTCTCTCTCTCTCTCTCTCTCTCTCTCTCTCTCTCTCTCTCTCTCTCGCGTTAAAAGTTAAAACTAGGGATTGGTAAGCTGACCACTTTCAATCAAGCTCTTCTAGGGAAATGATAGTTGTGATTTGGGTCTAAATTCAATCAAGCTCTTCTAGGGAAATGATTGTTGTGGTTTGGGGTACATTTATGAGACGTGTTGGTCATTGGAGAAGGTACGAGGTTCACATTGGGTAAGCCTTTCAAAATGTATCAAAAGCAGATGAGATATCTTTTGCAAGAAAATCAAGTTTATTAATGGGGTTGGTATATGGGTGAGTTTTTGGCATGATACTTGGTGGGAAGATTCTTGTCTTAAGGATATGTTCCTTGAATCCTATGGAGTCACAGTAGACAAGAATGCCTCATTTGCATCTTATTTGGATCGTGGGTGTAGTTGGAACCCTTAATTCACTAGATCACCACAAGATTGGGAATTTGAGTCTATGGAAAATTTCATTGAACTGTTGTACTCTAAAGTAACTTCAGGCCAAGGGATGGAACAGATTTTTTGAGGCCTTCAAAGGAAGATAAACTTGATGTTCATTCCTACTGTTAAGTTCTTAGAGGTTTATAGGGAGATGTTTTCCTCAAATGAGTATCTATGTACAAAGGTCCCAAGAAAGGTTGCCTTCTTTCTTCAGATGACAACCCAGGGTAGTAGTGAATAATCTTTGGACAAGGAATATCTTGGTTCTTTTTCTTTTTTTTTTTAGAAGAAAAATATCTTGGTTCTTGATTGATGTTGTATGTGCAAGAATAATGGATTTTGGGAAAGAAGATGGAGATGAGTGGTTGGTGGGATCTCCCATGCCTTAGTTTTAATTTGAATTTTTTTTTTTTTTTAATCTGAGTGGCGGTATAGTTGGCGTTGATGTGACATAGAAAATAATTTTTTATTATTCTGTTTGACATACCAGCTTTTTCTATCCACAAAATAATGATAGGGACTAAATTGACACGAAATTAAAAAATTTAGGGACTAAATTGATCCAATTGAAAGGTTAGAGACTAAATTGAAATATGGTGTAAAGAACAAGAACCAATTTTGTAATTTACCCTTATAAAAATTACAATATTTTTACTAAATGCTTATTTAAGTGATCACTCTTTAGCAAATTCAAAGTCTTTATATTTGTATTAATTTGTGAGTTATTTTGTATATAATGTCAGCATTTGAATGACTATAAATATTATTGACCATATGAACATTTAGTGGCTCAATGTATATAGCAATATTTCCTTACCAAAGACATTTCCTAATAAAAATTTTCCTTTCAAATGTTCCAACCTTTCAATAAGGGAAATTATTGACATAAATAAATGTGGGGGGATGAATGTAAGCTCAGGCCAAGAGCCAAAAGCCCAATGAACTGCTCTAAAGAATGGACCCAGCCTAAGGTATGGTTATGAACGAAGAAGCCTATTGAGTGAGGAGAAACCATTGAAGCCCACACCACTATGGAAATCTAAGCTGACTTCATTCCCTGAGGTCCATTATCGAGGTGGCAAATAGAACTTTCTTCCCGAAGAAATGAATATAATGCGGTTAATATGTCCCTTCTGAACTGAGGTTTCTCCTCTTCTTAAGCTCCCTCCAAAGGACACGACAAAGAAAACGCAGGACCTAATGAAGTAATCACCTCCGCATTAATGAGACCCCTCACCTAATGTCAGCTACATTCAATACAGAATGACTGGCCTGAATAATAGAAGCACCCCCAGAAGTCTACTTTCATGATCAAAAAGTGGTAGAACAGAATGATGATGGGACAAGTATCCCCTAAAATCCAACTGGGAACTAAACAACTAGAAGAGGGAGAGGAAGTAAGAAGTAGATATAAAAGGAGGGGGAAGCCACAGAGAAGGGGGTTGAGAAAATTACAGAGCAAAAGCTTAGGCAAGAACTATATATATATATATATATATATAGGGAGAGAGAGAGAGAGAGAGAGAATGTTCTTTAAGTTCAAGTTCCCTTAATCTGTATGAGGTACCTCAGGAACGTTGTTCCCCTCTATAAAAGAGTTTGATTTGTTCATTATCTGTTTTAATTTGTTGCTTAATCCTCCCATTGTGGATTATTTTTCCCATTTTTAAGAATTAATTGTGTAGATCTGAAGCCTCCTCAACTGCAGCGTTGTTGGTTGTTTTTCACCCCCACAATAAATATTTATTATTTGATTTATGTGAAATTCAAAATGATTGTCAGTGTTCATAAATTCTTAAGTATAAGACTATTTTGTCTCAGCAAATATAAAGATATATAGACCTCTAGCTATGTGAAGTGAATGGGATGTACAAAAACAAATGTAGTTTTGTCTTACCACTATTATATGAAGCAACATATTTCTAAAACACTTGTATGGTTTTTTTCCTCTTCTTTTAATGAAAAATATAGATCCCTACTACACTATATTTCTTGGTAAAAGAAAGTATTATTTTAAGAGTTTCATATCCTACAATCGGTATAGGCTTGTAAGGATAATCAGCAAGGTGGTTGGGTCGTTGTATCCCGGGAGGCACTCATAATATTGTTAGTCTACTACACTAGAAATCTCATAGACAACGTGTATCATCTCAAGATAGTGACCCGGTCCATGTCTCAGCTCCGCCACCTAAAAACATTTTTTGAATTGACAATAAATTATATTTTATTTTATGAGATTATCATTGATGTTGTCCAATTTTGTAACGGAAATTGTAGTGCAGCTAAGCTAAGGTTGTCGTTCCACCGAGAAAAGGAAAACAAGAACACGTCAAAAGCACCAATAATATATAGAAAAAATATGATTGAAACTTAAGAAAAAGAAAGTTTGGTAAAAGTCAATAATTAAAATCACTAGGGCGTTAGGGTTTGTCCACTATTTTTAAGCATCCACTAACAATCCAATTTAGTACACAATCGGGTAAGTAAACACATAAACTATCCAATTGGAAAATTTAGAAATATGCTTCATTAATAAAAATCTCTTTGGTTGATTATATTCATCAACTGTTCCAACAATTTATTCTAGAAAACAATAATTTGCTAAAAAAAGCTCAAGAACATCATATACCCTAGAGGCAATACTATGGAAAAAGTAATATCTAACAAAATTACCCTGTTTTACAAGAAAGATTATAAAACCATATTCTAACAATGAGAAGATTCAAGAATAGACTTATGAAAGAATTAGAAATTAAATATCAATCTAACAAAACAATTATGAAAAGAAAAAAATTGATTTCAATAATCAAAACGTGAAAAACATGCTTGGATTGAATAGTGGACAACTTACAACATTGGGGAATTACCCTTAATCCTAACTTAGGTTCTTAAACTTCCATTGAAAATAAAAACTCTAAAAATTGATGAAAAATAAGGTTTTTTAGCAGCCAAAAACGTGGTTGCCTTTGTATCCCTTTAATATTTATAATATTCAAAACCCTAAAATACATACTCATTAGAAAGGAAAAAATAAAATGTCAATTCCCTTTTTTCAACAATTGGTCAACATCCAGGTTGGTTTTGGCCTTGAATACAGATGATTCTGAAATTTTGGTAAACTACAAAGTTTTAGATCTTCAAGTCCTGTTTCTGTGCCACAAGAATCAAGTCAATAGAATATTGGAGTAAAAAGATATGGCTAAAATACCAATACTGATCAGAATATTTCTATGCCAGGATTATTTCCATCTTTGGCTTAAACGAATCTCTCTTTTTCTTTTTATGTTACCACACATCTCTGACTCATTAAATTCTTCAAAAGCCAGTTCTCAATTGAGCTTCACCCTTGAATTCTCTTAGCTTCATGTTTGCATGCTTAGTTTATTAGTTTTAACCTCTAACTAGAAAAAAAAAAATACACGTAATGAGTATATTTTAGAGAAAACTTACAAACTCTTATATTTACATGTAAGTGTGAGAATAAACA
The DNA here is from genome assembly GCA_028535165.1 of Quercus tomentella. Classification (NCBI taxonomy): domain Eukaryota; kingdom Viridiplantae; phylum Streptophyta; class Magnoliopsida; order Fagales; family Fagaceae; genus Quercus; species Quercus tomentella. The sequence continues at coordinate 56,217,801 of JAPQVY010000156.1, read as the reverse complement.
CAAAATAGATGTGATAATGCCTACCAATACTAAGATAATATTGTACTTTTAAGCTATTATCTATCATTAAGGTAATATCTCTCCATTGTTCTCTTATTTTATGGTACAAATGTAAATTTAGTGAAATATCTTTATTTTATTTTACTGTAGTTATTCTATAAATTATAAATTGTGATATATATATATATATATATATATATATATATATCAATTATTGTTCCAATGAACAACAAGATGGAATAGTGCACTAAAGAACTTTAATACTAGCCAAGAGCTTTGTAACTTAAATGACACCTCCCCATACACAAAGTGTTGGAAGTGTAGGGGAGAAATGGTTCGACCTGCAGGATAAGCATCATATTGTAACCATTGTTATTAATTCCGTTCCATTCTGGCCAAAACGGACGGAAAATTTCGTACCGGTCTACAAACCGGAATGAGATACCCTCTTGTTCCACCTCGGAGAAAATTTCGGCCTATTCCGGTGTGTTTCGGTTGATTTCGGTAAATTCCGGCTAAAATCAAAGATTTGGCCGGCATGCATTTTGGGCTTCTTTCCCTCTTAAAAAATAAAAAGAAAAATCACTGCCGCTGGATCTTCTATAGATGAGATGAAAAAGAAAAGAAAAAAAACAAAGAAAAAAGAGAACGAGATGAAGGCATGAAGCAGAGCCGGTGTGACAAAGAAAATACAAAAGAAGAAGAAGAGGAAAAAGAGACTAGAGAGCACCTGAGCCACTGAAGATTGAAGAGATGTGGGAAGTGGGAACGTTGGAAATGAGAAGAAGAAGAAAGAGTGGTCAGGTGAGACAAGTAAATAGTGTAGGCCATGTGAGTGGGTTGGGAAATGGGAAAAGTTAGTGGAAGGAAACTTCTTGAAAGTTCCTTCTAATTGCCCAACTTGTTTCTTTTATTTACAAAAAGACCATTACTAATTATATTTTAATAACAATTAGAATAATCTACTTACTTTATTTTATAGGGAAAATCATCTGCTCACTTTATTTGAGATTTTTTTATATAAAAAAGTGTATATATATATATATATATAAAATAGACGACCCGAAACACTTCAAACCGGTACGCCGAAATAAGCCGGTACCGAAATATTTCATTCCAGTAGACAAACCGAAATGGGCTCCGAAACGGTATTCATAACATTGATTGTAACTATGTTGGAAAAAAAAAAAAAAAAAACCTTTAATGCTAACATTCAAATATTCTACTTTAGCCAAAACTATGTTTAGCTTTTAAGGACTTTGGCATTAGTGTAGTAAGTAGAGTTTTAAATGCAAGGCTTTATTAGCAGATTTTTTACAATATGTTAGAATTCCAACCTGAAAAGCTCTTTAGCGTTTGAATGTTTAAATAACGTTATTTGAATAACAATTTTCGTTCTTTAGACAACACAACACGTATTTTTACAACACTTTTTCACCCACACGTATTTTTACAACACTTAAATAATGTTACTATAACAACATTACTAAACTGACCTTAAATTTTTGTATTTAGCTGCTAAAATCATTATAAACTTCTTGGTGTTTCTAAAAAAGACATTCAGGGTTCAAATCGCCTCCTTAATTGTTATAAAACTATCAAATTAACAAACACTCAAAAAGAAGTCAAGATTTATAAATTTCAAATCCCCCCCCCCCCCCCCACCCTAAAATCTCTTTAAGAGAATTACAAAAATGAATCGAAGAGTCTTGAACATTTTTTCTTTATTTTTTGGTCTTGCATTACTACCTCATTGTTTTGATGAATTAAGTTAAGTAATGTTATTTTTAGAGCACTAGCATTAGTTGTGCCATCCCAAATTTTATTTTTCCACACCCAAACCTACTTAATCTATTTTAACACATCATTTTACAATACGCCCTACATCAAATGTTCTATTTTAAAAATTCAATACATTAAAATAATATAAAAAACCCATTCAATTTTTATAATCTCAGAACCTCTCTTCTCTCTACTATGAACTCATTCACCACAGCCTCCTCAACCACAACCCAATTCCACAGTGACAACCACCCATAACCACCGGCCACCATGATGCTAAAATACCAACCAAAAAAAAAAAAAAACCAAATGCAAAACACTACCAAAATTAACCCAACCACAAGCAAAAATATAAACCCAGCAAACCTCTAGATCAGAACACCAAAACCACCACCACCTACAACCCAACCGAAAACCATTGCTAGCCACCACTGAGTCAAAGAAAAATTGAGAGAGGAGAGAGATCAAAACCCACCACTAGATCGGAACCCACCAAATCCACAAACCCACCACCATCAATCACCACCCAAAATCAAACCAACACCACCCGCCAAAACCACCACCAATCACCACCACCTCAAAACAACAAACCTATAGAACTACAATCCCATTTCTCATACCAAATCCAATCCCCAAAATTAACCATATGTTGGAAAAATAGCATGGAGTGAATAAGAAATTGATGTTTTCTATGTTCACTTGAAGATGTTATTAAAAGTGGTGAGAATCCTGAGTCCCACATAGGAAAGGAAAGAGATAATATATGAGTTTATATGCTCATGAGTTGGACATTGAGTTGGGCTTTTGGCATATGTGGACTGGGCCTACTTCTCCAAATAATAATATTTTATTATTTTAATTTTTGAGTCAGTTAGTCTGTGCACAGCAATTATTACTGAAATAGAGTGCCTATTCAGTAACATATAATTTTTCATAGTCCCTCATTCATAAAAACTACATTTCAGAAAACTCTCCTAGTAAGAATATTTTGTGCATTTCATTTTGTATCAAAGAGAGAGAAAAAGGCATTGAGTAGTTTGCAGAGCACGATGTTGTGTGCTTCGTTTTCATGTTGTAGATCATTTTATCCTGTGAGGCAAACATCCGTGAGTCTCAAAGCACCACGGTGATTGTGTGAGGGGTGAAATCTGCTTTAAGAAGATTGTGTCAAACACAAGACTTGATCTGAATCATCCATCCTTCACGCATTTGGTTTGTGAGTTTTTAATTATTTGCAGATTTCTTATATATTATATTTTTCTTTTGCCTATCATATCTATTTGTGTTATTGCTTATATTTAGATCTGTATGTTGTTCCTTTTGCTTTATCACAAAAGTAAATTGTTGAAATATATCCAACACCATAAACAAGCAAACAAAGAGAGGGATTCGGTGCATGGCAAGATTAGGCAGAGGCAGCGAAGGCAGGCGCTTGGTGAGATCGATTATGGGCCGGAAATCACTGTGGACGGAGATCACTTTGAGAGAGAGAGAGAGAGAGAGAGAGAGAGAGAGAGAGAGAGAGAAGGATTGAGAGAATGGGTGAGGCAGACGAGAGTGATGAGATAGATATGTGAAAGGAGAGAGAAAAAGAATATTAAAGAAAATTTAGCATTTGTTCTAAATTTGGAATGGCACTGTTCATCCATGCCAAATTTTTTGACATTTAGAACCCTTGGTGCGATGGTCACTCCACAAGTATAAGTGCTTGTGGGGTGTGAGGGGCAAGGGCCGGGGTTCAAGTTTCCAGGAGGGAGTTTCACACACATATACACTTAGATTAGATTAGAGTAGAAATTCTATCTTGTATCAAAAAAGAACATCTGATGTAAGTGATTTTTTAGTGTTTGGTATATTTGGCATTTAGCACACCTCATGCTAATGTTCCTATATTGCTATTCATTATATTAATTGTTTTGTTATTAAAATAAGATTTATAAGCTTCAATTAACTTAATTGGTAATATATCTTATTCATCAAGTAAGGGGTCTAAGTTGGAATATATATATATATATATATATATATATATATATATATATATATATTATTATTAATAAGAAGATTCTCATGCTTCGTCTTCAATTTTCGATGTACCAAAATATTCTCATACAAATTCTAAAATAACATACCCTTTAGTTTAATTTTTTTCCAACAAAAAATCAAAAAAATGTTAAAACAGTAATACTATTTCACGTACAAAATGGGAGAAAAAAAAACCGTTATTCTCACCACCCATATGTATTCAAATGTTTGATTCTTATCTATATTTTTTATCTATTTGAATTCAAATACTTCAATTATCTTTATAAAAAAAATACAAAAATACTTCTTCCAAAGAAATCTTAAAAGAGTAATAATATCTCACATACAAAAGGGAAAAAAGAAAACCATTATTCTCACTACCCATTTGTATTCAAATGTTTGATTCTTATCTGTATTTGTTATCTATTTGTATTCAAATACTTCAATTATCTTTATATAAAAAATACAAAATTACTTCTTTAAAATAATAATAAAATAAAATAAATAAATAAAAACCCACTACCTCACATAAAAACTACTCATTCTTATCCCGAAATTTTTATGGTTTTTTTTTTTAATTCTTTAAAACATTCCAAAATTTTTGTTATCCAAATTCTATACAGTTATCACAATCAACATCCATCCATACTAACGTATATCGTCTTTCTTGTGTTTAAATCTCAAATTTTTTTACTTATCACAATTCTTATCATAATCAATAAATTCAAATGTCTCATTAGGTTTCAACTTCTTACGATTCTCTATTTCATTTGTAAACATTATTCCATATTACCTTACCTCTTTCCTTAAAAAAAAAAAAAAAACCACACGGTTATTTATATATCACTTTTAAATATTATAACACTAAACAAAAATAAATAAATAAAGCATTATTGCACATGCAAAGCACGTGTGATGAGTCTAGTATGTGTGTGTGTGTGTGTGTGTGTGTGTAATATAAGTTGGATTCAAGTTACACATGTGTAACTTTAAGTAATGTTACACATGTGTAACTTTAAGTAATGTTACACTACTCAATATTTTTTAATCGGATGTGAATTTTGACAAATCCACTGTTAGATTATATTATCTTCATATATTCTCTATGCTTGAAAATTTTTGAAATGATCAAAGATTAATAGCCGTGTCATCAATCAATTTTTAAATTCAAGTTTTTGTAGTTTAAAATAATACATAAAAAATGAGTTTATGGATCAATTGACATGAATGTTAAGAACATGTAATTCAACGGTGGGATTTTCAAAATATGAATTTTATAACAAGTTATTGGGTGGTGACCATGGTGTAACATTACTTAAAGTTACACCATGTGCAACTTGAACCCAACCTATTATATATTTAGATGGACAAAACTTAAGTATAGTACCTTAGGTGCTGTTTCTTAGGTTTCCCTCTCAAGATTCTGCCACATGAATACTTAACTAAAAAATACACTTCATTCACATGAAAAAAAATCTACATGGCAAAATCTTAAGAAAAGAACCTAAGTCTTGCCCTATTTAGATTACTTATATCTTATAGAGTAAAACTTAAATATAATTTTGAAAAGTTATCTTGAATAAAATAATACTATTTTTATCTTATCAATCACTACAACCAAATGTTTAAATTCAATTGGGAATTTAATATACTGCACTTAAGTTTATCTAAGTTTTATTACTGTTTTTTTTTTTATCTGATAAGTTTTATTTTATTTATAATTTAATCTTTTGTTTTCACTTAACCTATTTTCATTCCCAAAACACTTTTTTATTTTATTGTCTCTTACCTCTTCCCTTTTGTCTCATCTCTACTCATTATCATCAAGGACGGACCCAATAGGGAACCGGGCCCCCCTGGCCCAAAAAAAACTTATTAGGTTTATTAGCCCCCTCCAACTAGCCCAAAGCCCAACTCAACCAAAAAAAAAAAAAAAATTAAAAACCCATTAAAACCCTTTTAACCCATAGTTACATACAAACCAAATTTAGGAAAATATAAATTTGAGAAAGTTGAGAGAGAGCTAGAGACAGAAAGATAGAGGCTGGAGAGAATAGAGAGTGAGAACAAGGATGTGAAAAAAAAAATGAAGAAAATGAAGCTAGACAGAGGCACGGTGAAAAGAAATATACAGAAAGAAAGAAGAAAATGATGAGAGATTCAGAGGTTAGGTTTGAAATGGTGAAATAGTAGTGTTAGGTGAGATAAGAAATAGTAGCGTTAGAGGAGCAAAGTCACATGGGTAGGAGAGAAAAGGTGAGTTTGGAAATTTCTTATAAAGTATTTACTTTACAAATACCCTAAAGGTGTTTGCTTATTTACAAAAATACCAAAATTTATATATATAATATTTTATAACCAATCTATTTTATTTTATTAAGATTAAATTTTTTTTTTTTTAAACCTATACATATCTGTTATTTTGAAATAGTGCACCGGTATACACTAGTACTGAGATATTCCGTGAAATGATCTTTGGAACGGAATTCAAAACTTTAGAATAAAGCTATAATATATAGAAAGAGAAGAGTTTGTAGAGAATATATACTATTGTTTGGTGTTTGACTATTTGTTGGTAGTGGGGCAACAATAAGGAATAGGATAGAGATGCAAAAAAAAAAAAAAAAAGTTTTTGTTGGTAGGTAATTGCATCTTAATATATTAAGAAACAATAATTTTATATATTTGTCTTGATTGATAGTTTGTTAACACTATATGGATATTGTAACTGTGTCAAAAAAGCTGTCATCTAGGGTGACACGCAAGTCTTCTCTCTAGGTCTCCTTGGAAACCTAGAGGTGAAAAAAGGTTGCCTGGTGCAAACTCTTTCTCCATTAAGGTAGAATCTTCTCAAAGACATGGATGAGATCACGAATAGGTGCGCTGGGGTATGACTGTTGGCAAAGGAAAGAGCTGAAGTTGAGATACAAACCCCGGAAATGGAGGTTGGACCGATCCTAGTTGGAAAGTTCTATACGAAATGATGGGCAAACTTGGAGTTGGCGGCGAGGGTTCTGAAAATAGCATGGAAAACTAAGGAAAACTTTGAGGTGAGTGATCTGGGGGAGAATAAAGTTTTGTTCCTCTTTAAGACGATGGATGATCTAGATAAAGTGCTGCAACTAGGCCCCTGGTCATACGATAAGTATCTCCTCATTCTTCACAAGCTACAAGTAGGGGAATCTGCTCGGAAGGTGTGCCTTTAAAGGGGATCGTTCTAGATTCAAATCCATGGACTGCTCACGATGAGCCAGACCAAGGAAATAGGGACGAGAATTGGGGAAACGCTGGGGTTAAAGGAGAAAATGGATATGGATGACAAGGGTTTTTGTATGGGAGGCTGTCTGCGCATCTGTGTTTCGGTAAAGACCACCGAACCATTATGCTAGGGTCGAAAAATACGTTTGGGAAGAGTAGACCCGTTGTGGGTAGATTTCAAATATGAACAGCTCCCCATATTTTGCTACTGGTGCGGGATGGTGGACCACAATGAGAAAGAATGCATATAGTGGATAAGGAGTAGGGAGTCCTTAAGACCGAAGGAAAAACAATTTGGAGCATGGTTGCGGGCCACACCAAAAAGAACCTAGAAGCCTTAGTTGATCTAGGCAATGAGACACTGCGGACGTAGGGAAGATGGAGACGTTGACAAGACAGATGATAAGATGGTGAGCATCCCAAAGGAGCCTACGCAGATGGGGCAGGGGGCTAGTGGACTGCGGGTAGGTACATTAAAGATCACCAATCTCGAAAGGGAAGACGTGGAGGGTATGAGGAAGCTAGAGAACCGTGCTGAGCCTGTAAAGCCAGTTTTGGAGCTGGCAAGAGACTTTGAAAAGCAACTTGTAGAGATTGACGCAGGAATTCATGGTGAAGCTTCCCGATTGATGACAAAAGAGAGGGCTGTGACTGAAGTGAAGGAAAACAGCAAGGGTCAGGACTCTAAATACATGCACGTTCCCTTAAGATGGTTAAGTAGTGCTGGGAGTACCGGCCCAGATCAGCAGGCCCTCGTGGGCCTCATTGATGCAAACGGGCCCAATATGTCGTTGGGCATGGACATTATTATAGAGCAGGCCCAACCCAAAAATGGTCTCATTTTTGCTTCATATAGCCCAGCACCAATAAAGGACACAAACTCAACGAAGACACCTGGAAAGGGCCCAAAAAAAAAACGAAAATAAGATCTTTGGCAAAAGGAAAAGAGAACACGACAAGGGTGCTTCCAAACTCTGGTATGGAAGCCATGATAGCTCGAGACATGGATATGGAGGTTGATAGAGTGGAGGTAGGTACCAAGAGAAGATGTCGTACACCTTTGATAGGGATACAAGGGGAGAATGGGAATGGCAAGAAAGTGAAAGTGGAAAGGGAGGTGAAGGAGCTTGGAAGAGTTCTGAAACAATATCTTGGATCAGCGACGGCTGCGGAGCAACCCCGCCGAGTATAATGAGTGCCTTAAGTTGGAACTGTAGGGGGTTGGAAACCCCCTCACAGCTAAAACACTCCAAAAAATTGTCAAGGAGGAAGATCCCACTTTAGTCTTTCTAATGGAGACTAAATTTAAGACAACAGAGATGGAAGGAGTTAAAAGAAAGATTGAGAGACAACATGGCCTGGTGGTGCCAAGCCAAAATCGTGGGGGTGGATTAGCCTTACTTTGGAAGAATACGCTACAGGTGGAGCCTCTGACTTATTCACAAAGGCATATTGATGTGATAGTTAATGAGGATGGTGGTAAGAAGAGGTGGAGGTTTACTGGCTTTTACGGCAACTCGGAGACGTGCAAGCAGGAGGAGTCGTGGACATTGATTAGGAATCTTAGTAGCAGATGTGATCTCCCTTGGGTGATCATTGGTGACTTCAATAAGCTTCTTCATGCAAATGAAAAAGAGGGGGGTAATGCAAGACCCGAGGGTCAAATGAAGTTGTTTCAAGACACCATTAATAGTTGTGAATTACGTGACATGGGCTACTGTGGGTCGGACTTCATGTGGAGTCGAAGACTTGGCGCAAGAGGGTGGGTCCATGAACGCTTGGATAGAGCGTTTGTTTCGATGAATTGGACAATAATGTTTCCTACAACTAAGCTCTACCATGTGGCCAATTCAGTGTCCGACCACAGCATGCTGGTTCTTAAGAGTGCAAAACTAATCGAACGGCGGAAAAGGAGGACAAAGCTATTTAGATTTGATTCAATGTGGCTAAGGGGTAAACGGTGTTCAGAGGTGGTCACTGATGCTTGGGAAAGAGGAAGAATATTGGGGACGAACTGGCCGCTTCTTCATGGCTTGGAGGAGTGTCGTGCATCATTGACCAAGTGGAATAAACACTCTTTTGGCCATATAGGCAAACAGATATCCGAGTTGTAAAAAAAGCTTCAGTTGTTGGAGAATATCGGGTGGTGAGTCGGCCTTAGAGGACATTTATGCCATGAAAAAGGAGTTGAATAGGTGGCTAAATGTGGAGGAGGACATGTGGCACCAATGGTCCCGAAATAACTAGCTAAGAGCAGGTGATAAAAATACCACCTTCTTCCACATAAAAGCCTCTAAACGGTTTCAAAGGAACTCCATAAATAGAGTGCTAGATTCAGATAACACTTGGTAGGAGGATGATGAACAAATTGGCAGGACCTTTCTTGATTATTATGAACAATTGTTTACATCCTTGCAGCCAGTGGTGGAGGAGGAGCTACTTGAGGCCATTCACACAAAAGTGACTAATAGGATGAATGCTTCTCTGCTTAGAAACTTTAATGCCCAGGAGGTGGAGAAGGCACTTCAGTAGATGCACCCATTAAAAGCACCTGGACCCGATTGTATGCCCTCCCTTTTTTACCAACATTTCTGGCCTACAGTTAAGTCTATTGTCATTACTATTGCTTTAAATTTTCTAAACCATGGTACTGCTCCCCCACACTTTAATGATACCCATATTGTACTAATTCCAAAAACCAAGAATCCAAAGAGGGTCACAGACTACAGGCCTATTAGCTTATGCAACATGGCCTATAAGCTAGCCTCTAAGGTGGTGGCAAACAAAATGAAATTTCTTTTGCAGGAAATTGTTTGTGAGAATCAGAGTGCCTTTGTGACAGAAAGGCTAATCACAGATAATGTACTTGTGGCCCATGAGATGATGATCCACATAAGTAGAAAAAAGAAGGGTAAATGTGGTGAAATGGCTCTAAAGCTCGACATGAGCATGGCCTATGATCGAGTTGAGTGGGTCTGCCTGCAACAAATAATGAAGAGGTTAGGTTTTCATGATGACTGGATTTCTATAGTGATGAGATGTGTGTCCTTGGTGACCTACGCAATAAGAATTAAGGGACAACCTTGCAGTAAGATACAACCAACTCGGGGGTTGAGGCAAGGCAACCCACTATCACCTTATCTCTTCCTTATTTGTAAAAGTGTCCAACAAACCCAGCGACCCGCTCAACCCGACCAACCCGCCAGTGTCCGACCCGCCGCCACCCGATCCGACGACTCTAGCAGTCAACGCAGGTTTTGAACTCGCTAACCCGACCTCACGCGGGTCGGTTGTCGGTTTTTCCTTTCAAAACCCGTGACACTCAACCCAAACCAAATCCTTTCTCTTTCCGACTAGTTATTATGAATTTTCTACCCGTTTCGACGAAATCTGGTCCAAATCCATCGAGATCCGACGAGATCTCGCCATTATCCGATGAAAGCTAGGCCAGATCATGACGGATCCGAGCAGATCTAGGCCAGATCTCGACGAATCTGGTTAGATTTCGACCTGATCTCATTGGATCCGACCAAATTTCGGCCTCGGTGATAAAACCCGAGACCGACCCAAATCAACCCGAAACCAACGAGACCCGAACCAAAAAATCCGACCAGATCTTCGGGTCGATTTCGGGATCCACCCGCCTCATTCGGGTCAAGTCCGGGTTGGGCACAAACCATACTCGGCCCGACCTGTGGACACCCCTGCTTATTTGTGTGGAGGGACTTTCTACACTCTTACACAAAGTTGCCCAACAGAAGAAGCTTAAAGGGGTGGCTGCCTCTGTCAAGGGACCCAAAGTTTCGCACCTTTTTTTCGTCGATGACAGTCTTATTTTTAGACGGGCAACAAGGGAGGATGCAGCTGAGATTCAGAGATTGTTATAGGTCTACAAAGCCTCATCGAGCCAGCAGCTAAACAAGAACAAGACTTCCCTTTTCTTCAGCCTCAACACGGATGAAAGGATAAGAGAAGAAGTGAAAACCATGTTCGGGGCCCAAGTGATCAAACCCCACGAAACATACCTCGGATTACCCTCACTAGTTGGGAGGTCAAAGTCCAATACCTTTACTCACATGAAACAAAGAGTGGTGAACAAGGTTTTTGGCTGGAAGGAAAAATAATTGACTAGCACTGGCAAAGAAATCTTGATTAAGGCAGTCGCACAAGCAGTGTCGTCATACACCATGAGCTATTTTCTCTTACCAAACAAACTTTGTGATGACCTTGCCGAGATGACTAGACAATTTTGGTGGGGCCAAGCAAATAACGAGAGGAAATTAGCTTGGTTAAGCTGGGAGAAACTGTGCATGCCAAAGGATAGAGGGGGTTTGGGTTTTCACGACTTGAAGCTTTTCAATCTAGCTCTCTTAGCGAAACAGGGATGGAGGCTGCAAACAAACACCTCTTCCCTGTTTTGCCGAGTCTTTAGAGCTAAATATTTTCCTCATGGTAGCTTTGTGGAGGCTGATATTGGAAGAAACCTGTCCTATGGCTGCACAAGGGGTGGTGCGAAAAGGTATTAGATGGTAGGTGGGGGATGGAGAAAACATTAGAGTTTGGTGCGATAAATGGGTGCCAAGGCCGAGCACATACATGTTGGTATCTCTAAAAAATCCAAGTCCACGGGTTGCTCTAGTTAAGGACCTCACAAACAGAGATGCCTTTGAGTGGGATGTGGAGATGGTCAACCAATGTTTCAATGCCGAGGATGCATCAGCTATTTTGGGTATACAGTTAAGCTCAACTGGCAGACATGATAGGTTGATTTGGGCTACTAATAATTCTAGAAAATTTTTGGTGAAGTCAGCATATGCATTAGCCTATGAGGAAAGGCTGGAACAGAACAGGGGCGATTGCTCAAACGACTCAATTTGCAAACAGTTTTGGAGAGGTATTTTGGCAGCTGAAACTCCCACACAAGCTAAGACACTTCGCATGGAAAGCAGGTCGGAATATCCTAGCAACCAAGGATAACCTCAAACGAAGGAAAATTACCGTGGATGATGTTTGTGTCTTATGTGGACAACCTGAGGAAACAACATGCCACCTATTGTGGTTTTGCAAGCACGCCCATGAGGTATTGGAGTCCAATAAGCTTGCTCTACTCTTCGTCATTGATCAATCGTGGACCTTCCTGGATGTTGTACAGAACCTACAAAATTGGGAAGCAACTCAACCCAGTTTGATAGAGAAGGTCATCTTAGTTTGCTGGGGAATATGGAAAGATCAAAATGAAAGAAGGATGGGGGGGGCAAAGGCAAGCCGGGAAGAGTGATCCTGAAGACCGCTTTGCACCTTATGGAAGAATACCACGCTGCAAATGAAGTTGGATAGGGAGATATCCCAGGAGTGGGACCATTGACAATATGGAAGCCACCTGCTCGAGAATGGTACAAAGTGAACGTAGACGATGCAATTTTCCTGCATAGGAAAAAAGCAAGAATAGGTGTGTTGATTCGGGATGAAACAGAGGAGGTAATAGCAGCCTTTAGCAAGGTAGTGAATGCACCTTTGGGGGCAACGGAGATAGAAGCAAAAGCAAGGGAGGCGAGGGTTTTGTTTGCAAGGGACGTGGGTATTAGGGAGGCAATGTTTGAAGGCAACTCATTGATCATTTGCAAGGCCCTCCAGGGTGAAGGGGTGGCTCCTCCATTCAAAATGTGCTGGAAGGAACACTGGAACTAACCACAAGCTTTAGGAACTTTTCTCTCTCATGTGAAAAGACAGGGAAATGTCCCTGCTCACTTGTTAGCGCAATATGCTAAAGAACTCGAGGACTATGTAGTTTGGCTAGAGGAATGCCCTAGCTTTTTAGAGCACGCGTGTGCTCATGACATATATGTAGTCTCTTGATTTAATGATATTGCTCAGTATTTCCTATCAAAAAAAAAAAACACTATATGGATTTTTTTTTTGGGTAAACAAAAAATGGGCAGAAGAGGGCAACCAATGTGACTTCCCTAGCTAGAAGTGTAGGAATGGCAATAGGTCGAGTTCGGGCCGAGTTTCTTTATACTCGAACCTGCCCCATGGGTCCATACCTGTTACCCAAACCCACCCCATGGGCCCCACAATCCCCGTCCAACCATCCCCCTTTCAGGGCCCAGTCTAAAGGCCCTAAACCTTGACCCAATTAAAAAAACAAATAAAAAAAAATCCAGGCTTCACGTCAGAAATCACAAAATCACAAATCACAGCCAAGCCATTTTCATTAATGCGCGGTAAGCTAGTAACAAATCACAAAGACCCATGCTTTCATTTTCCACACTTCACTTCACAAAAAAAAAAAAAAAAAAAAAAAAAAAAAACCTAGAATTTATCAATCATCAAACTAAAAACAATACAACCCAACCCATTAATAGAAATATTCATGTAAAAATTAAGAAATTAACCCAAAAAAAAAAATAGGGAACAAACCCAGAGAGGTGAATGTTGGCTTGGCAAACCCAGGAAATTTCACTCTCACGGTCTTACGGTGAGCAATGACAGATCAGAGAGGGAGGGATGTTGGCTTGGCTTTGACGGCGAGGTGGATGTGGAAATGCATGGAGGAGGAGTGGCTGAGTGAGAGTGAGTGCTTGAGGGAGGCGACGGCCATGAGGGTGGGTGAGACCATGAGAGTGATGGCTTGAGGGAGGCGGCGGCTGTAACTGTGAGGATGGATGAGAATGAGAATGAGAGCTTGAGGGTGAGAGGGACGGCGGGCTGAGTCTGAGAGAGATTAAGAGTGAAATTAGGTTAGGGTTTGGAGTAGAGGAATAGAATAGTTACGGTATTTATATATTTAGGGTATTTTAGTAATTATAACATATATGCGGGTCGGGTTCAGGGCGGATATGCATAATACCCAAACCTACTTCGAGTTACATTTTTAAAAACCAAACCCACCCCATTTACTTAGCAGGTTGGGTTTTACTTGACCCATTAGGGTCGGGTCGGGTCGGGTATCTACGGGTCAAGCAAATTTTGCTATTCCTATAGGCGTGACTATATTAGCACCCTATTCACTTCCAAACCAAACCCCATACTCTCAGTCCATAAGAAACTCACTTATTATTTTTTGGATCATTTAGGATGAAAATGGGATATAAGAAACACTAAACACACAACTAATTGTTGAGACTCAAACTCAATTCTTGAAACTTATTGGCCAAATATATTACCAACTAGACCACCCGAATGTGAGTTGTTCTTCTTTAACTTTAACTTGAAATTCTAAATTCTAGGTCTATTGCTAATTATCATTAATGTTGAAGCCACTTTAAAAGATGTCAAAATACTACTAACCCACCTTGAACCTGATTTGTCACTTATCCCAATACTCTTGCTCCATGCAGGTTTTTCCCAACTTGATCCGACTCCACCCCCACGTGGCCCAAATCATATTATATCATATCATATTATATATAATAAAAATTGGGCTTAGGCGCCATGGTTGCGCCAAGTGTCTTCACCAAATTGCAGAAATTTTATTAAATTTTTAGATTTTTAAAGAACTAAAAATTCATTCTTATCATTAAGCAGTTTATCTCATCATGAGGATTCTAATTCATTCTTATCATTAATTAGTTTAACTAAAAAAAAAAAAAACTACTTCACGTAAAAGAAAAACTACTTCACTTCACGTAAAAAATTTTTAGTAGTTTATCTTATAAAAATAAAAAATAAATAAAAAAACCTACTTCACTTTACTTCACCTGCTTCACGTAAAAATTTATAATTTTTTTTTTGTAGCTAATAACTTTAACTATTTTTTTGGGATAAAGTATTCCTAAACTTCTTGATTAGATAAGCTCCTTTTTCTTTCTGTTCATATCAAGTTATCTACTTTTTGTTCATATCAAGTTATTTTCTTCTCAAATCTCAGATCTAGCTACTAATATTCCTATACACTAAGCTATTTAGTACTCCTGTCATTATGTGAGCTCACCCCCACAAAAAAGTTGATTAACTTCGCCCATCACAAAAATCTAGAAAATGCAATGCAATGGCTCAAAACAGTAATCAACTCGAAGAACAAGAATACATTGACAGAGAATAGTGGTGGTGGGATTATGAGCACTAAAACCTTTGAATCTTTGATTCTCTGAACCAATTTTCGAATATAGGATTTCACCATATGAGTCAAGTATACCCACCCTTCTTTTGTTTTGTTTTATTTATTTATTTATTTTTTGGGTGTGAGGATGAGGTAAAGAAAAAAAAGAATATTTGAATTTGAAAAAGAGTACAAATAAGCCGAGTTTGATTTTTTTTAGTGAACTCAAGTAGTTCCCAATATAAACAATGCAACACAATCGCCAGAAGCTTGATCCAATGATTAGGAGGAAGAACAAGACGAGGAAGAGGACCATTAAATGGTAGCATCAAGGTATTAATCATTACCAATTTTTTTCAAATATAAATGTAATAATGATCTTAAAATAAATAAACTTATATAATTCTCTTAGACTATATCTAATTATATATAATGATTTAATTAAGTAAATAAATCTATTTATTTACTATTTCTTAAGTTTAAATATTACTAAAAAAAAATACTAAATGATGTAAGCGGAAAAATTTTAATTCTCTAATTTAATGAAATTAATTAGGTTAGAGAGAAAATCTCTTTGGAACCATATAAAATATTTAAATAAAATAAGATTTTTCGATTTTAGATTTATAGATAAACATTTTATTATAATTTTTTTAATTGAATCTTTTACTAAACCATGTTTTAAATTATTTTATGGATTGCATTTATATATTCAATCTTAGGCATTTTCATATATATATATATATATATATCTGTGTGTATATTGTGGTTTTTTATGTTTTAACTTAAACTAAAAGAGTACTTCACTTCCCAAAAAAAAGTAAAAGAATAATTTATTTTTATTATCTATTTTATTATTTAATTTCAATGAAACTAAAAAATATTTTCTTATTTTCAGTTTACACACAATTCTTGATTAAGCCCTATGCATCGTAGGGAAATGTTTGTACTTTCTTTTATTGAAAAAAAAGATATAATTTTTTTTTTTTTGTTCTTATCTTCTTCTCCTATAATTTCTAAGTTTATAAATTGGATTACAATCCAAATTCTTCATCTAATCCTTTTATTATTAAGAGCAAATAAAATCCTATCTCCAAAATAAATGGATTGCAGCGCCATCATTTTGTTTAGTTGATTTTTTTTTTTTAAGCCAACCCCATTATTAATATATAATTAACTTCACAAAAAAAATATATATATATGAATTGTATTCATCTCATTTTGGGTATTATTATTATTATTATTATAGTCTCACACAATACACATTCATTATATAACTTAAAAGAAAAATATTCATTTATTTTTATTTTTTATTTTATTATTTAATTTTAAGTAAATTAATTATAAAATTATCTACATACGAATTAGAAGTTAGAATTGGAAATGCTCTTGAAAATAAGGTAAATATTTGTATGAGAAAATTTCATCATTATTGATCCTTCAAAGTATTTGCAGGTGCAAATACAATTGGAAGGATGATATAACAAAAATTCAGTAAGTACTAAACAACTGTGGTGGATTTGGTGGTATCTTTTAGAATTTATCTCATTATATATAATGATTTAATTATGTAAATAACTCTATTTATTTACTATTTTTAATGTTTAAATATTATTAAAAAAAATTCTAATCGATTTAAGTGGAATAACAATGTTTCAGATACAAGCTTGAATTGCAAGTTGGTAAGACAATAAAATTTGCAAATTTGTGTAGTGTTTGACAAAAAAATAAAATAGAGGAGTTAAATCAAGATCAAGTACCCGCAACCCTCCAATATGAAAGAAGATGTAAGAATGGTAGAAATTTTTTTTGTCAAATTAAATGAAATTGATTGTGTTAGATTGAAAATTGATGTTTTCTCTCTTTTGAGAACATATAAAATATATAAATGAAATAAGCTGTTTGAAAGCACTTTTATTATTATTATTTTCATTTTGTTTATTTTCTTTAGTGTTATTATTGGTTTTTTGTCTTCATGTGATTTTAATTAATGAATTCAAAACATTTGAAAACATTGTCAAGTTTCTAAAGGCTCCTTCTTCATTTTTGTATTTTGTTTTTATTAAATTGTTTAGGTTTTGTGTATTGGTTGCCTTTTGTTTAAACTAATTTTCTTAACTTTGATCTAATTTATATGCTTAGGGTTAGGGTCTTAGAATTAATGAATAAATATGGTTAGAATTAATAGATTAATTTTAACAATTTTCTTATTTGATTTTTATGTTACATCAAATTATCAAGATGTTCTACACGTGTATTCTTGAATTATCAACTTGAATTTTAATTTATAATATTATCAAGATTATATTAATTTTAGATTTATCAATTGTTTAGTACTTTTTTAAAAATAATTATCAATTTAAAATTTCTTTTGAATTATCAATTTAATTTAGTTTTAGGAAGAAATCTTACCCCTTATTTTAGTGAGATAATTATTTACACTTGATAATTTTTTCTTTTATCTTTATTAAATCTATTAAAATATATATTATTTATACATTTATTTTATAAACTTTTTCATAAAACCGTGCAACGTACGGGCCTATAACTAGTTATATTTATATATTTTGGTCTTAAGCCTTAGCGTCACAAGTTTACAACCGCTTTCTTTTATTATTAGAGCATTTCCCTCAAAGTTTTAAAAAATTTTAGCATTTAACATCTCAAAAAACCATTTTATCAATTTTAACATCTTATTTTACAATACATCATTCATCAAAAGTTCAATTTTTTTACCACTTTATTTAAA
The DNA here is from genome assembly GCA_028535165.1 of Quercus tomentella. Classification (NCBI taxonomy): domain Eukaryota; kingdom Viridiplantae; phylum Streptophyta; class Magnoliopsida; order Fagales; family Fagaceae; genus Quercus; species Quercus tomentella. Next base: position 56,199,949 of record JAPQVY010000156.1, on the reverse strand, counting down.
ATTAAAATAATAAAAAAAATACTTCTACAAACATTAAAAGTAACACCACTTATCTAAGGAATATAATAATATTTCTTGTTATAAGAAATTTATAGAAATAACATCTTTGTTGTAGGGTATTTTTTGTGGAATGAGATGCTAAAATTTGACTTTTTAGCTTTTAAAAGTCTTATTGTGAATACTCTTATCCTATGTTGGGGTTGGGTGGGTCTTCCACTCACTCACACTTTCTTAATGTCTTGTCCTAACAGTTAACACACTCATCACCGCCCAAACTTTGGCTTGGCAATGGCAATGTCCATGGCCATGGCTGCTTCTCTCTTGGGTCTCTCCCCCCCACCTCTATGTTATGGAAATTCCCACAGAAATCATGATATGGGATTTATGACTATCGCAACGCCCTCCTCATATTTTCACTCTCTCACTCTGACTCTCAATTCTAACCCAAAAAGGACTAGTAGTACTATCAGGTACCTCTCCTTTTGTTCTTTGGTTTTATCCATTTCCTTTTTTTCATGTTCCTTGAGTGATTGAATTTGAATAATAATGGTGTTTTAGATGTCAATCAACAAGTACTGATGAACCAAAAACCAGAAGAAATTTACTGGATAATGCTAGCAACCTCCTTACCAATTTGTTAAGTGGAGGAAGTCTTGGGTCTATGCCTATAGCTGAAGGTGCAGTCTCGGATTTGTTTGATCGGCCTCTCTTCTTTTCACTCTATGATTGGTTCATAGAGGTACTTTACTTTCCCTCTTTTGCAAATTTGTCTATTAGATGATTTAGTTGTCAGCTGGTTGATTGAAAAAAAAAAAAGCCCTGCAGTACTTCTATTGAATGTTGAGTTGCATTTATTGAGTGATATAGAGAATTTATAAGTTGGGTTTTGAAAACATAATTTTTAAAAGGGTTCAATTAATGTATGCCTGTCTGCTCTTAAGCATACATTAATCGTCCATTCTAGAAGGAAAATTGAAAAAACTCAACAAAAAAAAAAAAAAGTTATTGACTTTTTCATTTTCCCATTAAGATTTTCCTAAAATAGTTTACTACTGTATACTCTAATCTAAAGGCATGCATTAGTAAACCCCTTTTTTAAAATGCAATTGAAGGTTTTAAAAATGTAAATTATTTCAAGTTTTCATGTAAAATCTCCCCCCCCCCCCCCCCCTCCCCCTCCACAAATTTGCAGTGCCAACCGGGCTCGAAATTTGAATTTTTGTTCTTAACGTCATTTACTTTTGTGTGCATTGTGCTTTCGTGATTTGATAAATGTGGACATGCTAAGTCCTATAGTTCACTCTCCTCTAAATATGTTTGTTGAACTTGGCAGCATGGCTGTGTGTATAAACTTGCTTTTGGGCCAAAAGCATTTGTTGTTGTATCGGATCCTATCGTTGCAAGACATGTTCTTCGAGAAAATGCATTTTGTTATGACAAGGTACTACCTAATTATATGCTTCTTGACTCCACCCATCCCTCCTCTTGTCAACAGATTATTGATGTCAATATGAGTTTATGTAAAATGCCTTTTATTTATGTAAGCATGTATGAACTTTCTTTGTTTGGTCTATACTCGTATCGTCTAAATTATAGCTCACATATTTATACAACTGTTCCAGAGATCTTATTTCTTTTTTGTTGATAAAATAGGGTTTTGACTTTTGAGCCTTTGCCAACATGTAAGGTTGGCATTAGTTTTTGTTTGTCTCAATTGGGTCTTGAGGCCAATAGTATGGGAAATTAATTGAGAAAAACCATCAATCACAAGAGAAATGACAATACCATTACCAGGTGAAATGATTCCAAACCTTATGAATCTTGATAGCTTTGCTAGCATGTTTGATCATTATGGGATTTGACTAGCATACTTTTAAATTATATGTCATCTTTAAGTACTTTCTGCATATCATTTATTTATTCTAATCTATTAGTACTCAACTTATTGCAAACTCAATTAGGGAGTCCTAGCTGATATACTAGAACCAATAATGGGCAAAGGACTTATACCTGCAGATCTTGACACTTGGAAGCAGAGGAGAAGAGGTAAGCAAGTAAAAAATGTGTATTTTTGGGTTTTGCACCTTAGTTTATGACAAAACTCAACTACCTCTATATTAATTCTCCAACTAAAATGATGATCCACAATTTGTTGATATCTAATTCCTCTGCAGTCATAGTCTCTTTAAAATCCTTTGGGATTAGTTAGTTTTGAAAGGTGGCTTAGATCAAAAGATGATTTTCTTACAAATGTAAGTACATATTGGTAATTTTGGGAATGTCAAGTTGTATATTGTAAGAGTTCATATTGTCTGGGAAGTCATCAGGTTTTCCTAAAACAATACAAGTTTGTTGTTTGACCAATTGAATAACTTATGCAACATTAGTTACTTATCAAATCCTTATTAGTTTTTGGCACTATATATATATATATATATATATATATATATATACACACACACACACATACTCTTCATAGACATTCTTTCCCTTCATGTTTTATATTTAGGCAAGTTCAAACGTTTTATAGATGAACTACACTAAAAAAATTATAGAGAAAATTTGCTCTTAATAATTGTCATAACTTAGATGCTTCATACAGTTGGATAAGTGTAAAAAATTAGACAGGATATACAATGATAAGTAATTGAATGCCAGGAAGTGATCCTTAGTGTCTTGTGTTAGGCACTTACTGGTAAATTTTATATGTTATGCAGTTTCTTCTAGTTTAGTTAGATACAAAGTGTTCTAGCTTATAGTGATGGATGACAACCAGTATAAAGGCTAACAAGTAGGCACCTATATCATGATAGTCTGAGGTCTGATATCCAGTGCCTCCCCAATGTCTTGCAGGAAGTTAATAACCTAATCAAATTTTGTAGTAGTATAATATAATATTACTCATTTATGTATTTACCAACCTATCCTGATCTGGATAGTAAATCAACTTTAACCCGGTGCCGTTGAGAGACGCAGATGGTCTGCTTCCTTAAAAAAATTGACATGCCAGTCATTAAATTACAACAAAAGTAAACCAGTTATTTTTGACTGACTAAAGGCTTATATGTTAAAAGCTTAGAGTTCTTAGATACAAGATTATCGATATAAGGTCAATTTTTTATTAATCATAATGGTACTTCTGAATATAAATTATTACTTCTGGAATGGGGTTAAACTTGTTTTGCTTATTATAAATTAGCTCTTCCAAGCTTTTAAACTTGTTTTGCTTATTATAAATTAGCTCTTCCAAGCTTTTTTTATTTCCTTATTATGAGATGGCATTGATTTTGTCTAAATAACTCCATCTGCAACTTCTTGATATATATATATATATATATATATGATCAGTCTACCTCTTTGTTCTATTTTAAATCCAATCATATTAGAATAGTAATATGTTCCAGGCAAAATGATGCTCATAGAAATGGGAACTTAGACATGATATTATTTCAAAACTACGGACTAAATTTGATTTTGGACCTGATCACTATCCTCCATGGGAGTCTACATATAAATATATATATATATATATATATATATATATATATTATGTAATTTTTTATGAACTGATACATCAGGCAGTGTCTATGGTTGTTCCATTCTTTGCGAGAAGAGAGCTATTTTTTATGGTTAATTCATACTGGAACTGAATCTTTTAATTTATTTAAAAATAATTCACAGTTATTGCTCCTGGGTTCCATGCCTTATACTTGGAGGCTATGGTCAAGATATTTACTGATTGTTCAGAAAGAACAATATTGAAATTTGAGAAGCTTCTACAAGAAGAGACATTGAACAGAGGGAGGAAGACAATTGAGTTAGATCTTGAAGCAGAGTTTTCTAGTTTGGCTCTTGACATTATTGGGCTTGGTGTGTTTAACTATGATTTTGGTTCTGTTACTAAAGAATCTCCTGTAATTAAGGTATGCCCATCAATTTTGTTGTGGTGTTGCATTCATTGAACATTACATGTCAACAAGCTACTTTCTTCTTTTCTTTCTGAGGGATCATTTATGCTGAAACGCATATGCATCTCATATACACATTAGAGCAGCAGTTTCTCTTACATCTATATTTCTGGGGTCTCTCTCTCTCTCTCTCTCCTATTGAAAAATCATAGACACTGTAAATATGCACAGAACATCAATCTTCCAAAATATGATATCATTAATCTAATAGGTTTTTAGATTTTTCGCTGTTATGAATCTCTCTCACCCTGCATCCTTGCTCTGGTGTCCGCACCAAGGAGTGATTGATTCAATGCATGGGCATGAAAAGAGGTAGAGAAAGACCAGAAACAGCATTGGTAGGAGTAGTGAAAAATGACGTGTTAATTGAAGATGTGTAAAAGAGTATTATTTTCCATAATATAGAATGATTGAGAAGAATACATATGGTTGATCCCATTTAGTCTATCGACATATAGCACCCCCAAAATCTTTGGATTTAGGCTTTATTGATGTTGTTTGTATGTGTATTAATTTAAGCTCTATGAAAATTTGGAAGGCAATCCCTCATTGTCTCATGTGAAGCATTTGGAGATAGAGAAATGCTAGGTGCTTTGAGGGGTGTGAAAGTTCAATTTTAGACCCAAAACTTTCAGTCCTCACTTCTTTATTTGAGTGGATGAATGCTTCAGGGCTATTATTCTTCTTCAATTTACTTGAAACGCTTGATCGTTGTAATTTTATTCTTAGTTGAGGGTATATCTCTTGTATAGAACAGTATAAGGTTCATGATGGGCTCTTTTAAAAATATATTATAGGCAGTATATGGCACTCTTTTTGAAGCTGAGCACAGATCCACTTTCTACATTCCATACTGGAAAGTTCCTTTGGCAAGGTGGATAGTCCCCAGGCAGCGGAAGTTCCGGACCGATCTTAAAGTTATCAATGACTGTCTTGATGGACTCATCAGAAATGCAAAAGAGACCAGACAGGTGAGAAAATATTTATTCTCTTTGATGGATGTACCTGAAGATTGAATGTCATTTAAATAGGCAATGATGAAAATGTAATTTCTACAAATGTGAGCAACTGTTATGCATTTGGAAGACATTGGTTATCATTAATTCTCTTGAATGAACTCATCAATGTGCGGAAGGTACCATGTCAATGATAGTGACTTTAAAGCCTGAAATGTGTAGAAAGGTAACTGCATTTACCACATGCCTATATTATGGAATTATTTATTTAATTAATTAATAATTTTTTTGGGGCACCACAAATAACTCTTGGTGACAGCTTATGAAAATTATGCATTGTATATTGCAACAACAAAAAGCAAGCCCTAATCCCAAATTTTTGGGGTCAGCTATGGAATTTTTCCAATTGCTGAGTGCTGATACCTACCAACTTAGGTGTTAATTCCTAAGTTTTTCTGCTTGGTACAAATTCCTGGCAAACCCTAAGTGCTGATTCTTAGGAAGCCTATCCTTAACTTTTATCTTCTTTTCAATATTGCATGGCATCAACTTGGTATTAGAGTAAACCCAATCCAATTTCCAGCAAAACTAAGAAAGCAACCAAATCCACCCTTGTGAGCACTGAACCCTCATCCCGCCAGCACCCATCATCAATCCATCAAAAAGTTTCATACCCACAAACCCAAGACAAACCTGACCTGAAACCAGCTACAAACACTCTGAACCCATCAAGTACCTCACCCGCCATGAGACTCCCTCGCCAGTAACCCATCAGCATTGAAATCACCACCCAAAAATAAATAAAAATAATAATAATAATAAAAACTTTTGTTGCCACCTGAACCTACCAAAATCCAACCCTCCAACCATGAGCCTCACCAACACATCAGCCAAAAATTGCCATCGACATCCAGCCATATAACCATCTTGTTTATCACTGTCAAGATTGCGTCAAAGGCCACCATACCACCGCCACCGCAAGGTCCACCATAACTTCCTCATGCTCCCATCACCAAACCCCCTCTCACCAGTGGCTTCAAGTTTTGAGGTCCCATGCGACTGCACCGGCTATCCATCGTGCTGAGAACCCACCACTTGCCAACCTCCCTCTCACCGCAACCTCTTGGTCCTGAGGGCTTGGTAAAGCATCAGGGGTGGGAAAGGAAGTCAAGTCATCAGAGATATTTGCATCTCTTATAGATGCAGAGTATGATGGCTTGCCAGATAAGAGATGACCAAATAAGCCTTTTTCTTGTAAGAATATCTCAACTGAGCAAGCCCAGCATATTAAATCCTGCCATTTAACTTAATATAAATAGACATCATGAGAGCACTGAAAGTTGTCAAGAAGGGCATAATCTTAGTTCTAGTAGTATGATGTGAGTAAACAAGCAAGAAATGTAGCAGTGCAACAAGAAAATGGAGAAAAAGGCCTATGAGAGTTTTGCTGCATCATGTGTTTTTGTTAACTGTGTATGCATAAAGGTGGTAGTTAACTCTTGATGCATATAGTAAAATTAAAATGGTTTGCATTCTTTCAGAATTGAGTGATTGATGAGGACCTTGAAATTTGTAAATTCTATGTTGATAAGAATATGGTATACCCTCTGATATATTTTTGTCTCAAGATGTAATTTCTAATAACTAATGTGGAAAAGAACATCAATAATTGGAAAAAAGAAAAGCAATGAAAACTATTCCTTTATGTTTTATCTCATCAAAATAAGTTCATTACTGCATATGAATCTGTACATGTTTAATAAAGTATTGAACATTACTTTATGTATGATATTACTGGCTCAAGTCAATGTGTTCTTAGCTTGGTTCCCAATAGCACGTGCACAAACAAATTAGAAATTAGTTTTAAGAACTTGATTTTGTTTAGGTTGTATGACAGGAAACAGATGTTGAAAAGCTGCAGCAAAGAGACTACTTGAATCTCAAGGTGGAGACTCATCATCTACTTTTTGTCTCTTCCCGCAACCCCCCCCCCCCCCCCCTCCCCCCTTCTCTTTTCTTGCTCTGTGCTGTATTTATCCTCTGTTTGAAATATCATCTGATTGACTTTTACTAGTTAAACAGTAAAGTTTTTATGTAGGAGTTATAATAAAAAAAAATAAAAAATAAAAAAAAATTTTGAGATTCTGGAATTGTAACTATGAAGTATGCAGGATGCAAGTCTTTTGCGTTTCTTAGTTGATATGCGGGGAGCTGATGTTGATGATCGTCAGGTAAATATATCACCTTCAATCTTCCGGAATAAGATTTCATGCCAAGAAATTAACTTCCTCAGATAAACTGTATTTGCTTTTTCTATCATCTGATTCTAGATAATCAGTAAATTTTGTAATCTTATTCATGTATACCATGCATTTATCTTTTTCTAGACATGTCAATAATTGGGTGAAAAAATTGGAACATCTCTAAGTCTGTGTGCTGGTGCGCCATTTATTAGGTTGGACCTGTCTTGAACCAGCTATATTTCCTCGACATTTTTGGATGTATAATTACAGTTCAAAATCATGTTACCATGCCTTTTGTTTAATTCAGGGCTGACTGTGAAATCTCTCTTTCTAAGCCTTTTTTTTTATTGGATGGCTTCTCAAAGTAGTCATTCTATCACTAGTTTGATGGATTTTATTGAATGCTGTACTTTTTTATATTTGCATTACACCACCAGTACATATCCCATGTGCTGGGGGTTGTCTTTTTTATATATTAATAAATTCTTACTTACCTATCAAAATAAAATATGTCTACCATACTTTTTTGACAGCTTCGGGATGATCTGATGACAATGCTTATTGCTGGCCATGAAACAACAGCTGCTGTTCTTACTTGGGCTGTTTTCCTGCTTGCACAAGTATGATTCTTCATTACCAACTTTTGATACAGCATTGTAACTTTCATGAAAATGGGTTCTCAATACATGCTATTCCATGACTTTCATCAATGGCTCTTTTCTTCTCGTAAAGATGATGCAACCATGCTCATGCATTTTGATTTTCTGAATTGCAGAACCCCTCCAAAATGAAAAAAGCTCAAGCAGAGATTGATTCAGTGCTTGGCCAGGGGAGACCAACATTTGAATTGGTTAAAAAATTGGAGTAGGTCACTGATTGGTACTTTTATGAATTGTTTCTATTCACCAGTAGCTCTATGTTGAAAAAGCGTTTGTATTGGTGCCCACGTAAAATACGCTTTAGCATATAATAACAATGAAACAAGTAGATGTAGCAATATATCATTAAGTTTGTAGTGTTATGAGCTAGGAACATGGTTAAAATGAGGGCATAAATGGATACCTTATTTTAGAGGATCACCAAAGTAATTATTCATGTTGGTGCCTTTTTGACATTGATCTTTCTCCCAAAAGGGGAAGAGTAATGGTTTCTTTCCCATATGTGTACAAGTGGTATAATCTATCGGGGGGGGGGGGGGAAAGTACTTAAATTTTTTGTTAAATTACATTTTGAACCCCTAATTTACGGGTGGTTTTAACCCAACACTTTCAGAAGTTTCAAATTAAACTTCACACTTTAAAAATGTTTGAATTTAAACCATAAACCCATTACATGTGATGCCATTAATGGAAAATACTGTAATAAAAAAAATGATACCATGTGGCTTGAGTGAAATAATGTCCATATAACAGACACATCTATTGAAATAACCACACTGCGTAGTTTTGTTTAAGTAATATCTGTTAATGGCATCAACTTAAATAGTTAAATGGGTGTGGTTTGAATTGAAATGTTTTTGAAAGTGTAGGTTTTAATTTGAAACTTTTGGAAGTGTGGAGTTTAATATGAAAATACTCCTAAATTGTGGGGTTTGAAATGTATTTCATTCTAAATTTTTTAATGCTATGTCATTGATGACATGAAAATCTTAAAGAGTTTGATAGCTTTATGGGTTACAATTAATTTATGTTTGAAATTTGCATAGACCGCAACAAAAGAGTTACATGGAAGGTTCCAGCACAATCAAGCTTGACCTTGGCCGATCAATAGCAACCCAAGCTTGTCCTAGTTCACCTAGCTTAAGTCTTAGACCGAATCCCTAAATTTGCTGAGCAGATGTCAAACAGCCCAAGAATGCTTGTACTCAGTCTTTTGCACCTTCTTCTAATAATTAGCAGTTTAACAATTTGTGTTATGTTCCACTCTTTCAGGTATATTAGACTTATTGTCGTCGAAGTTCTGCGTTTGTATCCTCAGCCTCCTTTGCTAATTAGACGTTCTCTCAGATCAGATGTATTACCAGGTATTACCATGTATTACCATGAGTTTATAAAAAAGCATTAGCATTTCTACTAATTTTATATGAACTTTAAAATTTGTATGAATTATTTTGCAAAATACTGAATTGTGCCATTATGATTCTTTTGAGGTTGCATCAGTCCATGCAACAACTTCATCTGGTTCATGTGGTTATGAAGACATGAACCGGACTGTCTACAAGTGATGTGCTTGTCTTTTTCCTGCATACATAATTTTATAAACATTTATTTCTTTTGATAAATGGATTAAGAATCGGACTTTATTTTAAACTTGCAGGAGGGTACAGGGGTGACAAAGATGGTTATAAGATTCCTGCCGGGACTGATATTTTCCTTTCTGTGAGTAGAAAGCATTTATATCCCTTTTATCTTTGTGCTTTATATTGACATTAGAACTTGTTTTAAATGTAATGCTTAAGTGGAACTTAACCCTATCTGCCAGAAGGTTACTCTTATATACGCATACAAATTAGACAAGTGCACACTTAAGTTATTTGCATTTCACTTTTGCTTACAACTTAATTTATTCTCTTTCTTTAACATAATATTCCTCAATATTTTGTCACATTCAGGTATATAATCTCCATAGATCTCCATACTTTTGGGACCAACCTAATGAGTTTGAGCCAGAGAGGTTTTTAGTGCAAAAAAAGAATGAAGACATTGAAGGATGGGCTGGGTTTGATCCATCTCGAAGCCCTGGCGCATTATACCCAAATGAGGTCACTTAATAGTCTCCATATTTTTTGAAGCATACATAGTTTCATGATCTCATCTTCTTAATATAGATTTGATGGTTGCAATCATCAGATAATATCGGATTTTGCATTCCTACCCTTTGGGGGAGGACCAAGAAAATGTGTTGGAGACCAATTTGCACTAATGGAGTCCACTGTGGCATTGGCTTTGTTGTTGCAAAAGTTCGATGTGGAGCTGAAAGGATCTCCAGAATCGGTGGAATTGGTCACTGGGGCAACAATGCACACAAAGAATGGAATGTGGTGCAAATTGAAGAAGCGATTAACATAAAGGAGATACATGTATTGATAAAACTTGTATGGTGCATGTACTAACAACTGGCGTAACCAATTATGGGACTCTCAGAAAATATCCACAGAGAATAAAGATTATAAAATTTTGAAGAATGGGTTCCAATATGAATAAATTAGTAAGGGAGATGATATTTCAGCTCTTGGAATTGTTTCTTCCGCATCACTTCTCTTAAATTAGAACGAAACAATTTTGATTTTTGAGAGCTAAAATAATTAGTATATATTTTCCAAACTTTAAAATTAATCCCCATTAACCAGAGTAAGTATAAGGATGTGTAATGTTAATAATAGCCTTTCAAATCTCTTGAATATATTGTGGATATCAAACTTTTCTTATTTTTCTGAGCAAATACAATAATAGACTTTATCATTTATACAAAATCATATTGTACAATGGGGAGGAGAGAAAAATGGCATTCTTTTAACTAAACAATGACTTGAGCATATCTCCACTTTTCACCCAGTTTTATGATAATATTACAGTAATATATTTTATTTTCAGAAATACTGTAAATATAAAATGGTAAACGTTAAGACAACGACAACAAGCGGGGATAGCTCAGTTGGGAGAGCGTCAGACTGAAGATCTGAAGGTCGCGTGTTCGATCCACGCTCACCGCATTTCTTCTTCGTTTTCTACTTTTTCCACTGAGGCTTTCTCGTGTTTGTCAATGACCCATATTTTTTATCTTTTAGGTCCAATCCATTAATACAGTTTCTATTTGGTCCATGAAATGAGTCACCAACCAAATTGCATTACACTCAATCAAGTCAATTATTCTTTTGGTGATTCATGAACTTGATCAGTTAGTCGGAGTTTGACATGTACTATGGTGGGCTCAGGCTTACAATCCTCCACATTAGTAACATTTTCTTCCTCAAACCGTCTTCCGTGTTTGAGTATTTTTAGGGATGGCAATTTTTTTTTTTTTTGGCTCTACTCTAACTTGATTTGCCAGCCATGTGTGCATTTTGACTTATTTTTCACACCTCATTGAGGTGATAGGGGTGGATTTGGGCGAGATTACCCCCTATCTTTTATTTATATTTCAAAAATACACCTAAAATTCTTAGTAACTTTATTATTAAGTAAAATGTTAAGATACTAAGACTTTTTTTTAAATTATTGTCAGGTTAAATACTTTGATTTATACTATTGAGTTGCTTAATTAAAAATAGTTTGAATTGGTGTGATCAATTTGAAGCACCTATAATCTGGTCCTGCTCTACCCCCCATTGTCATTCCTAAGTATTTTTTACTCTCTATCTATGTCTCCCCCCACCCAAAATGCTAGCATAATGAGGTGCCCAAAAATGCGTCATGAGGGACATGTCCATGGGTGAGGTGGCCAGCCACGATTTCAGGCATGCCATTATGATGTGGCCAAAGCTAGCAAGGCTTTTAGACAACTCATATAACTCAAACAAGACTTTCTTATCATGTGCCCAAATAATTTAGACATACTTAATTGTTTAGTTTTTTTTTTTTTTTTTTTTTTTTGGATAATTTGATAATGGGGGATTGTCAGGTGGGGTTTGAACTATAGATATAGAGTGCTACTAAAGATCCACTGTTGGAGGGTTTAGGTGAGTAAGGTGATGAACATAACCTCACACACCATGGCATTAAGGATATCCCTGATAGTTCTATGCCTACCTCATAGTTGAACCTACCAGGGATAGAGGAAAGAAGGGTGTTAACTCTAGGCTCCAAGATAAGAAAGGGAAGAGAGGCGTTGGTGTTCAAATCTTTACTCAAACACTTAAGCCAAATTTGTGACGCAGTGAAGAGTGGTAGTACAGTTACTTCTACAAGGTCTGACAACTTGGATGAAGTATGGAGGATGTGATGGACGTTGTTAATCTCAAGGGTGATGGATGTTGTTAGTCTCAAGGAACAAATGCTGCAAATTGAATAGCTGAAGCCCATTGCAAATAGAATAAGTGGTCATCGAAGTTTCAGATTGTACTGTTTTTAATATCATTTTTGTTATGAACAATTTTCTTTGTGACATTTTTAAATTCAAGGTTGTGATGTTATAAAAAATTGGTGGTGTGAAAATAGAGACCCTATTTTGAACACAACTTCTGAATAAAAAATCTATGGCTTAGGCAGAGGTCTCGAGATTTTTCCCAATGCCCACTTAGCTTGGCCTTAAAGGTCCACTGTCTCCATGCCGAGCATGAGCCACAAAGACCTTTAGACCTACACCCCTTCCAAATATATATTCTAATCGTACCGGGAAAAACCTTAAGGTTTCATTTGGCTGGGGTAAAAACATGGAATATAAAAAAATAGGGGACAGTAGGGTTTTTTTGGTTGTTTGGTTGGGGTGGAAAATTGGAGAGATTGTGGTGGGGCTTAGGTATTTTCCCCCCAATCCCACCAAAATTCTATCTCCCCAATTTGGGGTGATTTTAGGAGAGAAAATGAGAAGAGGGATAGATTAGAAAATACCAAGTCTGCCCCTCCCTCTACAGTGTGTCTGTGTGCTTTAGCTTAATTATGTTGCTTAAGCATGCAAGGAGTGGCAGAAGAGCACTAATTTTTTGTTTTGAAAAAAAAAAGGCAAAACTCAAAAAGAGGAAATAGGAAATAGGATGGTGAAGTAAAACCTTTCATCCTCAATAAGAAATAATAAGGGATGTTAAAGATTCAAAAATAAGGAATACAATAGGATTGAACCATGAATCTTCTTTAATGGTTTGAGGTCAAGTAATCTTGGTTTGGGAAGGGGGGGATGGATGTCAACAATTACTTCAGTGATTTGATGAATATCTTAAAATATGAGGTAACATATGATCCTCAATAAGAAATTAGAAGGGATGTTAAAGATTCAAAAATAAGGAATACAACAGGATTGAACCGCAAATCTTCTTTAATGGTTTGAGGTCAGGTAATCTTGGTTGAAAATCTTAAATTTTCTAGTAACTAGAGAGAGAGAGAGATGCATTATATTTATATACCTTTTTTTTTTTTTTTTTTTTTTTGATAGAATGCATAAATTTACAAGAAGGAATTTTTGGAAGGAAAATCAATTGACTTGATTACACTTGAGAACTAATTGACAACTCCTCTATCTATCCTCATCTAATCTAAGTGGATGGGCATGCTACCTTTCCAGGTGCCGAGAAAGGTGCTTACTGGGTAGATGCTTCGTTGCAATGTTGTGAAACTGTGAGGAACCCATGGTCTGTTCCTGCAGATAAAGAGAATGCTCATGAATTAAACCAAAAGAGCTTTGGCTTATAAGGAACTTTCTCCGTGGAGGGCAAGTCATGGGTTCAAAATCTATTGGGTGCATATGTAACTTACCCAAAAAAATAAAAATAAAAAACCCTCATTTGAAAGGAAAAATCCATAATCCCAATTTAAATGCATACCATATCTTGCAGATTGTCCTGAATGTCAAAACACCCATGAATCACTGGTGCTTTGAAACTAAGCTGTGCCTGCAACTGCGAAAACCCAATCCAAGACATTCTTTATAAGCATTCTATAGGTCAAACCAAATTCTTAAAGGATGAAAGGGACTAATTGATCAAGTACCAGTCCTTGCATGCTCTGTTGGGTCCCATATTGACCAACACGTGATGCTAACGAATGCAACTGTCCCTGAAGAAATGAGACAATTTGTCAGAAACATATGCATTGCTTGCTTCTGAAACATTATGCAAACTTAACAAGGTTGAATAATAGCAAGCCACATACCAGCCCCTGCAAGCCCTGTTGATTGCTAAAATAATCATCACGTATAGGAGAATTTGAGTTCAACTGTCCCTGTCATAGGTAAAAAGGCACCAAATTTAAATTATCATCAATTAGAAGATACAAAACCACTATCGAGACTAGATGATATCATACCACGGAATTTATATTTTGCTGAGCATCAAAATATTCATCAAAAGCAGGAGCTCTAGAACTTAGCTCCTACAAAAATACAAGCAACCACGTCTGAGAAACATCTAGTTAATGACAATACTGTAATTTTCATACACATTTACTTTTTTAAAAATTCCTAAACAAAATTCTTCTTCCAATATCTCACACGTGACATTCCTTACCACCCCTTGCAGGTCCTGTTGAGGAACATAACAATTATCCAGGTTGTGTGCTCTTGAACTCATTTGCTCCTACATATGTAAACCCATAATGAAGTGCATAACATTATAAAGATCATCTTGCAACTTAAAGAATATAATCTGAAATTCAAAATTAATATGGGACAAACCATCTGCTGGCAGCTCTCTTGAATCCCAATAGTTACTCCATCAGGCTCAGAGCGTCCCTACAATACACACAGAATCTGCTTTAGGATGCTTCACTGCATATAGCTTATTTAGAAGATATAATACCTGCATGTCAATCATTAGGCAATAACTCACCTTTCTTTTTTTAAATGTTTTCTTTTTCTTAGATGACTTGGCCATGCTGTTGTTCTGATTCTCCTCTTCAATGTCAAGGAAACCATGAATTGCCAATTTGTTGGGTTCCAAAACACTCCTAACAGAATTGTTCACACCCACACAATGTTTCAATACTTCCTCTAATGCTTGAAATGCTATACTGTAAGTTTCCTCAGATAAAGAACCTTCTTCAACCAATCTCATGGCCCGTTTACATAGATCATTGAAACGTAGTACCCTATAATGAAGCCCATTCGATACTTGACTGGTAGGCTGCCTGACCTTTGCATCTTTTGTCCAACGCTTCAAAATATAGTGGGATGGAATGTTGGGAAGACCACAATTTTGAAGAACAAGTATTGCATGTCTACAAAGAAAACCCCTGTATTCAAATGAATGACATAAACAACATATATCCAACTCTGCTTTATTCCAAGCTACAACAAAATTCTGGCGTTCTTCGAAATCATCAACTCGGTATATCACAGTCCCATTATCTTCCCTTTCTTCTTGCGAATGACAAGAAACCACTCCCAAAACCTCAAACTGAAATTTCTTAAATACTGCATCAGTATAAACTCTCGACATTTGTTTCTCAAAAGGTGAGAGAGATCTTAATGCAGGTTGTTTGTGGTGTGTTTCAAAATCAGCCTCGGCTTCCATGTAATACCTGTCTTCCAGAAATGTTCTATACTGCTCAATAAACTCCTTGAATGAAGTTTCCCTATATATGTACCTGTCAAAGAATGAGGTTATGCTTTCAGATCTCTCAGTTGTAGAGAGTCCAGCAAAAAACGAATCCCGCATGTAGGTTGGGACCCACTTATTACGATCTTCATACAATGAGTGGAACCATTCATCCTCCTTCAGTTCAAATTTATCAACCATTTTCCACCATCTCTTTTCAAACTGTTCATCTGTCCAAGACCGGTAAATGCATTTGTTAAATTTTGCCATAAATTTTTCATTTTCATTTATGATACCACCCAAATTTTCAAAAATCCTCCTCAATATATGCCACAAACAAAAACAATGGCGTGTATCAGGAAATACATCTGCAACAGCTTCTTTCAAGAACTTGTCTTGATCAGTAATTACTACTCTTGGAGCTTGGCTACCTACTGATTTAAGCCAGGTCTGCATTAACCAAACAAAAGTTAATGTAGTCTCCTCGCCAATCAATGCGCATCCTAGAAGAATGTACTGGAAGTGATGATTAACTCCAATAATAGGAACCAAAGGAACTTTATATTTGTTTCTAACATAAAAGGTATCAAAGAAGACTACATCACTGAAATTGACATAATCATGCCTACCCTTTGCATCAACCCAGAACACACTTCTCAAGCACTTTTCATGGTCGAAGTCTATTGAATAAAAGAAGTTGGGATTGTCATCCTGCATATACATGAAATTGTCAAGCATCACCTGTACATCTCCCTCATCTAAAGCCAACTGCAAACCCTTCTTTTGACAAGCAACAATACCAGGTTGCTTGTTATGTCCCCTGATAGAATTATAAAAATCAAGTGGACAAATATCATGGTTATGCTCCTTGATAAAACTATGCACAACCCATTTCTCTTCAGGTGTCCGCTTCATATGCAACCCTGCCTTGCAATCTGTCTTTAAACATGGTCGTGGTTGCACGGTTGAACTAGAGACACGTTTGCTTCCAAATCTTGAACAGGCAATTTTTATATCAATAAATTTTCCTGATTTTTTTGAGCGCCTACTGGCTTTTATAGTGATGCCAAATCCCACAGACCGAGCATATTCTCTGTAGAAAGAATATGCTGCCTCCTTTGTCTCAAATTCCAAGCCATTACGGGGCTCACAAGTGACACTTTTGTTAACACCATTCAGCCCGACGGCGTTAACATCAACTTCATTTTGAATAGTGGAAACACTTGCATTTGGTCCAAATACTTCCTCAACATGTTCACTTGTTGTAGGAGAATTTACATCATCTTCCTCAACACACATTCTATCTGCACTATCCACATCATCAATATTTGTATTTGATCCAATATCTAATTTCTCATGTTCACATGAAGGAAGTTCAAGATCTATCTCCATGATGAAATACAGTTTATTCAATAGAGAAGGTTATTTTAATAAATTTCCTGAAAGGAAATAAGGTAGGAATTAGTTTACAACCAAATGAAGACTGAATTGAACGGATACGACAGTTAATTGAATAAACAGAACTATTAAAGAATTAATAAAAAAATTGAAATTGTTTAGGTTGCTAGGCTAAAAGTATACTTTTTTTTGATAGATAATAAGAATTTTATTGATGGAAAAGAACAATGTGTTTACGACTGTAAACTCACTGCCCTTGAAACAAATACAAACAAATCATAAGGAAAGACTAATAGAGATAAGGAAATCAGACAAGGAACTACAATGCATAAGCCCCCAAATACGAGACCACTCAAACAAAGTCCTAGCAAGCAAGGTCTTCAACATATCTATAGGCCTCTCAACGTCCTCAAAAGTTCGGGCATTGCGTTCCTTCCATACTAACCACATAAGGCATCCTGGTACCAAATTCCAAACCTTTGAAGAGTAAGTTCCCAACCAATTCCTCCATGCAAAAAGAAGAGAAACAATAGTGTCCGGCATCACCCACTGAACCCCAAACATAATAAGGACCTCATTCCACAAAGCAGATGCAAACCTACAATGGATCAAAAGGTGATCCACAGTCTCCTCATCACACCTACATAAACAACACCAATTAACAAGGGGCAATTTCGTCTTGACAAGGTTATCTATTGTGAGAATCCCACCCCTAGTAGCAGTCCATAGAAAGAAAGATACCCTTTTAGGTACCTTTACACACCAAATGCTCTGCCAAGGGAAAGAAACAGAAGGGGCTTTCAATAAAGCAATATAAAAGGATCGCACATCAAAGACACCACACCAATTCAACTGCCACAACAAAATATCCTCACCCTCCCCACTAGGAATCCTGGCAGAGACATGCTCATAGAAAGAATAAAATCTCCTCAACTCCCATTCATTAAAATTGCGTCGGAAATGGAAATTCCAACTCCTACCTCCCCCATCTGGAGCAAAAATAATCATGTCAGAAATCAGAGCTTCCTGAATCACAGCACATGCAAACAATTCCGGGTATAATTCCTTCAAAGGAGTAGGACCATTCCAAGGGTCATGCCAAAACCGAATACGATTGCCCTCTCCTGCTGCAAACACCACATGACTGAAAAAGTTGTATGCACCTTTCCTAATATTCTTCCATAACCCACAACCATGAGTCCCTCTCACAACTCTAGTGCACCAACCTCCACTATCCTCTCCATATTTGGTGGCTATAACCTGACGCCATAAATGAGTAGCTTCCTTCCCAAATCGCCAAAGCCACTTCCCAAGTAGAGCTTGGTTAAAAAGCCCAATCTTCCGAATCCCCAAACCCCCTATCTCCACCGGCCAAACAACCTTTTCCCAAGCAATAAGCGGATATCTGAAAACATCATTAGAACTCCCCCATAGGAAATTCCTCTGAATCCTCTCAAGTCTATCTGCTATGTGTTGTGGAATAGTAAACAGTGAGAGATAATAAGTTGGGAGACTCGACAAAGTACTCTTCAATAAAGTAAGCCTACCTCCATTTGACAAATACAACCGCTTCCAACCAGCAAGCTTCTTCTCCACCCTCTCTAAAATAGGATTCCAGATCGAAGAATCCTTAAAATGAGCCCCAAGAGGCATTCCCAAATAAGACATGGGCAAACGCCCAACCTTACAACATAGAATGCGAGCCAAAGCACCCAAATTCCCAACCTCACCAACTGGCACAATTTCACTCTTGCCAACATTTACTTTTAAGCCTATAATAGCTTCAAAAAAGATCAACACCATCCTTATATATAATAATTGTTCCCTAGAGGCATCACAGAAAAGAATAGTATCATCAGCAAACAGAAGATGAGAAATATGCAAACCTCCTCTAGCATTGGGGCTTGCCTGGAACCCTCTAAGAAAGTCACCCTTTTCTGTCCTCCTCAATAACCTGCTCAACACCTCCATCACCAACAAGAACAAAAGAGGAGATAAAGGATCTCCTTGACGAAGACCACGTGAGCTACCAAAGAAGCCAGCCGGAGACCCATTAATAAGCACTGAGAAACAAACAGTAGTGATACAAGCCTTCATCCACCTCCCCCACTTCTCGCCAAACCCCATCCTCTCCATTAAGTAAAACAAAGCATTCCAATTTACATGATCATAAGCCTTCTCTATATCCAACTTAATGATCACACCCGAAACACCACTCTTCAATCTACTATCCAAACATTCATTTGCTATAAGAACAGAATCAAGAATTTGTCTACCCCCTACAAAGGCATTCTGAGAGTTGGATATAAGTTTGTCCAAAACACTTCGAAGCCTAGAAGCCAACACTTTAGACAGAAGTTTGTACAAACTTCCCACAAGGCTAATGGGCCGAAAATCTTTAATATTAATAGCTTTAATCTTCTTAGGTATCAAACATAGAAAAGTAGCATTCAGAGATTTCTCAAAGATGCATTGGCTATGAAAGTCTGCAAAAAAAGCCATAACATCCTCTTCTATCACACCCCAACACTTTTGGAAGAAAGCTATGGTAAAGCCATCAGGACCAGAAGCCTTATCACCCTCAGCCTCCCGAAGAGCAGCAATGATCTCCTCCCTATCAAACTCCCTTTCAAGAGAAAGCCTATCAGACTCATCCAAACTAGCAAAATCTAACCCATCAACAGTGGGCCTCCAATCCTCAGTTTCCTGATAAAGACTCTTATAATACCCCACCACCTGATCCTGAATATCTGATTCAGCTTCATACATAATGCCATCAACCTCCACACCCCTCATGGTATTAGCTCGTCTATGTGAATTAGCAAGCCTGTGGAGAAACCTAGTGTTATTGTCCCCCTCCTTTAAGAACAAAGCCCTTGACTTTTGCCTCCAAGAGATCTCCTCCAAAGAAGCTAAAGATTCAATCTCCGCCTTAATCTCAGTTTTTCTTGCTTTTTCTGCCATAGTCAGCACTTGCAGCCCTTCTCTCATATCCAGATCCAACAACTCAGACAACAAACATTTTTTTCTAAAATGCACATCCCCAAAAACATGTTTATTCCAATGCTTCAAGTCTTTTTTAAGAGCCTTGAATTTACACGCGAGAACATAACTAGGGGATCCCACAAAATGATAACTGCTCTTGTTCCACCCAAAAACAGTAATTGGGCTTGGCATTTTAAGAACTACACCAACCCCCACCCCCCAAAAAAAAAAAAAAAAACACACTCATGCATCAGGATGGTTATATCGATGAAATATTCAATGCATATATAGACTTGTAAAGGGAGGTTGTAGTGGAAGAACATATAAGGAAGAACCTTGGTGCGATTGAATATGCCATATAAATCCTGTTCTTTGTTCTATCCAAGGCTATAATTTCTAACAAATTAAAAGACTTTATGCTACTTGATTTTCACCATTGAGTTTTTCAAATTATTAATATTTAATAACATACAAGAAACACTATAAATAACGAAACCTTAGTTGCTCTCATTCAAATTCACACAAAAAGACTACAATCCACAATAAGTATATTTATCAGCAACTAGGAACTTGTTTCATTTTTCAATTACAGTGATTGCAAACATATACCTTCATCTTCACTAAAAATAATTTTTCACTCCTGCAACATCAGAACTTGCAATCACTCTTACGCAAGTGACTAACACTCTTTGGATTCTTGATTCACAGTACCTATAGCCGTTCTAGTACAGGTCATCCACCATACTATATTACAGCCCTATTTTCTAGCACAAACCAACATTAATCAAATTTCATTGACAAAAAGTTGTAATACTAGGTGAGAGTCATGGGATCCCTGCTCCATTTCTATTTTTATCTTCTTGTGTATACCATAATTAAATAATTTATGCTCAAATTCTCTAGATTTTCTCACCTACCCAATTAGTTTCTTGAATGCACACTATGTTTATTATCCTCCTAGTCATTGTATCTACTATTTCGATTAGTCTGTTAAGGACCATATATTCCAAGTGCCTATATAAATCCTATTTTATTCGACTAATTTCTTTATCTATACTTGTCCATCAAAGTGCAGGAACTCTTGTCCATTTCACATTTCACCTGAGCGTTAATGTAGTGTGTAGCTTACAAGAAACACCCTAGATAACACTTTCCACTCTTCACTATATCTAAGGCCTGATGCAATGCGTCACTAGTGAGGGATGTCTCAACTTGCATCTTTCAGAGTATAAGATTCTACTGAATGACTCCACACACACACACACACAAACATACATGTTTTGGTACACCATATATGTAAGCATTTTAGAAAATTATCCTCAAAGTCTTGGGACCAAGGTTTTGTTGTTGTTGTGTGCATTTTATAAAATTATACATTCATTACCAAGTCCTCATCATGTCTATGTATGTCTTCTTAAGAACAAAATTGAGCACACTACCATTTCCATACTGTGTCAAGCCTATATCCTGCTCCTGGATCTTGCTAATCTACCAACCCTTCTTTCCAAAAGAACTGTTTCCTAGTGCATCTAATGTTGCATAAGTTACAAAAGGAAGGTAATAGATCATTAAGGCTTACCATGCAATTGAGAGAAGCACCAAAATCCTAGCCATCCACCAATATATCTATTGCATAATGTAATAAACCAATCCAATATACAAGTGCAAACCAAAAAGAAGAAAGTATTGCAATGGCATTTTCGATGATATATGTGATAACATTTTCGAATTTCCCCTTTCCCCGTCCCTTTGGGGCTAAAACTTACTAAAAATACAAAAACATTTTAGCTCGATTTCTTTTCTTCTCAATGATCTTTCCTTAACTCTAATAAAGCATCAAACCCAAACTAACTAAAATGGAAACAAAGACAAATAGGCCTGGCACGTGAAGTCCAGGAAGGCAGAAACAAACCAATTGAGCTTCAATACCATGTTAAAGTATCCAAACAAAAAGCTTAGTAGTGCATGGAGAGCCCAACTAGAACATAAATCCATAACTAAGCCCACACCAACTAGTGTAAGACTCTCAAAACAATATCTATATGCTTCTCCGAAAGGATGGAAAAAGGCGAAAAAAGATGCTAGAACTGATAAGATCATAAGATAGCAGACTGGCCTTTTTTCCTCCATTTTTTCCCTTTATGGCAGAGTCTAGAAAATTCTGTCAAACTACTAAAAAGCATAAACTCATGGCTAGTGTTTTATATCATCATGAAGTGGAGTTATCACCAAAATGAAGTTTACCCATTAATCTTTGTGACTGCCCACATTCAAACAAGGAAAACAAAAAAATATCATTCTTCAATACATTAATTTCAAGTTACAGAATAGAAGGGACAAAGTTAATTGATGTAAAATTTAATCGAAGCTTAATTCAAACCAAAAAGGCTCATATCCCTTTTTTTTTGGGTAGAAGGCACCTGACAATTGCACCAAGGCCCGACTTCTCTTAATTCAAACCACAAATACCGCTAAACTCAAATTGAAGATCACAAGCATATAAACATATATTACACAGAAGAGACCCCAATTTCCTAACAAAGAACAACCTCAGTATTTGGAAATATCAAAACAAGATTGAGAGCACCCAGAATCCTAAAAATAATAATAACTAAATAAATTGAGAGCAGAAATGCATACATATAATCTGAACTCTCAACTCAGCTTAGTAAGAATGACTGACCACAGTAATGGTAAAAAGACTTCACTTTTGTGTGTTTCGTTTTTGTTTAAGACATATAAAAAGGACGAGAAATCCAAATCCAACAAATCGCAGAGATTCGATGCTTACCAACGTGAGTAAAAGTAAACGTAAACGAGTGAAGAGTGAAGAACTGAAGTACTGTAATCTCTGTAACTCAAAGTCGGCCGGATTCAGTTTTATCCTATATTTTTTCGGGTCCAAAATAAAAACTCTATTTTTAGTTTATGTTTTTTTTTTTTTTAAGAAAAAAAATAATATTATTTAATTATTAATAATATAAATTAGCTTTTTTTTTTTCTTTTTTTTTTGGGTTAAAAGGAAATAATATATAGAACTAACTGGCCACAGTTAAAAGGAAATGATCATTCAGTCAGTTTGGACATCTCCCTAATGACATCCATTTCCTTGCCTCAAAACTGTGAGCTTTTCAATTTTCTCATGTACTTAGACACAGCAATAAGGTTGTACACTCACTTGCCGATTTAAATGGCCTCTCTTAATATTTTCATTTTTTAAGCGGTCTCTCTTAATATTAAGCGTTGGCTTTCTTCTAAAAAAAAAAAAAAAAAAAAAACTGGCCACAGAGACCAATGTAGCAACTACAAGCCTACAATAATACAATCCAGCCCGTTTGGTAGAGGAATTTAAGTAATGTTGTTTGAGTGTTTTTGATATACATGTGGTGAAAAAGTGTGTTAAAATGTCTGTAAAGTTGTTTAAAATGTGAAAATGTGTATTTGAACCACACAACCAAACAGGGCATATTCCGAAGCAAGTAAGGAAGCAAAAAATTCTACAAATTAGCTTTAATATCCATTAAAAGGAAATAATATAAATTAGGTTTAGCTTTGTGGTAATTGTCTCTTGTTGAAATCACGATTTCAATAAATAAAAATAAAAAAGACTATTCTCCAAAATAATATTATCAAAAAAAAAAAAAATGTCTCTCTTTGGAAATTGTGTGTTTTTAAGTTTTGCATTGAAATCACGATTTCAATACAAAGAAAGACTATTCTCCAAAATAAGTTTATGATATCACAACTTTATTTTTAATTTATAAATAAAATTATATTATTTTTCCCAAAAAAAAAACCCTTTTTAGAGTCACTTATAACATGAAAGACATATCATTTTTTTCTTAAAAAGAGAATTATATTTTTAAAAATCACTTTAATTTTATAAAAGACAAATCAACTTTATTAAAGAAAAAAAAATAATTATTTTATAGAAGTATTTATTAAGAACTGAAAAAGAAAACTTGTCTTGATGAAAAATTATTGTTGAACTAATACAAGTGATTCTTGATGCAGACTAATACCCATGTGCTATCTAGGAATAATTCAAAAAAAAAAAAATGATAGTCTTCATACTGATCTTGAGAATCTTGAAAATACTGGTGAGGGAAAGGAGAGTTTGCTAATTCTTCTTCTTCGCCATCTTATTCTTGTGATGCTACTTCTAATAACGAATCTAATCTTATTCTTGAAAGAAATGTACTTGGGAAGGATATGAAATAAAAGTAGGGGCATATTTTTGGAAGAAAAGACTAATTCAAGGGCTTATTTTCCTTGGAGAAATTCTTTAGTCAATAAATCAAGAATACCAGTGAAGTCCTAGGAGAAATAGAGTAAGTGGACGAAGAGAGAAATATGGGTGAACATTATGAGAGAGATATGCTGCAAGAACAAAACTATTATACAATATAAAACTTTGAATATAAATCTATTTTGAAAACTTAAAACTTACTTGATTCTTGAAAACTTAGGATAACACTTCAAAGTTCAAACAATAATTTTTATTCAAATACTTGAAAATATTATAATGATAATTTTTCTAATAAAAGGGAAGGATTTTTGGATATTCTTTGCATGAACAATAATTGTGAAAAGTACTACATAGTGTCACATAGTAACTTTCAAAAATAATTTCCTAATTCTTTGCGTGAACAATAATTGTCATAAATAATTTTATCATATGTCCAAATTCTTCAACAGTGACTTGTCTTCAAAATTTTCTAATACTGATACCTTGAAAGTAAAATTGCATCATATTTACTTCTTCATTATCCACTATCACTCTAATTCCACACTTGGGACCTAGGGGAAGAACTCCTAAAAATTGAATCCATAGTTTTTTTTTTTTTTGGAGAAGAATTTAATCCATAGTTAAACACTATAAATCTCACTATAGCGTAGAATGACTCAATCAAGTTGTCTTATTGAACAGCTGTTAGGACCACCCTAAAACTCTCAATTTCAAAACAATGAGATGACCAACGAACTCACTCTCACCGATGCAGGGGCAGCTGAAGAGCAGTCGTCTATAGAATTACATATTAATAATGAAAATAATGAATGCAAATTTCAAGAGAACTTGCCTTTGATACCATAAAAGACCCAAGAGAAATATATGGGTGAATATTTTGGGAGAGATATGTTGCAAGAACAGGATAACACAACAATATAAAACTTTAAATATAACTCTATTTTGAAAACTTAAAACTAACTTGATTCTTGAAAACTTTGAATGAATCTTCAAACAATGATTCTCATTCAAATACTTGAAAATATTACAATGAAATTTTTTTTCTAATATAAGGAAATGACATGTGGATAATGATAGGGAGAGGTTTTTGATACAAATGAGGAACTTAGGGTTGACGTTTCAACTGGTTGTATTGAAGAAAAGTAGGAGAAGGGGGGGGAGGTGGATGAACTTTAAATTTAGAATAAATAGGGTTGCACAGTGCAGCACAGTAGCTATCAGAAAGAATTTCCTAATTCTCAATTATTAGAAATAATTTCCTTATTCTCTGTGTGAACAGTAACTGCTCATTAATGCACAATCTATAGAAATAATTTTAGAGTAATGTTACAGTCACAGACACCAACTATTTTACAATATTTTTACAAATTGTTGATGTGGCCAACTGCTTATTAGTTTTCATTTTGACCCACCATTAATATCACTTTTTCATTTATCAATAATCACTCACCATATTAGCAATTTGTAAATTTTTTTTATAAAATAGTTTGTATCTCTTGCATTACGTCTACAACATTTCTACAACATTTTTACAACAAATCACAAGTGGTTAGTTGTTATTGGTTCAAATTTCAAACTAATGCTAAGATTACTTTTTTGCCCCAACAATAACAACTAGTAACAACTTGCCACTTAGGATTTGTTGTAAAAATGTTGTAGAAATGTTGTAGACATATCATTTCTCTTCATAATTTTATGATAAGTCCAAAACACTGCAATTAACATTGATATTTAATGAAAATATAAAATAAAATATTTGATTTATTAGAAAACTAAAACGCATAGGATTACTTTTTAATTATTCAAATCTAAAGTTCAAAGAATCAAATTTACATTTGACATTCACTTTAAAATCATCAAGGACTTAGGGTAATATTTATAAAAGGCCCCTTACACTATGAGTAAGAAATTCATTTTACTTTGATTGTGAAGTCAAATCTTGAAATTTTGCCACTTCCCCATATACAAAGTGCTTGAAATATAAAAAAAAAAAAAAAAAAATTGTTCGAGCTGCGGGATTAGTAACATATTGTAATTTTCTCAAAAAAAATTATTGAAATTTTGATATAGTTCAATCTTTTTTAAATCTAACTTCTCCTTTTGGAAACTAAATTTTTGTAAAAAATTACCTCACAAATAAAGTGATTCAATACAATATAATATTTTATTTTATTTTGATTAATTTTCAGAATAAAATGTCAGGAAAATATGTAGACAACAAATTTCTAGCCTAAAATTAACAAGAAAAATATTTAATTAATTTCTATGATTAAGTTCAGAATAAAATACAATCTCTATTTTGTTTATATATACATATATATATATATATATATATATATATATATATATATATATATATATACACACACTACTATTTAAGGGGCTTCCCTTATTTGGATTCCTCATTTTTTAGTTCAAAAATACCCCACACCCTTATGTTTAAGCAGAGGCAAAACTAAAGGATAATCCGGTAAAAATGCAACTCTAACTCTCACTAAAACATTGCCTAAAATACCCTCATCATAACTACTTACAAGTTTTCAACTAACAGGAATAAATATGTAAATTAAAACTCCTACACTTTAAGACTCACAAACTCACGTACACTACCAATTTCTATCTCACTTTCTATCTCTCATTCTTCTTCAGATTGAAGATATTTAGTTTAGCTCTACATCCTCCTTTATTTTTCTTCAGATTGAAGACATTTACTGTTGGAGGCTCCAACAATTTTTCAGGTTCTATCTTTTGCAAGGGTACAGTGGCTTATTACCGTGGTTGACTTCAAGATTTTAAATAGGAGGGTTTGTGCTTGAAATGGCTGCTTGAATTAAACACAAACTCCTTTTTTGGGTTTTTTTTTTTTTTTTTTTTTTTGGGGGGGTGGGGGGGGGGGAATTTACGGTATTTTTATTAAAGGAATTAAGCTACTTGGATCAGAATTAAGATTGATTGGTTTTACATTTATGTGTGTAGGTATTGGATAAGATTTGATTTGAGAGCCTCACAGACAAAGTCAACAAGACTCTCTCTATTTATGTGTAGAGGTACTTATATATTATTCTTCTCTGTTTTGGTCCAAGAACTTAATATTTAATGTGATTTTAGATTGCTAACACTTTTTCTGGTTTTTGGGTTATAGATTTGGTGAACAATTTGGGTACAATTGCGAGGTCTGGGATCAAGGAATTTATGGAGGCATTGCAGGCCAGAGCGGATGTGAGCATGATTGGTCAATTTGGTGTTGGGTTTTTAAGGGAATTAAGCTGCTTGAAGTGGTAATTTACGCTACTTTTTTTAATGTAATTTACGCTACTTTTAAACAAGTTTTTCCATGTAATTTACGCTACTTTTTTTAAATAAAAAAAATGTAATTTATGCTACTTTTAAACCTCACATGAAGTGGTTGTTATCTAAGAAATTGTTGTAAAAATATTTCTTTTGTAACATAAATTATATTTATCATTTGTATAATTCTATGTAAAATTCAATTTACATTTTTTTTTATAATTATTAATTTACTACTCCATAAAAAATGTTGGGTACCTTTTCTCAGTTTTAAGGGTAGTTGATATCTTTGAAATTTAAACTCTTTTTAACTTTTGTTATGGATGAGCAAGAAGTGGCTAACTATTAAAATTGATCCTTTTACTGTAAAATAAATATATTGGAAATTTAAACTCCTTTTCACTTTTGTTATGAATGTGTAGTAAGTGGGTAACTTTTAGGATTAAAACAGTACATGTAGTTATCCACAAATGTGTATTGTTTTTAAACTTTGAATTTGAAAAAAAAAAAAAAAGGGTGGCCGGGTAGTGTTTTTTGGATAGAACATGGGATTTTTTTTAAAAAAATAGTTTAATCCGAAATTTTTAAACATGTAGTTTTTATTTTTTGATAAAATTTTAGATAAGGATAGAGTCACACCAATTCCCCATGTTAATCTTTTAAATTTCCCTAAAATTTAGCTTTTTATTTTCTTTCAAAATCAGATATGTTAGTGCCTAAATTTAAGGATATGGATGGAGAAGTTATAGTAGTGGTTTTATGAGTCCAAATCTTCTATCTCACTCTTCCTGCTCTACTATATACTCCACAAATAAAAACATGCCACATGTCCATCTAATTTATTAAATGATAAATTTATGTCTTCTATTATTTCAATTTCCTAAAATAAATAAATAAATAACTCATCATATTTAGGTAATTGAAATAACAAAAGGCATAAATTTAGTATTTAATAAATTAGATAAACATGTGGCATGTTTTTATTTGTGGAGTATATAGCGGAGTAGGAAAAGTGAGACAGAAGATTTGGACTCTGGTTTTATAGTAGGAGTCTTTTTTTTTTTTTTTTTCCAAAATAAAGAAGAGATTAAAAAAAAAGGAAAAGGTGAGATTTTTTTTTTTTAAGAAAAGAAAACGTGAGTAAGGAAAGTGAAGTTTAAAAAAAAAAACAAAAAACAAATAAATCTTGATAAAAGAAAAAAGGAAAAAAAAAAAAAAGAGAGAGAGAGAGAGAAAACGTGAGGTGAGTTTTCCAAGGAACATGAGAGAGTTTACTTTGAAAACCAATAGAAAAGTGGTCATATTTTGTAGGGATTTAGATATGTATTTTTACCAGAGTGTCCTTTAGTTTTGTCTCTGTTTAAATCCAGGAGTCACACCAATTCCCCATGTTAATCTTTTAAATTTCCCTAAAATTTAGCTTTTTATTTTCTTTCAAAATCAAATTTCTTGAAAATTAGGTTTTCTTTTATATTTCTTTTTCAAGTTTTTTTTTTTTTTTATTCTGTACATATGAGGGTTTTTTTATTTTGTTATATTCTTTTCTGAGTTCTTTTTCATTTGGTACGGATGATTTTTGTTTTGCATAGAATAATTGATGTAGGTTACTATGGGATAAGGATAAGGTATTTTTAAACTTTGAATTTGAAAAAAAAAAGGGTGGCAAGGTAGGGTTTTTTTTGGATTGAACGTGGGATAATTTTATGTTTTTTTTTCAAAATAGGGGTAGCTTTTTTTGGATAAAATGTATGACTTGATAATTGTCATAAAAAAAGAACAACAACAACACTAAAAAAAAAAAAAAAAAAAAAAAAACGTGGATGCACATCTAGAACCTTTCCTTAAAAAATAAATAAATAATAAATAATAAATAAAAAAATAAAAAAAAATTGAGTCCTTTCCCGTAAAAGAAAAAAAAATGGTAGTTGCTAAATTCTAAAAATAAGCTCTTTTTAACTTTTTGTTATGGATGTGTAGTACATGGCTAAAAATTTTAGGATTAAATACAACTTGATAATTGTCATAAATAAAAGAACAACAACTACACCACTAAAAAGAATAACAAAAAAAACATGGATGCACATCTGGATATTATGTATGGTGAAATAATTTTTCATCACACCCCTAGTTTTTTTTTTTTTTTTTTTTTTTTTTTGTAATTGGAAAATGTAGTAATCCCAAATTATAATAAATACTCTAAATTAACCCTTACCCAAAAAATAGAAAAGCCTCTTAGCACGCGTGTGAGCGTGTGCTCAACGGCTTGTGTGTGTGTATATATTTATATGTATATATAAAAGAATTAATTCCTCTGATTCTTTCTTTTAAGATGATTTTGTTTTGAGCACCGCAAGAAGTGTGTTTCTAGAATTTGAAAATGAGAGTTGGTTTCAATTTTGTGAAGGAATCTCTAAGTTTTGTGCTTGTTTTTCTTTCTTACTTCGCGTTCTTCATTTCTTTAAATTTAAGAGTTTGAAAGCTAGTAAAAACTCTTGGAGACTATAAAGGCTAGTATTCAATAGTGCTTCGAAGACCTTAGGGCTTGAATTGATAGAGTTTCAACATTTGACAAGATTAAGTGAATGAGCTAATAAGAGAAAGTGCCTCCATTTATAGTGGATTTTCTAAAGATGAAGATTAGAGAGAGAAGAGAATAATAAACTTAAATTATCTTAGATGATTCTGCTAATAATAGTCACAAGTCAAAACAACTGCTTTTTATATATATATATATGGTTTACAATCACAACCTGTACTCATAACTACATATATCTACTGTACTGGTAGTGGTAGTTATCATACTAATTTGCTCACATGCTTTCACTTAGTTATGCACGTGTTAATTAGCACGATAGTTACTGCCAATAAGGTTGTCAAAATCGGGATCTTATGTAGGATCGTGAGAGGTAAGTGGGATCGTGAATTGTAAGATTAAATCGTGGATTGTAAGATCCTACATTATTTGAGGAAAAAACAAAAAATACACATTATATTGATATGTTAAATAATCACATAAATTATACATTCATTCATAAAAACCCAAAAAATTTGCATCAATTTGATATAATTACCATACAATACTACATCCATTTGTAAGCATCATTTAAAGAGGCCAAAACCTCAAAACATGACGCTTTATTGGGATGTTATTTTTTATTTGGGTCCAACTGAGAACTGACACTCTATCTCTCTACATTAGAATAACAAAACTTAGTCAATTGGGATA
Organism: Quercus tomentella; assembly: GCA_028535165.1. NCBI lineage: Eukaryota > Viridiplantae > Streptophyta > Magnoliopsida > Fagales > Fagaceae > Quercus > Quercus tomentella. The sequence continues at coordinate 56,169,451 of JAPQVY010000156.1, read as the reverse complement.
TTTTTTCTCATTTGGGTTCAATTGAGCCTTCTGTCAAGTTAAAGAAGATTATAAAAAACCAGGATCGTTTGGAAACATCAAAATCGTGCGATTCTATCGATTCTGAACGATCACAAAAATTCTTAAAAGATCCGAATCGATTTGAGCAGGTGGGATCGTAAAATCGTAGAATCGTAAGATCTAGATCTAGATATTGACAACCATGACTGCCAGGGATAGTTGCTTTGCTAACTCAGTCCAGCTCTAGTTCACTGCCACTACTAAACACTAAACAACAATTACTACTACAATTACAACATTCCTTATTAATTCAGACTACTACTAAACACACTAACACTAGCACACACTAGAGTGGTATATAGCATATTAGGATCCTTATGATACTAGCATTCACATCCAGTTTCTACAAAAAAATTCTATTTACCATCTCAAAAGTTACTTTATCATTTATATCATACAATTTTACAACGCACTCAATATCTCAACTTTTGTTTCTCAAAAAAAAAAACATCTCAACTTTTATTTTCCTATTCAACTCATTAAAATAATATATACTACCCAGTAAAATAATATAATCCAATCTCTCTCACTCCCTTCTCCCCATCAATCTTTTATCTTTTCCTCACTGTCTCTCTTTTTCAACCACCCATAACCACCACCTCTACCACAAGAAACCCACCACCACCACCATGAAAAAACCCATCACCGCCACTTTTGCCACAAGAAACCCACCACCACCGTTAAAAAACCCACCTCTACTAATGTAGAACAAGTATCCCTAGATTTTCTTGAGAAACAGGATATTCATTAATCAAGGTCGATGGGCATGTGATTGATTAATTATTTTTGTTTGTTATTGCTTATTTTCTAACCAAAGTTTAGTTATTTTATTTTAGCTATTTTATTTTAGGGTAGTTTGGACTTTTGTGATGTCATAGGAAATTTAGGGGTATTTTTGTGATTTGCATTTTCAAGGAAGCCTAATTGAAACCCTAAAGGGCTCATATAATTATGTATTTTTGTAAGTTCAGTAGATTCTAAAGATGAAGATGAAGGATATGGAGGGTATCAAAGGGAGGCCCGACGTAATAGGGAGGCTGAGGATTATCGTCTAAAAGTTGATATTCCTAGTTTCTATGGGAATCTTGATATTGAGTCCTTCCTTGATTGGATCTATGAAGTTGAAAAATTCTTTGAGATGATGGATGTACTAGAAGAGAAACAGGTCAGAATGGTTGCATACCGATTGAAAGGTGGAGCTTCTACATGGTGGGATCAGGTACAAAATAATAATCAACGACAAGGAAAAGGGGTAGTGAAGACATGGGGGAAGATGAAGAAATTATTAAAGGGTAGATTTTTACCTCCTGACTATGAACAATACTTATTTCAGCAGTATCAGAATTGTATGCAAGGTGTTCAATCTATTGCTAAATACACAGTGGAATTTCTTCACCTAGTAGCACGTTGTGATTTATCAAAGACAGATGTGTCGCAAACTAGGCGATATATTAATGGCCTAAAATTCCCAATTCCAGAGAAGATGGGTTTACAACCTATTTGAATGGTAGATAAGGCTCATAATTTAGTGTTAAAGGCAAAAAGATTAATGGCACATCGAACTAAAATTTCTAGGCGAGTTACTTCTGAATTGCCCCATAATAATTTTGAAAAAAAGAAACAACCTATAGGAGTTCCAATTCGTTCATCAATTGTAGGAAAGCAAGGAATTGAAGGTAGCAATAGTGTTGTTCCAAGACAGACTAGTGGGGTACATAATAGGGATGTTGCTAAGAACCCCTACAATAGACCTACTTCCAACAAATGCTACAGGTGTGGTGAGCCTGGTCATAATTCAAGTGTATGTCTAGCACGTAAGCCTGTACATCTTGCAGATCATGAGGATAATTGTGTTGGAGACATAGAAGAGGATCAAGGCAACGATGATTTACTTGATACCGAAATTGCAGAAGAAGAGGGTGAACATGTTTTCTATGTAGTGCAGAGATTATTGTACACTCTAAAACAAAAGGAGCCGTCTCAGTGACATAGAAATTTTCATTCACTATGATCAGTCTAGTAGAAGGTTTGCAACTTGATCATAGGCAGTGGTAGTTGTGAGAATATTGTTTCAAAAGCATTTGTCAAGCACCTGTCAAGCACCTACAATTGCCAACTGAGCCACATCCATCTCCCTACGAAATTGGCTGGATATAGTAAGGTCCTTCTATAAAGGTAACTGAAATTTGTCGTGTTCCTATTTCTATTAGAAAGTCTTATAAATATGATGTAGCTTGCAATGTAATTGATATGGATGCATGTCATATTTTATTGGAGAGACCTTGGCAACACGATGTTGATGTAACTCATAAGGTAGGAAGAATGTTTATATTTTCTAGTGGAAAGAAAAGAATATTGCTATACTTTCTAATGAATTTAAAGGAGACCAACCCAAAACTTCTAAAGTGAAGGGGAAGTCATTCCTTTCTATTACTAGCTCCAATGTTGAGTTTATTGTAGATGTAAAAGAGGCTAGTGAGAGTTATGTTCTAATTATGAAAGGAGAGGAGTCATCAATGGTAGAGGTTCCTGCAACAATACAACCTTTACTTGAAGAATTTAAGGAGATTATCCTTGAAGATTTACCAGAAGGTTTACAACCCATGCAAGACATTCAGCACCTCATAGATTTTGTACCTGGTGCGAGTTTACCAAACTTACCACACTATCGGATGAACCCAAAAGAAAGTGAGATGCTCAAGAAGAAGGTTGAAGAGTTGATTCGTAAGGGGCATATTCAAGAGAGCATGAGCCCATGAGCAGTCCTAGCATTGTTAGTACCAAAGAAAGATGGAAGTTGGCGGATGTGCATAAATAGCCATGCTATCAATAAAATAATAGTAAAGTACAGATTTCCCATCCCAAGATTGAAAGACATGCTGGATAAATTGGAGGGCTCTAAGGTGTTCTCAAAAATTGATCTACGTAGCGGCTATCATCAGATTCATATTAGACCTAGGGATGAGTGGAAAACTGCTTTCAAGATGAAGGAAGGTTTGTACAAATGGCTAGTGATACCTTTTAGGCTATCAAATGCACCCAACACTTTCATAAGAGTGATGAATTAGGTACTTAAGCCTTTTATTGGAAAATTTGTTGTTGTCTACTTTGACGATATCTTAATTTTTAGCCATAGCAATCAAGAGCATGTGCAGCACCTACGAGAAGGGTTGACTGTGTTGCTGGAAAATAAGTTGTACATTAATCTGAAGAAGTGCAGCTTCTTGACTATTCGTTAATTTTCTTGGGGTTCGTTGTTAGTGCTAAAGGTATTCATGTAGATGATGAGAAGTCATGTGCCATTAGGGAATGGCCAACTCCCAAGACAGTTTCTAAGGTATGTAGTTTTCATGGCCTTGCTACATTTTATCGTCGATTTATTCGAAATTTTGATAGTATAATCGCCCCTATTATTAATTGTTTAATGAAGGGGAAATTTATATAGGGTGGAGAGGCTGAGAAAAGTTTCTCTATAATTAAAGAAAAATTAACTACAGCTCAAATTTTGGCACTCCCTAATTTTGATAAGGTGTTTGAGTTGGAATGTGATGCTAACGGGGTGGGGATAGGCGCTGTTCTTTCTCAAAGGGTCGCCCTGTTGCTTTTCACAGTGAAAAATTAAATGAAGCTAGACAAAAGTGGCCAACTTATGAGCAAGAGTTGTATGCAATTATTCGAGCCTTGCAGCATTGGGAGCATTACTTAATCCCAAAGGAGTTTGTAATTTTTTTGGACCATGAGTCATTGAAATATTTCAAGAATCAAAAGCACCTAAATAAAATGCAAGCAAGGTGGGCTTCTTACATACAACAATTTAACTGTGTTATTAAACATAAATCTAGAGCTTGTAATAGAGTTGCTAATGCTCTAAGCCGTAGGGCCACATTGTTGGTTACTTTAAGCAATGAAGTGGTTGGATTTGACTGTTTAAAGGAGTTATATGAAGCTTATGAAGATTTTGGTGAGACTTGGGAAAAGCTTTTATAGTAGCAGTTTGTTAGTGACTTTCATATTTTGGAGGGCTACTTATTAAAAGGAAACCGGTTGTGTATTCCACAGAAGTCCTTGCGTGAAAAGATTATTCAGGATTTGCATGGAAGTAGTCTTGCAGGCCATTTGGGGCATGACAAGACAATTGCTAGTGTGTAGGAGAGGTATTACTAGCCTCAATTGAAGAGGGATGTAGGGAATCTTGTTCACAAATGTCCTGTCTGTCAAGTTGCTAAGGGGCAATCCTAAAATACCGGTTTATATATGCCTTTACCCACTCCTGAGAATATTTGGGAGGACCTAACAATGGACTTTGTGTTGGGACTTCCAAAGACTCAAAGGGGTGTAGATTCTGTGTTTGTTGTTGTTGATAGGTTTTCAAAGATTACGCATTTTATTCTTTGTCATAAGACTTCAGATGCTGAGCATATTGCAAAACTATTCTTTCAAGAGATTGTCCGGTTTCATGGAGTTCCAAATTCCATTACTTCTGACTGTGATTCGAAATTTCTTGCTCACTTCTAGCTTACTTTGTGGAGGAGATTTGACACGAGCTTGAATTATAGTAGCACAGCACATCCTCAAACAAACAGGCATACATAGGTTGTGAATAGAATTTTTGGGAATTTAATTCGTAGCATTTTCCAGGATAAGCCAAAGCAATGGGATAATGCACTTGCACAAGCTGAATTTGCCTACAACAATGTTGTCCATAGTTCTACTCGACAATCACCATTTTCAATTGTTTACAGGAAGGTTCCAAAACATGCACTGGACTTAGTTAAGTTGCCTAAATTTCCAAGTTTAAGTGTTGCAGCAAATAATATGGCAGAACAAGTTCAGTCAATTCAAGCAAAGGTGAAGAAAAAGCTTGAGGAAACCAATGCAAAGTATAAGGTAGCAACTGATAAACATCAAAGGCACAAGGTGTTTCAAGAGGGGGACATGGTCATGGTTTTTCTACGCAATGAGAGGTTTCTTATTGGCACCTACAACAAGCTGAAGCCAAAGAATATAGCCCTTACAAAATTCTCAAGAAAATCAATGACAATGCGTATGTGGTTGATCTTCCTAGTGATATGACAATTTCAAAGATTTTAATGTGGCTGATTTGTATGAGTATTATCCACCTGGTGAGCCATTATATCCGGAGATTAACTCGAGGGCGAGTTCTTCACTAGTGGAGAGGACTGATGTAGAAGAAGTATCCCTAAATTTTCTTAAGAAACAGGATATTCATTAATCAAGGTGGAGGGGCACGTGATTGATTAATTATTTTTGTTTGTTATTGCTTATTTTCCGACCAAAGTTTAGTTATTTTATTTTTGCTATTTTATTTTAGGGTAGTTTGGACTTTTGTGATGTCGTAGGAAATTTAAGGGTATTTTTGTGATTTGTATTTTCAGGGAAGCCTAAAAGGGCTCATATAATTTTGTATTTTTGTAAGTTCAATTGGAAGCAGATTGAAATAAAATACTTCTCTGAGGTTTTCTCAAATTTCTAGTGGATTTTAGACTTGTTTTCTCTTGATTCATTAAGGGTTTGTTAAGCTAGAACGAGATCTAGCCTACTGTGTTTTCCGTTCTGTGTTATCTACCACCAAGAACAAAACCCATAAAATCCACCACCACCTCCACCCACAAAACCAACACGACAACAACACAAAAATTCAAAGAAAAATCTACCACCACCACAGCAACAACACTAAAAATCAAATAAAAATCCACCATCACCACAGCAACTGCACAAAAATAAAAAAATAAAAAATAAATCCACCACCACCACAGCAAATCCACGACAACAACACACCCACCACCACCACCACCATGGACAAAAAACCCACAAAAAATCAAAGAAAAATCCACATAAGAATCCACGCCAAAAATCCACATCAAAACCCACATTAGAACCCACGCCGGAAATCCATATCAGATCTCACCATGCCGTGATATTGACACCCTATTTTACAACCCGCATTTAACCTCACATGGAGGGTAAAAGGGTAATTTCACCTTAGAAATATGCATCTTGATTCTGGTCATTAGATCCTTAATCTTATTGCACCAAAATGATCTTGATGTTGTAACGATCAATTCGACTGATCATAAGCCCTAATCGGACCATTAGATTGAAAGTTATCATCAAATCAAGTTTTAATGGTCCAGATGCATCAACACAAATTGAGTCCGAGTATATGTGATTATAAACAATTGATTCCAACTTGTTATAATTATAATCAATTTGAGATTAATGACGTGTCATAATTTGATTGGCTAGGACTACATTTTATAATAGGGTTGCACACACTTAATTAATTAGATAGTCAAATATTAATTATTCAATGAGTAATTTGTACAATTATCTTTTAATTAGGGTAAATTTGAAATTAATTAAGTCTGAAATGGGAGTGATTGGAGCCTATTAATGTTAATTAGAAACTAATTTGGGACCTATTAATGTTAATTGTGCTGAAATTATTTTCTAACAAATGACCTCTGCTCACCATTTCGTTGATATCTCTCATAATATTTTGAATCTGTAAATGAAGTTAATTTTCCCCGAAACTAGACATCCGGAATTTCAATTTGAGCACAAAAACGAGAAAATTCCAATCAGAATTGAGTAAGATATGATTTTTTAAAGTTGGCTCTATAGGCTGTTACACTAGTTACGGGAAAACCGAATTTTACTTGCTCCTTACTCCCACCAATCTCTACATTTAATGCACCAGATTTCCCCAAAGGCTAAAATAAGGTCTAGGTTCATGATTCTTTGTCAACTCTCATTAAATTACCTTCCATTCATATTTTTTCCACTACTACTATATAAATCCCTCATCTCCTCCATTCCAAGACACACAAAAACCTCCTATCTTCTCCTCTCTTGAGTTTTAGTGAAATAGAGTAGTCTTGTCATATCTTGGTCTTCCTGAGACTCAAGGTATTGAGTAAGACTCACTCTCTCTCTCCTAACTCTTCTTTTCCTCCATCCTTAGGACCTCCACCAAAAGTCTCCTCCTCCATCGCATGGATCTTGCATGAAGGTATAATCAATTTCCCTAACTTGTTTTTTTATATTGTCATGATGAGAATTTAAGATTAAAGCATGATAGTAATTATTTAAATTCCCTTGAATATGTTTGAATGTTTTTAAATGTTCTTATGTGTTCTTCACATGTTCTTGATTATTCATCACATGTTCATGCATAACACTAATTTTGATCTTAAATCCATATCAAAAATATGAAAAAGATGTTTGTTTCATAATTCTTTCAAATCCTTGAATCTAGGATATTACCATCCACATACATTCACTAGAATTTATTTTTCAATCCAAATACAATACTTAATAAATTGAATTAGGGTTTATCACATGCATACACATTAAATTCAACATGCAAATTGATTGATAACATATTAGATGATGTGATATAAATGTTGGTCACCATAGTCTAGAAGACCGATTTCACCTGGTAAGGTGGATGCCTAACACCTTCCCACCTTATAACATAACCTCTGAGCTTAGATTAAGGGTTGATAGATTAATGCTTATTCTTGTAATTTTCAATTTCTAAATTGTAACTAGGAAACAAATCCATTTACTTTATCTTAAATTGTATCTAGGACCAAAGTCATGTAATTTCCTATGATCAATGTAAATTCAATTTCAAATCAATAAAATGATGAATTTTTCAATTATGGTTTTCTTATTTATTCCAATAATTAAATAAGTGACGACTCAATTGTAAAACCCTTAATCTAAAGAGAAAAGTATAATCAATCGAACCTCTATTTTAAGAGCCAATCACACAACTCCACCCATTCACGTGGGTTTAGCCCAACAACACACTCAAAAACGGGCTGGGGGTGCAGTCTCTGAGACGTGACCATGCCGTTACCACGCCAATCGCTACGCCATGACCACTCCAAATCCAACCCAGCTCTAGTGGCAAGCTTTGAACGAGAGAGAGAGAGAGATGTGAGAGAAGGAGTAAGGACTAAGAACTGAAGAAAGAGAGAGAGTCAGAGGAAAAAAAAAAAAAAAAAGGAAGAAGTAGAACTGAGTGGCCAAGAGAGAGAAAAAATAATATAATATTATACAAGACGCTACAGTATTGTCATAAAAGTAAAACGGTACTATAGCACTATTGTAAAAAAAATTTACAATTAGGAGATCGGATAATGAGGGTTTTAGGACTCTGACGCTAAATATTACCAACATATGGCATTTGCAAGACCTAATGTGAATGCTTAACAGAGTAATAGTAGAACGTGTAATCATCTTTTTATTTTATAAGAGATAAATGGATAACATGCATGTGTCTCTCAGCAAAAAAAAAAAAAAAAAACTTGCAAGTGTCAAAATATTATTAAAATAAACATTTATCAGTCTAGCTAACCTATGACAATTTTTTAATTTGTCAAAATCACGTAAACTTAAACACATGACATCATTTTTTAAGCTTTGGTGTCTCAGTGAATAAATTTACTTATTTAGTGACCATCAAATTTAATTTTTGTTAGTAAATTTGATGTGACAATTTGTAGAAGAAAAAAAAAATTGGTTCCAACCATACACAATTTATATAATTTTAATAGTTAAACTTGATAGCAATGGCACACCAAGGCAAATATTGAATTGTTTTCAAAACAACTTAAATTGAAATCACCAATAATTTAAGGATGGTATTGAACACTAACCTACAATATTAACTTAATAGTTTGGCCGATATTACAACAATAACAACAAAACTTTAATCTTAAATTTTGGAGTCAACTAGGGATCTTTGGCAAATTAATTAGGATTGGTCACATGAATTTTGTTCTTTTATTTTATTTTATTTGAAGTCATGCAATAGTTTAGCCTAAATTGTCTTCTTTTTCTTTTTCCTATTTTATTGTTTGGTTAGCAAATATAAAGTAAAAAAATAAAATCAAAAAATCAAAGGTTTCCTCTCAACCAACAACGACAGAAGTTGGAAAAAAGATTCCTCTTTTGTAAAAAGGGAAATTAAAATTAAGGGAAAGTTAAATACAAATCGTCTAGGGTAACCAATTAGAATACCAAAAGATCTCGTACAACTACCTCTTGCCTTCGCCAAAAGGCATGTGCAATGATTTTATTCTCGGTGTGTATTTTGAATTCATAATATCTCTAAGTGTTGAAAGAAGAATCTACAACTAGAAATTAAAGCATTCATAGGTGAAAAATATAACATAACATATGAAGTGAGGATGCCCACAACTGATTTAGCAAAATACTTTTATAATAATTTTTGGAATATTTTAGAGTTGGAAGCAGGGTTATTAAACCCGGCCCAATTGGTCGGATCGGTAACTTGGTGACCCAATACATAGACCAAGCCGGGTGATGAATTAGATTGGAAGAGTATATGATCCGGTCAAAACTGATTAAACTCGGCGAGTTTTAAGCAACCCATGTGACCCAGTCAGGTTTTATTAACCCAGCTGGGTTTGTGAATTGCATAAAATTACATTAATAGGTTCACTCTATTAAAAAAAAAAAAAAAAAGCATTATTCTCTGCCGATTCACACTAAACTATCACTTTTCACAGTTCTCCAAACCTGCGAGGCTGCTACCATGCATCAGTTTTCTGTGCTCAAGTCTAAACAAATCGCTTTTCACTTCAATACTTAGCCTCCAATTACCACGTAAGGATGACCATATGAGTATATCAAACAGTTATAACTTCATTTGTCTTTTTTTTTTTGTTTAGATTTTTTTATACTTTATTTGTTTATTGCCTTTAAGTTTACTTGCAAATATAAATTAAACTCTATAAGAATTCTTTTATTATATTAACCTTTCTACGTATAAAATTAAATAATTAATGATTGTAAGTTGTAACAGTTAATTTACATATTCATATTATGATTTTTTAAACTTACTTTTATATATTTTTAATTTTTTTTATTTGACCTTGCAGTTTGACCGGTGACCCGCTGATTGAACTAGTGACCTAGCTCAAAAACCAGATCAACATCCAATCCGGGTTTAATAATTATGGCTGGAAGTGTTTAGGAGCTCTTTGATTGTCAAGCTAACCAAAGAAATGTGATCACTCCTGGAATGGAGTTGACTTTCTAAACCCATTTCCAGATAGATTCCTTTGGTTAAGAGCATTACAAGTCGAGGGTAATTTGGTAGGTTGAGACTATTTAAAACTTTCCATTATGAAAACAGAGTCTAGGTTAAACACACACTCCTCTAGTCCTCTTTATTGGAGAAACTGGTTTTTGGCACAACTTCAATGAGGTGGAAAGGTAAGACATACTGATAACCCATTTTGAAAATTTCTTCCTCTCTAATAAGAAGGGTACCAAGGCCGAAGGGAAGGATTCTCTTCTCTTTCTTTTTCTTTTTCTTTTTTTAAAGAAAATTGATTGATTCTCCCTAGCCCAAACATTTATCACAAATATAGGGTATTTGCTTTTTTTTAGGGTTAAGAGTCAATTTCTCATCCCCTGACAGTGTCCCATTTAGTACTTATATATGAAACAGAAAACGCTTAGCTCCAAACCGATTGAAGAGACCATCCAACCTGATGAATGCCTTCAACGCGAGAGAGAGTGAGAGAGAGGAGGATACCATCGAATTGAAGTGGTCCTCGTAAATGACACCAGTTGCACGATGCCCTATGAATGGAACATTAAATTTTGCTTCTGATCTTGGATTTGGGTTCATGGTTAAGAAGCCCTACTACCCATGCCACTGAGTATTTAATACACTCCTATTCCCTAATATTTACCCTCGACCATCAACAACGTAGAACCAACATGATTGCAGACTAAATATAAATGTCTGGTTGCTCCTAAAAAGTTTGATTCTGATGCTCAAATTAAATTCTGCCTTTGATCCACCTACTGCTAGTGTATCCTTTAGTGCTACAAGCTTACAAATGCTTAAACAAACTGTGTTTTTTGATCCATCCGTTAGTATTCTGGACCAAAAAAGAAAACCCATTACTAACTAAAATTTCAAACCTTAAGATGAGAAAGATATTAATCAGAAAAAGGATTATACAAAACATTGTAACCCGCTTTTAATAACTGATTTCCACTAGGGGAAACTGAGGAACTTCATGAACAAAAACATGTCCATTTTGCCACTTCCTGCACGAACATACACATCTTACAGAACAGATTGCCGATACAATCCAGTGAAGATTGACAAGGGCAGTAGCAGATCTAATCCACAGAACTAAATCAATTTCAAACATAATGACACATGGAGCATTTACAAAGAGCCGTTTGCAGTAATTCTACAATGCACAGGGACAAGGAAAAGTATTTTCTTTAAATTGGCACCCAGGCAAAGACATCCTTTGCATCTCAGCCATTAGAAGTATGTTTCTCCGCGAAAAGCATTAATTTCATTCTTCTAATGGCTTACAAGCATTCTATTCCTTAAAAGAGATGGATCCACTAAATTGATCTAGATTACTCCTGCGGCAGGAGAAATCTGGTCCTGCCCTCAAAGTTGTGAATTGTGATTTCAGCACAGCTAAACTATGGGGCATAAAATAGGATTATTTTGTCTTTCCTTTCTTATGTCATTTCTGGGGAATAAATATAACCACAGCTTGAATTCCGCAATGTAACTTCCCCCGTAAATATACAGGAAATCTTCTACCTTCAATTGTTAATGCATTTGGCTTCTTTTTAATCCGAACAGGAAATTGAAGTGGTGAAGGATCTGGAACCACTTCATGGATTTACCATTCCAATTACCCAACATAACATTGGGTACAGATATAGCCACCTCCATGAGGCAACTATCACTGCAGCCAACATGGAAGATGTTTCTTCCTCATGCATGCCTCGAAGCACTGCCGTGCAACTGTGTAGTTCTTAAATGGGGCTCATCCTGCAACTAGTGTTAGAAACACAAATTATTAAAACCATGTCTGAAAAAGTACAGTTCAATCAATATAACTGCCCCATATTGCAAACTAACCTGAAGGCTATAACTGAAATTTGCTGGTGGTCGAAAATCCAACTGCCCCTAATTGAATGAAAGCATAATTGAGGAAGTTTCATCACATGAATGACATTTACATTAACCATATTTCTCTACAAATTTATCATGTGATTATAAATACTATACCAGCCCATGAATGCTTTGTTGAGTCCCAAAAAAACCATCATGGCTAGGTGCTATTGAATTCAATTGACCCTACAAGCATAAAAATCATAATATTAAAAAATATATATTTAAAAAAAGAACACACATACAATGGTTACTTTAGGTAAGCATATCATGGTCTTTAATAATGAACTTTATTGAAAAAATATATATATCATGGTATTAAATTTATCATGACTTACCAGCCCCTGGATGCTATGTTGATTTACATAGTACCCATCATGAGGTGGCTCCATTAAGTTCAACTGCGACCATGTACAAGTATCATAATTAACATCAGTACATTTTTTACAATAACTGCAAAACCCTGGATTATGTAAAATAGCCCAAGGTAATAATAATATGTACCAGTCCTTGCACGTTCTGTTGGGCACCATAATATCCAGTAAGGTTCATCCCATCTGAGCTTAGATTATCCTTCAAGAATGAAAACCCAAGAGAAATTGATCAGTTAAATCAGTGCAGGTAGATGCAGAACTTCTATTGTCCCAAGCAACCAAAAAAATGCACAACTCTTTTCACTTCTTTTCAATCACAACTATGTATTTAGCCCCATTTCCAACAAGATTTGAAATTTTATATTTAGAATTTGAATAAATTCGCAGCACTAGGTGTTCCTGATACAGAATGGGTCAAATTTGATTTTATTTGTAATATCATTTTTATTATGATCCTAAAACATTCCATTTAAGCATTGTAATTAGATCATAACCAGAATGAAGATTAGACAAACCATCTGTTGTAAGCTGTCTTGTGGCTCAACAAGTAGAACATCTGGCTCTGCCGGTACCTGGAATTAGAATATAGAGGCATTATTCAAATCTTTTTTCTTTTTTTAAAAATACATTTAGTAATAGAAACATTACAAGAAATAAAAATATAAGCACATGAACCATCAACATCAGAACTAACCTTTCTTTTCTTATATGTACTTTTCTTCTTACTTGTTTTAGCTACTAAGCTTCCTCGACTCTCCTCTTCTTCACGAAGAACAAGAGCATTGCCACTAGATTCTGCAGCACTAATCGTAATGTTATTCACATTCACACAATTCTTCAGAGCTTCTACTAGTGCCCGAAAAGAAATACCATAGCTCTCTTCAGATAATGATCCCTCTTCACTCAATTCAATGGCTCTTTTACATAAATCATTGTAACGCTGCACCCTAGTCTGTATCCTTTCTGTTCCTTCAACCACTGTTTCCCTGCTCTTTGCATCTTTTGTCCACCTCTTCAAAATATAATGGGGTGGAATGCTTGAAAGACCACAAATTTGGAGAACAATCATCGAATGTCTACAAAGGAAACCTTTGTATTCAAACAAACGACAGAAACAAGAAACCTCTGACCTTGTTTCATTCCACAATACCATAAAATATTCATCCTTCTCACAATCTTGAACCCTAAAAGTAGTAGTTGTTCCATCTTCACTTTCTTTTTTAGGATGGCAGCCAACTACACCCAAAACCTCAACTTGGAATTTCTTAAAAATTGCATGAGTGTAAACTGTTGACAATTGTTTTTCCCAAGGCGAAGGAGATTTTAATGCAGGCTGTTTGTGCCATGTATCGAAATCTGCTATGGCTTCCTCTTCATACCTATTTTGTAGGATTGTCCCGTATTGTTTCACAAACTCTTTGAGAGTAATTTTCTTATGAATGTACTTGTCAAAGAAAGCATTCATACTTTCGGAACGCTGAGGTGTAGACATTCCAGCTAAAAAAGAATCCCCCATATAAATAGGCACCCACTTTTTTCGATCTTCATACAATGACTGTATCCATTCATCATCTTGAAGTTCAAATCTAGTAACTATTTTCCACCACCTCATGTCAAACTGTTCATCTGTCCATGACTTGAGAATGCACTTGTTAAACTTTGGCAAAAAATTCTCATGCTGTTTTATCACATTAGCTAGAGTTTCAGGGATCTTTTCCAATATATTCCAAAGAGAAAAGAAATGGCGTGTATTTGGGAAGACTTCCTCAATGGCTGCCTTCAAGGCTTTGTCTTGATCAGTGATTATCACTTTGGGAGCTTGCCCACCCATTGCTCTAAGCCACGTCTTCATTAACCAAACAAATGTTGATCTAGTCTCATCTGCAACCAACGCACATCCAAACAACATGGACTGGAAGTGATGGTTCACCCCAACAAAAGGAGCAAATGGCAATTTATCGTTGCTTTTGATATAGGAGGTATCAAAAGAAACAACATCACTAAAACTGATGTAATCATGCCTACTTTTGGCATCAACCCAAAAAAGATTTCTCAAACGCTGCTCTTCATTCAAATCCATCGCATAAAAGAAGTTCGGATTCTCCTTTTGGATACGCTTAAAGTACTCAAGCATAACTTGGGCATCTCCTTCATCCAAAGTCAAGTAACGGCCTTTATCAAACTGATAATTTATGTCACCCTGAAGAAACCCAAGATTTTGATATCCACCAGATTGTCTAGACATTTCAACATACATCTTTCTTGTCCGTTCACTAACAGCATGCAAAATGTCAATATTATTCTTTTCAGCTAACTTTACATTTCTGTGAATCCGAAAATGATATGCTAAAGCAGGTAAAAGTTCATGATTATGCTCTTTTATGAATTCATGAATAATCCACTTCCCATCTGCCCTTCTCTTCACATGCATGCTGGCTTTGCAGTCTGTCTTTTTCACACTTGGTCGCCGACTACTCCCACTATCTGATTCTGGAGTGACTCCGTATCTGGAACATGCAAATTTAGCATCAATAAATTCTTTTGATTTCTTTGAGCGACGACTGTTTTTAATTGAAGTGGTGAATCCCATAGATTTGGCATATTCTTGATAGAATGAGTATGCTGCCTCATGTGATTCAAATTCAATGCCATTGCGTGGCTCAAAATCTGTATCCCCTTCAAACATTGTAACATCCCTTTTAGGAGAACTAACAACCCCAACATCTCTGTTATGCACTTCATCCACAAAATCACCTATGTTTTCGTTCACTCTGGCACTAAGCACATTGTCTTGACAGTCCACCATAGTATCAACTGCACTTTGAATCCTGGTAGTCCTTATTGTTCAGCAAAAGGTAATTTATCATTTGTTTCCATGAAGAGGGAAAAGGGGGTTTTGGAGCTTTCAACTTTTCTGGTCTTCATCTCATTAAGACCTCGGGTTTGAATCAAGCTACCTTTGCCTCCCAGAAACCAAAATCAAGCAGCAAGCTAAAAATAACCTTTTCCCTAACATCCAATCTTTCCAATTTTAGACCTGAAGATGCACAAATAAAATAATTCAAAAACAAAGAAGAAGAAGAAAGAAAGAACTAATCATAGAAATTTAGAAAACAATGTACACAAGCAAAATTGTAAAAACATCTTTGGACCTTCTCCTCAAAAAATTCTAAATGTCTTTAATAACCAAGCCCTTGAAAAAAAATTAGGCTACCCCACCAAAAAGAGATACACAATCATTTTAAGGGATTTTCAAGAGCACTTCCAAGTTGAATTTTATGTTGAAAATTACCTTCACCTTAAACCTAATTGGAAATAGTTACTCATATATATATATATATATATATCCATATGAGAAGTATTAAAAATCGGCTACCTCAAGAGTAATTTTAAACAAGTAAACATCATTATTAAGTCAAGATGTCAGTTCAAACTACACTACCACCATACTATTTATATTCTTTCTTTTTTTTCTTTTTCTGATAAGTAAGAAATATATATTCAAAACACTACTAAATGCAAAGTAGCACAAAGCATATCAAACAATACAAAAAAAGAGAGAAAACAAAAAACAAAAAAGAAGCACTAATTACAAAGAAAGAGACAGCTAAGGAACAAAGGGAGAGAATCACTAGATGTGAGTCCCCAAGCCTTAGACCAATCAAGAAGGGATCCTAAAAAGAGAGCAAGCAGCTGGTCATCCAATCTATCCATGTCCTCAAAAGTCCGCCAATTACGTTCCCTCCAAATACACCACATCAAACACAATGGAACTAAATTCCAAATGTGAGATGAATGCTTCCCTAACCAATTCCACCTACTAAATAGAAAACCTATCACCAAATGGGAGGGGACCCAAGAAATCCCAAAAGTTCTAAAGACAAAGCCCCACAGCCGATAAGCCTTTCCATAATGTAACAATAAATGATCCACTGTCTCTCCACAACAACGACACATAATGCACCAATCAACGAAATCAAAACCCCTAACCCGCAAGTAATCTCCCATGAAAATCCTATCCCATGCGGCTGTCCAAACAAAGAAAGAGACACACCGAGGTGCCTTAACCTTCCAAATACCGTTCCATGAGAAAAAAACGGAGGAAGAACCATGTAACTTATGATAAAACAAATGGATATGAAAATCCCCGTTCTTCATTAACTTCCATCTCATACGATCACCATCCATCACTAAAGGTAAATCGGATGCCAAGAATCGAAAGAAATCATTCACCACATCCACCTCCCAATCATTAGGACCCCGAATAAAACGAACATCCCAAGTTCTCCTATCACTCACTCCTTGGCATTATCAAAGATGAGTCTATAGAAGCCACTCTGTTAGTAGCAAAATTGTATAAGACCGGAAAAGTCAAATGGAGCGAAAGATCCCCACACCACCGATTGGTCCAAAATTTCACTCTATTCCCCACCCCAACCTTAAACTGGATGTTTTTGCTGAAAACTTCCCAACCCATCCGAATACTTCTCCACAAGCCACAACCAAGAACACTCCTTCCTAACTTGGAGGTCCACCACCCCCACCCCCCCCCCCCCCCCAATTCTTCCCCAAATTTTAAAACTACCACCCTACTCCAAAGCCGAGTCTCCTTGACCCCAAATCGCCAAAGCCACTTTCCTAGTAGAGCTTTATTGAAAGTGGTCAATTTCCTAATTCCTAAACCACCATTGGCAATACGCATACACACCTTATCCCATCCCAACCAATGTGTCTTAGAATCACCCCACAAAAAATCCCTTTGCAACCTCTCAATTTTGTTAGCCACATGTGTAGGAATGGTGAAAAGAGATTAAAAAAAGTAAATAAGTAGGGAGGTTAGATAACGTTCTTATAAGCAATGTCAGTCTATTTATATTCTTTATTTGGGTAGAAGTAGCATTTTTATAATATCAGATAAAGTGGCAAATAATAAACATGTCCACGCTTAAAGCATGTAATGTCCTTAGACACATCAACCTAATTGGTATTTCTGATGCTCTTAAGAATATTGGTTAAGATGGTTTGTCCAGTTGATATAAAAATCCAGAGTCTCCAGAACTTGAGCAGTGAACTAAATACTTCACTTGATTATCTCCAAATTACTATTATGCAATAACTCTGGTAAAACCTCCAAGGTTGGATTCCTCTAAACAACATCCCACTCCCACCACTTAGTTTCAGATTTGATATTTTCTTTTCCTCATTACCATATAAACATTTTTTTTATGAACATTACCATATAAACATGAGAATGATTTCCTAATGATCACAATATAACATAGGAAGGTCTTTTATCCATACCAAATCTAAATTTGAGTCATGATCCAATCAATAATTCCTTTTTTTTAATCATTCTTTTCCTTCTCAATTCTTTGTTTTCTATAACCTACACCTCCCTTGTACATCTTTCAACCTTTTCGTTTTATTTTTTATTTTTTAAAAAGGTGGTTAAAAACAAAAGAGAAAACTGTAGTGCACCATTTTAACTGATAAACTTTCCTGAAAATCATTTATATTCTATTCAAAATAGGACTTCAGGTGCATATACAGAATTGAAATCAAGATTCCAATCAGTGGTTGTAAAATCCAAAACAGGAAATTGTAAGACTTGTCAAGAAAAGGCTCCAGAGCTTAAAATTAAAGACCATATTCAATTGAAAGAATTACAATAGTAACTCAAGGAATATTAACAATATGGCCTTAACATCTAATCCAATGTTACAATCCCAAGCTTCTTCAGGAGCACTGCCACTGCAACTATATAAAGTGACACTCACCATGTATTATGCTTCATAGAAGTTTGTGGTGGTTTTTGTAGCAATATAAACTATAATTTTATTGAATAGAGCACTAAAGAAACAGGAAGAAATTTGTGATGGCAATTCTGCGGCGTTAAAGCCAAATGCAAAACTAGACCCATCAGTAGATATTTTTATTCCCGGGTTTATAGACAAACCCCGCATGCTTGTCAAACCCAATTGTCATTCATTACTAGAAAAGCATTAGCAAGCCAGAAGAATAGGATGCCCACCCTAAGGGCACTAATGTTGTTATTTAGGTCAACGAAGAGGTCAAAGCACAAGGCAAACATTTTAAAGTGTCATTTACCCAATGAGATACAATCTGCCTCCAACATTACATGGAAATGGTTCTTCTAAAACATAATTTGAAATTCAATTTAAACATAAATTCCTTATGTAAAGTTTTATTCATGCACACAATTAATTTCAGGATCTATATTTATGATAAGTGACCAAAATTATCATTTAGCCAAGATAAACTAGGCTTCTGAACATGAACAATGGTTTGAAGCTTTGAACTCCCACTCAAACTCTTACAGCTGAAAACTGAAAAGAGTCAATCTCATCCAAAAACACAATGACACAAAAATAATCTAAAAGCATACATATACGGGATTAGAAACAACATCAAAATGAAATGAGAAAATGCATGCCTTAGTGCATGTAACATGATAAATTAGTTCAACTCATGGTCCATAAAGCTTATCTGTGATATATGGCATTGACACATGGTCATAAACATGCATATCATGTTTAAACAACTAAACATCTATTCCTTCCATTCACTATCATACTCTTTTTCCTTCGAATTACATGACTCCAAAGTACTCAAATTAATCTAGAACAAGTTTTTCCATTTTTATCAATGAATATATGTATAAAAGATGAGTTCAAGTTACACCTAGTGTAACATCACAAGAGTTACACCCTTTTTAAACTGTAGATTTGAATGAGATCTAATGGTAAATAAGACACTACTTGACATGTCATCAATATGATTAATTTCTACCTACCTTCACCTCATTTATTTCTATATTTTCCAAAATTCTATCTCTCCCTATTCCTGAAGTTCATCATTTTTTTTTCCTCTAGACTCACCTCCTCCTCCTTCTCCATTGCCCCTGCTGATCAGAAGCTAACTGCCCCACACTGCAGAATTTTTACCACTTCAGTTCACGGTACTTCAAAGATTGATTAGAAGGGTTTTTTTTTTTTTCGATTCGATCTTTTTCTTTTACAATTCAGCTGACCGCATATTTTTATAAGGCTCACCTTTTTTTAAGTAAAAATATATAAATTTTCATTTATGAGAAAAATATGTATGAATACAAGTGAGGTATACTACCATGGTTTTGTTGTTACAATTGTTTGCAATGAGAACCAATAACTGATGGGTATGCTTTTTGCATATCACATCTTGCAAAACTGACTTACCTACAAGTAAACCCATTAACATGTCATCCAATTCTAGCTGCCAGGTGCTGGTTCTTCATGAGCAGTGATTGTCATGCAGTCCTGACTCCTGTGCTTGTTGGTAGTCCTTTAGCACATTCATGCCGCACCCAAATATCTGTGTTGCGGGCATTTGAATAGTTTATATATGACTGGATCAGTGTCCCACGCTGCGTGTTTAATAAGAGTCACCTATTATACGGCTGAATTGATGTCCCATCCTATGTGGCTGTCGAGGTCACCAATGGAGCTAAGCAGAAACCAATACTGGAGCCGATGGCATCAGAATTGAAGGCTGAATGATTCTATTATGCTGGACCCAGTTGGTTTATGGCCAATGCAACCAAGCTGGGAGCAGTGGAAGAGGAAGAGGAGAGTTTAGAGAGAGAAGATGAAGAACTTTGGAATTAGGGAGGACATAGAGTTTTAGAAAATAAAGAAATAAATGAGGTCAAGGTAGGTAGAAATTAATAATATTGATGACATGTCAAGTAGTGTCTTATTTACCATTAGATCTCATTCAAATCAATGGTTTAAAAATGGTGTAACTCTTACACCAGGTGTAACTTGAACCCATCTATATATATATATATATATATATATGGGATGAAAGAAGTTGTTTCATTGGTAAGTTACAGACACAGCCAATGAGTTATGAACCCACAACCTCACCCTCTACCCATTCTCGTGGCAGGAGAAAGTGCCATTTAAGCTAGAGCTATTGACAGAATGAAATGAGTTTGTAATTTCATCATTTCTGAAGGGTTTTTAAGTGTTGAGACCACATATCGTGATACAGAAGACTAGGATCTCTATGCTAAGATTACCTAAGCATAGCCTTACCGCAATCTAAAAACAAAGAAGCGCAAAAAGTGAATCCTAAGGCCAACAACTGTGTCCATTTGGAAAATTGCCCAACCCCATGCTTAGGGCTTCTTCATGGCTGATCAACCAAGTGCTGCCTTCAAAATTTGCTTCTATACCCTTCGATAATTTACCCACCATTTCAATCACCAATCACCAATCACACTTCCTAACCCCCCATCTTTTTTTCTTTTTTTTTCTTTTCTTTTTTTATGGATAATTCAATATTTGGGGGAGGGGGAATTTGAACCCTAGACGTCTCCATTGGAAATACTAAAAGATGTCAATTGAGCTACAAGACTCTTGGTAATTCCTAACTCCTGTCTTACTAGATATGTTAAAAAAATAAACTGGTTCAATTAAAAGGGTTTTTTTTTTATGATAAGTAAATGCTTTATCAGATTCAGAAAAAAGTACATACTTTATCAAAAAGAGAGATATCAAAGGCTCAAAGCACACAGGATGTGTATGAAAGAGTCCCTGAAAAAATAATAATCAAAATTGTATGCAATCCAATTAATAAAGACAAGAGTAGAACAAAAAAGGGACACTGCCTAAGCCGACATCTAGTTAAGCAATAATATCAAGAAAGAAGACTTAAGGGATACTAGAGAATGTTCAAAACTATCAAATGTCCAACTAATCTGTTCTCTCCAAATAGACCTCACAAGAGAATGTGGAATAGCATTCCAAATTTCACCACTACTATGAAAACTAAACTGTCCTTTCCAGAATCACATAATGAACCCAAACAGACCAAGTAATATGACCAAATATTTGCTGTTATTGGACAGTGAAATAGAAGACCATCATCAACCAAGAGGTCCAAGACACCAGATTGTTTTACAAATGCAACACCAGTGCACCACAATCATCCTCTTAATAAAGATTTATACCACATAAGAAATTATTATATAAGCTAAAACTGCATTTACTAAACTAAACAACCTCATAAACAGATAAATTATATGCAATGCCGTATTGCATATGGTATTCATAAAAAAAAAAAAAATTTTTTTTTTTTTTGATAAGATGATATTCATCAAAATATACCATATATACATCATCATCATCATCATCATCATCAAGAACAACAATGAAGGCTGTCCCAAAACTAAGGAGTCAGCTATGAATCCTAAAGAAATTATTCAGGGAAAATACCATATACAATCAATCTCACATATTTTTGCACATAGTCCAATATGGTAAAAATATAATAGGAAATATTCTAAATTTATGATCAGAGAACAACGCGCACACACAGAGAAGAAAACCTTTATTCCTTCTTTGTGAAAAACTTTATCACTTGAACTCTATTTGATTGGGCTTAAAGCCAAACTAAGAAGCACAGACACTCGAAACCCTTGGTTTGTCCATGTTAGACATGTAACGCCCCAACTCTTCATTGGCAAGATACTGTCCTCTTTGGGAGTGACACAAGTTTCTCCCTCAAGGTTTTAAGAGGCTTCTTAAGTGGGGTGAGGTGAGGGAGAACCAAATCTTGACTTTGTCCCACATTGCTTAGGTAGGGGGTGTCCTAAGCCTTATATGGAGGGCCTTGGACTCTAATTAGCAAGAGAGCTTTTAAAACCTTGAGAGAAAGAGACTCGTATCACTCCCAAAGAGGACAATATCTTGCCAATGAAGAGTTAGGGAGTTACAAGACCAAAAGATATTAATTCATTAATTTATTTACGTGTCTTAAATTTTCAACAAAGTGTCCATGCTTCTTAGAAGCCAAATCCCCAACAGATGATGACTAGGCTGTTTCTCTAAGACCGCCAAAGACAATGCTTCTTACAAAGTAATGTTGGAGTTGTACAAATGTTAACCATCTCCATCCATGTTTTTAGACCCTACATGGTATCCCCCAGCACAATGTTCATATAGTTAGGAAATGTAGGAACTAAGATCTCAGAGCTATAACATTAATAACTTAGTCATTGCATAGTAATTTTTGCATTGCCAATCTAATTTTTAAGTGATAAATTTCTTATTGGACTTCCAAGTAAAAATCAACAAGTAAATAGATAGATGCGATGCCCAGTTCACATTTCTAGAACTTCTAAACCCTCTGCTTGTTTCCCAACAAAACCAATGAATGCTTCACAAAATTAAATATCACCCAAAACCCATTAAAACCAAAGCTTTCAATAGCTCTCCACTGGTGGAGGTGGGTGCTTCCACCTCTCTCAAGTTCAGATGATAACAAAACATTATAACAAAAAAAAAAAAAATGAATTACCCACTTTCTTTCTTTTCCCACACTTTCTCAGCAACCAAACACAATATAATTTAACAAAAAAAAAAAGGGGGTGTCATCATCATGATAATATTATCAAACAAAACAGAAACAAAAATGACAGTAACAGCAAAAATATAAAAAGGAGGCAAAAGAGAATTTAAAGTTCAAACCTCAAAAAAACAGGGCGAGAGCGAGTGGGGGTTGTAAGCTGTAAGCGCGAGTGGGGGAAGAGCGTTTCGGAAAATGGGAAAATGTGAGTTTTAGGTTTTTTTGGGAGTAAATCTCACTCGCGAGAGATCGAAGATGTAGATGTAGATATAGCTGCTGAGACTGAGACTGTGAGAGAGAATAGAAGAGTAGAGAAGCGAGGGACTATAATTATTAATAAATTAATGTTCACTCGCTTTTTTTGTGTCACTCGCTTTTGGGTTTAAAAGAGGCTTTTTTTTTTCTGGGACTAATCTATACTGTTCTGCAATCTCGGCGCGTCGGCCATGGAAGAGACCAAAGGGATGTGTCGGTTTCTTTATTTGGTAAACAACCTGTGCATTCCTCGTTTTGGTTTTATAGGGAGACAAAATACACTTCGTCATTGCTCACGCGTGCGTGCGTGTACCGTGCTTTCTCACACATGCGTGGCGCGTGTTTGTATGTAACTTTTATTAACTTTTTTTTTTTAAACATATTGTAATGGTTATTGATAAAATTTTGGCTAATTTATTAAACTTA
The DNA here is from genome assembly GCA_028535165.1 of Quercus tomentella. NCBI lineage: Eukaryota > Viridiplantae > Streptophyta > Magnoliopsida > Fagales > Fagaceae > Quercus > Quercus tomentella. Next base: position 56,145,925 of record JAPQVY010000156.1, on the reverse strand, counting down.
AGGTCTGTTTAGGATCTGCTTATTTTGCTGAAACTGAAAATTTTTTACTAAAAGTACTGTAAATAAAAGTAAAAATTAGCTAAAGTACAGTAAGACCCATAAATAGTACTAAAAAGTGTAGTGGGGCTCATGAATAGTAGCAAAAATAAACTAAATAGTAAAATCAGTTGGAGCCAAACGCACACTTAGGATCTGTTTGGGATCCACTTATTTTGCTGAAACTGAAAAATTTTTGCTGAAAGTACTTTATATAAATGTAAAAGTTAGCTGAAATAGTACAGTGGGACCCATGAATAATACCAAAAAGTGCAGTGAGATCTATAAATAATAGCAAAAATAAGCTGAATAGTAAAATAAGTTAGCTTTTTAATTTTTGCCAAACACACACTTAGTTTTGTTTGTTTTAGTAACGATATTTTCTAGAAAATGAGTCATTTTTTAGAAAGTATTTTCTATAAAATTATCTCATTTTCCTATATTTGGTAGCAACTTTAAATGAGTTGAAAATCTCCCAACTTCCCTTATTTAATTTGTTGTGAAATAGAATTGTTTTCAAAAAAAAAAAAATAGTGGAAAACAATCTCTAAAAATAAGTCAAACTTTTATGTTGACTAAAAATAGTTTTTCTTTGACTCATTTTTTATGATGCTACCAAACACTAGAAATATGGAAAACTATCTTTACACATTGTTTTCTATTGAAACAAACAGAGCGTACTGATTTTGTAAAATAATGGCATTCCTTTAAAACTATTTTTGGGACTGTCCAACCACCCGTGAAATTCGACCCATCTACTTGATTTGGCCAATCCGACAATGTCAGTAATAGTTAGGGATGAGTGGAACTCTTTGAATTATGATACATTTAGGTTGAGTGTCAAGTTATCCATATAAAAATTCGACACATCCAACTTGTTTGATAAAGGCATCAAAGGGGTTATAGATCTGAGAAAGGTAGCCGGAATCTAAAGATTTGACAAAGATCAAAAATATAAAAATTTATACTTAATCAAGTGGAGATTTGGAGACCCCTCCCCCTTCGCCCCATCATTGGTCGCCACTTAGGGACATTTGAATGGTCGAGCCAACGTCTCTATTCAATTGATAGCAGGTTTCATCCTCCCCCACTCAATGTGTTTATGTCAAGTGACAAGTTAAGCCTTAACTCAACTCCACTTAACCCATGGGCACCCTAAAACTATTTATGAAGTCCCTCTTGTGACTTTCACCATATTTACCTTTGTATTGTGGAGAAGAGAGAGTTCACTAAGAGGGAAAGCAATTTTGGGAAGAATGAGAATAAGGAAGAAAAGAGAGCAGGATGGGGAGCTCGATTTTATATATATATAATATTAAAATGCCTAAGCTCCAATGTTGTCTATCTTTAAAAAACCATTGAAACTAAAATGCTCTTTGGCTAATTGGGTTGATAATCCAACGTGGGTTATTTTATGGGCTTGTTAGGCATATTCTAGGTGAATTAGCCATTTGGTCAGTCCAATGCTAATACTATAAACTACGGACCAAACAAAAAAGAAATAAGATTCTCTCTCCCTCGTAGGAGCCCTTCTCTCTCGCTACAGCACGAGTGCTCTCTCCCCTCACGGGATCCACCTGGGTCTTGGTAACCCAAAAGCTTACAAAACCTCTTCACAATCATGGATCAAGCAGTTCTAGACGGCATCCAACATCTCAAACTCACCAAGGATGAAGAAGAAGACATCACCATCTCAACCATCAGCAGATCGGACCTGCTTGAGGAATGTGCGTTAAGCTTATTTGGTCGGCTACTAGTTGAACGACACCAGAACCTACGAACCTTGAAAAGCACGCTATGGTCAGCCTGGAAAACGGGTTCTGATCTACAAATCATGGAAGTTGGGCAGAACATCCTACAGTTCAAATTTAACTCAATGTACCAAATGGAGTGGGTTGAAAGGAATGGCCCTTGGAACTTTGACAACGATCTCCTGCTTCTAACTAGATGGAGAAAAGGTTGTCTATGGCCACCATAACCTTCACCCATTCTCCATTTTGGGTCCAAGTCTGGGGTCTTCCCTTTGATTACATGTCAGAGGAAGTGGGAAGAGAACTGGGCAGCAAGTTGGGTAGATATATTGAGTCAAACAAGTGATCCTAGCTTTCGGAGCAAGCTAAGTTTATTATAACTCGTGTGGATCTGCCCATTAACAAACCACTTCGAAGGGGTGGTAACATAGTCAATACAGAGGGTGAAAAATTTTGGGTTTCTTTCAAATATGAAAGAATGCCCAACTTTTCCTTCCACTGTGGTCTTCTTGGACATGATGAGAAACACTGTCAGGTGCCACCAAGTGACTCAGGCAACACTAAGCAATATGGGGACTGGCTACGAGCAAATGGTTTCGCTAAACTCAGTTCGGAAAAATCAAAAGTCACTTTCAATGGCAGATTTGAGGGAAGAAAGGAAGACAGTTCAGAAGATAGGAACACTTTAGCTCAGGCAGCTTCCAACTCCACGGACATGGAGACGGAACAAGCTGAGCTCCCAACCACTTCGAGAAGCTACACGCTGCCCAACGACAACACGGCACCAGGAAACTCTGACACGTCAAATCACCTCACTGCGGACAATCAGCTGAGAAATGAAAAAGTAAGTCCCTTGAACCCTACACCTCAATCTAGGAAATCTCAATTTGATTTTCAAAAAAGCCTAGAAACGGGAAAGGAAATAAGGGATAACTCCTCCTCTGTGGGCCTTTTAAGACCCTCCCCACCCGAAGCTCAAGAAGTCTCAAGTCCTTTAAAACCCCCCAAAGAGGCCCACCACACTAGCAAGTCACCATGCACCCCATGAGGCCCAAGTAAAGGGAATTTGAAAAAATAGCCAGAGCCCAAAGGCAACAAGCCCCAAATCCCAACACTTATGCTCAAAACCTTAGTGGGCTCACAAGATCTAAAAGACCAAGCAAGCTTGTTTTATCCGACGAAGATGAAGAAAAGCCCCATAAGAAAATCCGTGACACACCCCTCTTAAATGCAAACAGCTCTCAAGATGGATCGACAGTGACTACTAAGCAGCACCGTCAGGAGCCATGAATTCACTATGCTGGAACCGCCGGGGAATTGGGAACCCTCGGACAGTTTTCGCGCTTCGTGACTACGTGAAGCGCTGGAATCCTAAACTTGTCTTTCTACTGGAGATAAAGCTAAAGAATAAGCGTATGGAGAAGGTGAAGTACAGACTGGGCTTTTCAAATGGCCTGATAGTTCCTAGTAGAGGTTGAAGTGGAGGCCTGGCTCTTTTGTGGTCTAGTGACATGAATCTAGAAATCAAAAGCTACTCTAATTTCCATATTGATGCCATAATCACTGAACCAGAGAATGGCTTCTCTTAGAGGTACACTGGATTTTATGGGCACCCAGAAACTCACCTCAGGGAAGAATCTTGGAAACTCATCTCCTTTCTTAATAGTCAATATTGTTTGCCTTGGTTTTGTTGTGGTGACTTTAATGAAATTCTCTCTATGAATGAAAAAGTAGGTGGTGCCCAACGATCCCAACGCCAAATGGAGGGGTTTCGTCAAGTGGTAAATAATTGTTGCTTCCAGGATTTGGGATATTGTGGGCCAAACTTCACCTGGAGTAACATGAAGGAAGGCAACCAAATAATTTCTCTCCGTCTTGACAGGGCTTTTGCTACGTTAGAGTGGCTGGAATTCTTCAGGAATCCAAAAGTCCACCATCTTGCTGAATCAACCTCTGATCAGTGCATCCTTGCAATTTTTTATTCTTCCCCACAAGTTCACAGAGGCAAACGCAAATTTCATTTTGAGGCAATGTGGGTCAAAAGAGATGATTGTCAAGAAATCATTGATTCGACTTGGAACTCGGGCTCTCTCTCCACCACCCCTGAGGATATCTCCTCCAATCTTCAAAAATGTGCCATGGCTCTAACCAGTTGGAATCAAAGAGTGGTGGGCAACATCCCAAAGAAAATTCAAGAGAAAAGGAAACTGCTCAATGTTCTTACTACCAATGATCAACAAGGAAACTTGGGGGCAGAGATCAATCAGCTCAAGACGGAAATCAATGATCTTCTTGACAGTGAAGAAACCATGTGGCATCAACGCAGCAAGGTGCACTGGTACAGAGAGGGAGACAAAAACACCAAATTCTTCCATGCTCGGGCGTCTGACAGAAGGAAAAAAACACTATCCTTAGGCTCTGGAATGATGTTGGTTAGTGGTGTGAAGGCAAAGCTGATATTGTAGCCACTGTTGTGGCTTATTTTGAGAAAATCTCACCACCACTCATCCCACTAGAATAAATGAAGTCATTGGCTCTATCCCCAGACGCGTGACAGAGGACATGAACTCAAAGCTCACCAAGACCTTCACAAGAGATGAGGTTCTTAAGGCTCTGCAGCAAATTCACCCAACAAAAGCCCCAGGACCTGACGGTATGTCTACTGTTTTTTTCCATAATTACTGGGATATTGTGGGCACTAATATTACAAATATGGTTCTGAATGTGCTGAATTCCAATGCTCCCATGGCAGAGATTAACAAAACCAATATTTTTCTCATCCCAAAAACCAACCACCCCACCAGAATGACGGAATTCCGCCCTATTAGCCTATGCAATGTGACTTATAAATTCATATCCAAAGTCTTGGGTAATAAACTCAAAACTGTCATGCCAAGCATCATCTTTGAAAACCAAAGTGCCTTCACCACTGAACGCCTAATTTCTGACAATGTCCTTGTAGCATATGAGTTCATGCACTATCTAAAAAATAAAACGGGGGGAAAAGAAAGCTTTATGTCAATTAAACTAGATATGAGTAAAGCCTTTGACCAAGTTGAATGGGACTTTATTAGGGGGGATTATGATGAAGTTGGGATTCAATAACAAGCTGATTGATCTTATTATGCATTGTGTCTCTTCTGTATCTTATTCAGTGATCATAAATGGTGAAACTTTTGGCCACATCACCCTAACCCGAGGCATCCGACAGGGTGACCCCTACTTTCCATATCTGTTCCTTCTTTGTGCAGAAGGTTTGTCAGCTCTTATTCACGAAGCAGCCCGAAATTAGCAAATCTCAGGAGTCTCAATATGCAGGGGTTGCCCTATAATCACCCATCTCTTCTTTGCTGACGACAGCCTTCTATTTTGCAAAGCAAACGTGCAAGAATGTCAAAAACTTGTTAGCATACTCCAAAGCTATAAGGCGGCTTCTGGAAAAAAAAAAAATTTAATGCGGACAAGTCCTCGGTGTTTTTTAGCCCAAATACCCCTCAAGAAACAAAAGAGTGCATATTGAGATTACTTGGGCCGATGCAGGACTCGAGGCATAACAAGTATTTAGGGCTTCCCTCCATCATTGGGAAATCAAAAACCCAAGTGTTTGCTGAAATCAAGGAACGAGTGGCAAAAAAGCTTGCTGGTTGGAAGGGAAAACTCCTTTCAATTGGTGGGAGGGAGATTCTCATCAAGGCAATCGCACAAGCAGTCCCAACTTATACCATGAGCTGCTTTCAGCTCCCTAAGGCTCTTTGCGCTGATTTGGAAAACATGATACCCAATTTTTGGTGGGGGCAGAAAGATAAAGAGCACAAAATTGCTTGGGTTAGTTGGAAGAAAATGTGCAAGTCAAAACTTCACGGTAGGATGGGTTTTCGGGACTTACAAGCCTTTAATCTAGCCATGTTAGCCAAACAAGGTTGGCGAATCCTCACAAACCCCGACTCTTTGGTGGCTCGAGTTTTCAAAGCCAGGGACTTCCCACATGATGATATTCTCAACTCTAGAAAAGGCTGCAACCCATCCTATGCCTGGCGAAGCATTCACAATAGCCTTGAGGTGATCCGGAAAGGAACTAGATGGAGAGTGGGAAATGGTCGTAAAATCCATAAATGGGAAGATAAGTGGCTACCAACGCCAACAACGTTCAAAGTAATCTCCCCACCTTCCGACTTTGGAGATTTCCCAATGGTGTCGTCTCTTATAGACAAGGACACTAAGTGGTGGAAAGCTGATGTAGTCTACTCACTCTTCCTACCCTTTGAAGCCAACACAATTTTGTCAATCCCACTGAGCCACAATCTTCCCGAAGATAGTCTAATTTGGACTGGTAATAAAGATGGGACCTTCACAGTTAAAAGTGCCTACCACATTGCCTTAAGCATGGTAATACCTCCAGACGAAGGTGAATGCTCTTCAAACAGCTCTAACTCTCTGATTTGGAAAAGAATTTGGCACCAAAAAGTCCCCCCAAAGCTCAAAGTTTTTGCTTGGAGAATCTGTGTTAATGGCCTCCCCACCATGGAAAACTTAAGTCACAGAGGCATAGCGTGTTCTAGCTTCTGCCCCATCTGTGACAAAGCAATAGAGACTACGACCCATGCTCTTTTTCACTGTGATCATGCCAAGCTAACGTGGGCTCATTGGTCTGACTGCCTTGTAGACCTTTCACGCCCAATCCATGATCCTGTTGATATCGCTCTAGACATCATTTTGAGGGGCACCTCGCATGACATGGAGATATTCTTTGCAACAACCTGACCTATTTGGTGGAATCGCAATCAAGTAGTGCATGAGGACTCGGGTTCTCCTCCAAGCCGAAGCTGGGAATTGGCCAATAGAACCCTCATTGGTTTTAAGGATGCTTGTTCCCACCCCCCACTGCCCCATTCCCCCCCTATCCTCAAATGGAAAGCTCCTCCCTCTGGCTTCTTCAAAATAAATGTTGATGGAGCCACCTCTAATGATGGTACCAATGCTTGCATTGGGGTGATTGTCCGGGATTGCCAAGGCCTTTCCATTGCAGCTTCTAGCGAAGTTCTTCAGTCTTCCTACTCAGCAGAAATTACTGAAGCCTTTGCTCTCCTGCATGGTGTGCTACTTGCTTTGGAATTGAAAATTTCTCATGCTATCTTCGAGTCAGATGCCCCCTCTATTATTCAAGCTCTTAACCGTGGAGATGATGGTGAGATTGGTCTCATCCTTCAAGACATTAGAAGCTATTCGGCCTCTTTCAGCTAGTGCACATTCCAACACCTGAAAAGGGATGGCAACAGAGTTGCCCATGAACTTGCAAAAGCTGCTAGACTATCAGGTTTTTCTCAAATTTGGAAGGGAGTTAATCCCAACCGTGTAGAACACCTAATCCTAGATGATATCTGACTAGTTTCAGCTTCTGTAATTTCCTTTCTCTGTTGTACTCCAATTTCAGCTTGTTGAATGAAAGTTTGTCTAATTCCCCATAAAAAAAAAAAAAAAAAAAAAAAAACTATAAACTACAGATGAAATAACACTAATGGTGGAGGAATGACGCTCCCCTTTGAGGTTTGTATAAATGTAATATATAAGTTTATATCATCTCACACAATGACTTCCTAAACAAAAAATTTCATTTTTTAACATGGCTCTTATTCATTTATACAAACCTCAAAAGGAGTATCTTTTATCCATAATCTCATAGAAGTCAAACATAGACTTATCTTTCACATTTATAAAACCTCAAGGAAAGTGTCAAATGTCATTCTATAAAACCTCAAGGTGGGAGGTTTGTGAAATTTTTCATAAGTTAATAATTTTCAAATATTTTTTGTACATGTTTATAGTAAAATTTACAAAATTTATGAACTTATTAGAATTTAAAATGATAATATGTTCTATTAAAAAAATATGATGTAAATGGGCAAGTATAAAGTGACCAGCTTTATTTAAAAAATTGGGAAGACTATATAATTCTCCTATAATTTTGGGTGGTTTCATATTAAACCTGTATGGGGTGAAAATAACCAGGGCCCAAAAGGAAAATTGGGTTGGGAAGTGAGCCCACCTCAATTAATTTGTAGAGAGGGAAAGCGGACAAATGGAAGTGGAATTTAAGGGGCCGAAGTCAAGAAATGGGTCCCAATAAAAGAAGTGGAATTTATAAGTAAAAATGAGTATAAACGTATATATTGATGTTTCCTTAATCAGCCGAGGAACCTTACTATACTTGAAGCATTACAAACTTAATTATGATTCTCTCTCTAATCTCTAGGTCCCGATCCATATTCATGGGGATCCTTCCTCCTTTTATGATGGTTTCCATTTCATCCTGATCCTCCACATGGAGAGTGGTTGATCTCTCACTGGATACTTGTCTCGTCCTTCCCTTGGGAGGATGTGCTAAGTGAACTACAGGCTGTCTTGGCACTGTTCAAGTGTCATTCAGCCATTAATGTGGCTAACATAGTTGTTGCAGTGCATTCAATGCGGAGTTGATAGATGCTTTCCTGAGAAGCTTTCTTCTCTTCCGTATCCATACTTGTCACTATTGCTTTCCTCGGTTCCTGCTTTCCAGCCTAGTGTGGACTTCATCTCGTCCTCTTCGGATGATTTATGTCCAAGTGCCTTCATCAATCTATCTGGAGTTGTCTACCAAGCTTCCTCTTTTGAGTTGCCTCAGATCACACAAGTCAGAGAAATTATAGATCGGGCTTTCATATTCATTGGGCCTGGCCCAATAAAGGTGTTACTCTTGGATCTCCCCTCACAAAACCTTAATTGTTAATTTTTTTAATTAAAATTATGAATTTTTTAAATCATTTCAATTCACACTCTAAATAAGTCTCTATTAGATAAAAGTAATAGAAATTCATAAGTTTTGACTAAATCTATTTAAAGACCAAAAAAATTCCTTACATGTGAAATTATAAGACCTCTAATATACAGTATTAGAATTGTGAACTTATATAATAATCATTCAAATAAATGTTGGTAAAAGCGTCGAGCACACTTAAATACATAGGCATGTTAGAGCCTAGGCGCAAAATGCAAGTGCGCGTCTGATTGAAGTATAGCGCGCAATTTTTAAATATAATATCTCATAAATTCTAATAGAAATATCCGTAGCATATAATTAAAAAATAATAATAATAACTCAAAATTTTTATATGTTACCTATTTGGTAAGTGCAATTATATAATTTTTGTAAGTTCAATTTTATAATGTTTGATAAGTACCTAAGTTATTTCAATTCTTAAAATTTTTATATAGTAAATGGAAAATAATTTTCAATGGTTAACATCATAATAATCTGGTCATAGAAAGTTTAAACATAATATTTTATTTAATTCTCTAGTACTTTATAAAAGTGCATAACCATGATGGTTATGATCAAATGATGTATATGGTTCAATCAACATAGATTTAAAAGTCAAAGACCAAAAAGCACAAGAATTGTAAATTAACCTTGTTCGTATCTTATGACATGAAAATAAAAAAATTGTTTGTGTAATACACCACCCTAAGGATAGTGGTTGTGTAATAAGCCATTGGTCCATGTCATTTCTTTCAAATACAACAATTAATTTTGATGATCCATATTTTTTTTAGCAATAATATACAAAAGTGTGCCTAGGCATACTTTATACTTCTTCAAAAAGCTCTTAAAAAGCATGCCTAAAGTGTTCTTCATTAAACGAGCTTTTTTTTTTTTTTTTTTTTTTTTTTTACACTTAGCAAAGCATTGAGAGCTTGGGATTTCTAGCTTTGAGCTTTAACACGTATTTAACAACACTAATTTAGTTATTGTCACCAAAACATTTACAATAAAATTATATATTATATAAACAAATATCATATATATAAAATATATTGTATCCTATATGCTATGATTGCACCAAGTGTATCCCTCTATTTTTTTTTTCTTGTTTTAATTTTCTCCTTACGTCATACATTAAAATAATTAACATAATCTCTTTAAAAAGAAAGTAATTAACATAATTGCTATAAGTGAAACTCTATTGCCCAATTCACAATTTTTTTTAAAAAAACTAATCCTATTAAAACTATATTACAAAAATTTCTATAAATTAAAAAAAAAAAAATGCATCGTTATTTATTTTATGTTATTTTAATAATCTACAATAAATTTTGTTGGTTTAATAATATAAGTTGGGTCGTATATGTCGTACTTACAATATGAGACCAAATGTAAGTATTACAAGCTATACAACTAATATCTCATGTGAGTTATATAAGTGTACTAAAAATATTATGATTTACTTTAGGTGACTCTATTAGCATAGCTTTTTTGTGCTACTCAAATTAAAATTAATTATCAAAAGTTTCAATATATTTTAAAGGAATTTCATTGTTTATTTTAATATTTTATAAACTATTATAATCTTTAGTTAATATAAAAAATTGGACTTACAAAATGTGCATTTGTCATGTAACTTAACGTAATTTTTATTCTTTAATTTTTAATTTATGCTTTATTATTCAATCTTAGTTCTTTTATTGAAATATTATATTTAGTTTACATATGATTTTTCATTAAGATGTGAAATTTTGCTATGTGACTCATTTAAATTACATTAAAATTATGATTGTAAGGACGCAATTTGAGTCCTAAGCCCAAAAGTTAAAAGAATCTAGGTCCAAAAAGTCCAATATAATGAATTTGTAGAGAGTGGATTGGAAAACTAGGCTTTAATGAGTTGGGTAGCAATTATAATGGATCCAAATGACAATAAAGTAAAAATAGACTGGTTTTATCTAAAGAAAATCGTTCTCGGCACAGTCCGAGGAGATCAGTTTTTGTATATAATTCTTGAAATTGATTACAAGTACAGTTCTTATTGCTACAGTATTTTTCTCTCAATTCTTCGATCCCTTTCTCTCAGGACCTCCCTTCTATTTTATACTATCTTCCTCCTTTCATCTCTTCCCTCCACGTATAGATTAGATTGTTGGTGTTGATCTTTGTCACATCAGCACCTTCCTAAAATCTTTGGGGAGTAGTTGTAAGGCTGAAAACTACTGTTCAGGTATTACTTCCTCATTAATGTGGCCAGAGAGTTAGCTGCAGAGCATTCAATGCGGTGATAGCAGCTTTCCCTTAGATATTTCATAATCTCCCTCTGTCCTGTTCCTTCCTGATATTTATCCTCATTAGTGTAATTGTCCGGAACATTGCTCTTGATGGCAGACCGCACCTTCTAACCTCGACTTTGCTCAGCCGAGGAAGCATTCCTCCTCGGACAGCCCTCTTCGACAATCGTGATCAGACCTCACCTCTTCACTCACTAACACGGATTCTTATAACAGTGTTTACCCGTCCTCGAACTACTTAATGTCCTCGGATTGGGCTCTTGACCCAATATATACATAGATATATACTACTGGGCCTATCACCCCTACAATGATCATAGTCTACTTTAAGTGAAAATTTATTTGTAAATTTTAAAAAATAAATACATAATATTTATTTTAAAAGGAGTTTTATTTATTTATTTTAAATTATTTTATAATCTATTATAATATTTGGTTCCTTAAAAAAACTTGGATTTGCATGATGTGCATTCATCACGTAAAATAAATTAATTTTTGTTGTTTGATTTCTACTACATATTGTATTGTTTAATTTTAATTTTAATTATATTATTGAAACATTTTTCTGTATGAGTATTTATTTGCATGTATGTATTATGATTCTATCTTAGATGGTGTATCATTACTTTACTTTGACTCCGAATTAAAAATCCATGGGGGCTTTTTTTTTATGCCTTAGACACGTATCCTGAAGTGGTTGGACAGTTTCTAGTCTAGCCTTTAGCCCAGATGAGTTATGGGGTGAGTCGGGGCTGACTCTTCTGTGGAATGACCTTAATCTGCTAGACCTAATCTGTGCACAAACAATAAACCCAAGACCCAAAAATAAAACTAAATAAATGTTAGTTGCCATAGGTTAGTGCATGCATAAAAATATTCAGGACCCAATTCCCACAACTTTGTTATTTCAATCCAAAGGTATACAAAATTGTGAGGTTTGAGACTTGAATAAAAGTGATCCCACTGAAATGATTCTTTCTACAAAAAGATTCAAGTGAGAAAGGCCTTGAGCGAGAGAAGAAAGTTTCCTAGTAATGCATGTCACTAATAATTTTCTATTACAAGGGCCTTTCGGCTTTATGGAAAATGGGATGAAGATAAATGTTTTGAGAAACATCTACTACTATCACAACTACTACATATTTCATCATGTTGATTCTTCCCTCTTGCCTTGATGTTGCTTTGGCCAGCCAAGCCATTCCCTTTTATACTTGAGGTTGGATAGCCAATTTCCCATTTTACCTTTTTTCTCCTTTGTTGACTCCCTTTTGGGGTTGAATCTTCAATTTGTCTTTGGCAGGATATGCTCTCTTTTTTCTCCTTTTTCTTGGGCTTGGCAGAACCCTCAAATTTTGGGTATCAACAGACTCTCTCTCTCTCTCTCTCTCTCTCGTGAAAACCAACTTAACTGTTACATGATTATGGTAAACTTCATAAAAACAAAGCAATTGAACTATGCAATAGAAGATTCGTTGTACTAGCGGTAACTTTCATTAGCTCCTACAAGGCTGTAACACAATTTCATTGTCAAATCATCACCCAAACCGCATGGCTTTCTAATATTTAGGGTTATTTTCCCTTAGTTATTTTACTTAAGAATAGAAGGGTTCACAAGGGTCCGGTTAATGTGTGCCCTAGGGCACACATTAAGCTATCCATTTTTAGAATCATTTTCTCGGGAATTGAAAAAGCTGTTAATACTTTTTCAATTTTCGAGAAAATTTTTTCCAAAAATAAAAATTATTGTGTGCCCTTAAGGCACACATTAGTAAAATCCTTGAAACAATTCTAAAATCTCACCTTCTACTAATATTTTACGTTAAAAACTATACAATGATTTGAAAATGATTGTTGTTACACCATTAATTTTTTGAAGTACCTATCATTACTAAGTATAAATTACATTACAAAATCCCATAAGCTTTAATAGAAAAAATTTCAAAATATTAATTTGTAAAGTTACAAATTGTACCCAATAAATTTACCTAAAATTCAATTCAGTCATGTAACTTTTGACTTATCAGGCAAACCAAACACCCCATAAGTGTAAATTATATTATAAAATCTCATAAGCTTTAATAAAAAAACTTTCAAAACATTAATTTGTAAAGTTACAAATTGTATCTAGTAAGCTTACCTAAAATTCAATTTAGTCATGTAACTTCTAACTTATTAATTTCAATCTTATAACTTACTTTCATTTTCAATCTTATGTTAAAGGGGTTACAGTTAAGCGTCCCAAAGCAACGTAATTTTTTTATTTATTTTTTTGAATTTCCAACACATCATTATTAAGACACCTAACAACATATTGTAAAAGAATTAGATGGAGACATTGAATAAATGTAATAGTTATAGTACTGAAATTAATAAATCAAAAGTTACAAGACTAAATTGAATTTTAAGCAAAATTAATGGATGCAATTTATAATTTAGCCTAGTTAATTTATTATAAACCAAAGTGCAGGGTTTCATTTATTGTTATAATAAAAATTAAAGAACCAAATTGATAATCACATCTACGTCCAAGGATAGTAATTACAAAAATCTCAAAATATAAATTGGGTAAATAAACACATTTTACCTTAAAAAAAGAAAAGTGAAACTTAAAAATAAAACTATAAATAAACAAGAGCTGACTGGTATCAGTATGTAATCTGGAACTAGCCCATTGAGGGGGGAAATAAAAGTATAGCTTATTGGTGCCATGCTTTTAGTCTTTCTGGAGGAAAAAGGAGAGGACTGTGCTATAGTTCACTCTTAAAAAGAGTAGCCTAGTCCATATTCAAAACCTATCGCAACCCCCCACCAGCACTACCCAACAGAAAATGATAATTAATAATAATATAACAAAGGACAAAGGGAAGTAGAAATGGTGGATCAAAGAGAACTAGTTCCAACATCCTTTTCTACTGTTAGAACTTGTGGACTACAGCCTACACAGATGGCATATTAGCCAATTGTAATGAACTTGGAATTTGTTTTACTGATTTCAACTACTCCTATCTAGATTTAACAATCACAGATACAATATTACAACAACCTTTACAAAAGATATAATCCCTACCTCAGAATCTATTCCAACTCTTAGGGAGATTCTATTATAAAATAGATGGTGAAGATAAAACAACAGCCTATATCTAATCTTATTTTACATACACGAAAGAAGAGGTTCTCTATCATAATCCTTCCATCCACAAAGCATGATAATTCATTCTTTACAGAGACATTTGCTTCAACACATTGTTTTCACTTTGCCTACAAACAAAGTAAAGCATTCAATTTATACTTCAAAAGTAATGGGATTCAAGATAATAATTATTGCTTGGGGACCAAAAGATAAACATTCATTTCAAATCTGAACTACCTTCTTAGCGAGAAAGGTATGTCTCATGCATGCCTTGATGCATCATCATGCAACTGTGCAGCTCTTACATTGGGATCATCCTGCCATGAGGAAGAAAAACCCATTATAAGTCCTGTGGTACAAATGACATGATCCTGCAGAATTGTCAGAATAACCACACAAACTTACTCGAATGCCATAAGTGAAACCAGTTGGTGTTCGGAAAAAATCCATTTGTCCCTGCAAATATAAAACCCCAAATCATAAAAGGACACCATTTGAACAAGGTAATAGACTGAAAATTATGGCTAGCATCATAGGGTGCTATACCAGCCCATGCATGCTTTGCTGAGCATTGTAATAACCATCATGGCTCGGTGCTATTGAGTTCAATTGACCCTACACACATGAAACCCAGATTTCAATATTAAGTTATTAACATCTTTAGTGCAGTATCACCAGTTTATGCATTGCAGTTATATATATATGATATACCAGCCCCTGAATGGTCTGTTGATTCCCATAGTAGGTATCACGGGTTGGTGCCATTAGGTTCAGTTGTACCTGCAAAAATATTAAAAGTATAAATTGAAAAGGGGGAAAAAAAAAGATTATGCTCTTTGCATAGTTGTAAGATACATGATGGAGCTATAGTTCATCATACCATTCCTTGCATGCTCTGTTGTGTGCCATAGTAGCTATCAAGGGTAACTGCTCTTGAGCTTAATTTGTCCTACAAATAAAATTCCTCGATGTTAGTTATTTTTATTCTTTTACAAAATAAAATAATTCTAGCACAGTCCACAAAGTAGCATCGGACATTCCTGAGTTAGTTCTACCGAGCACAATTGAACCACATATACACAAAAACATTATTTCCAGTATGACACAATTTAAAGTACATAATGTAATAACCCAAAAATAAAGTGTTTCTTTACAGGCTAACTATTCATAAGAAGGGACAAACCATTTGCTGCAAGCTGTCTTGTGTGCTAACAGTCATAACATCTGACTCGGAGTTCACCTGCAATTTATGAAGGAGGTTATATTTAATGAATATCACTTGAATACAAACATAAGCAAACCAGTCACAATCAACAGCTAACCTTTCTTTTCTTCGTCGGATTCTTTTTTTTATTTGTCCTCCCCATGCTTCTACTTTGGTTATCTTCTTCAATGCAAAGTAGACCGTGAGTGTCTGATGTGCCAACTTCTGTGAGACTCTTACTAGAATTGTTCATACTCACACAGCTTCCAAAAGCTTCATCTAGTGTGCGGATTGCAAGACTGTAACTCTCCTGAGAAAGGGATCCCTCTTCACTCAGTTTCATTGCCCGTTGACATATATCGTTGTAACGTTGCATCCTAGATTGTACCAGTTCAGATACTTCTCCCAATAAATGCCTACTCTTTGCATCTTTTGTCCAACGTTTCAAAATATATTGAGATGGGATGGCAGAAAGGCCACAAATTTGAAGAACAATCATTGCATGTCTACAAAGATAACCTTTGTATTCATATAACCGGCATATACAAGATATTTCTGATTTCATTTCATTCCATATAACCATGAAGTCTTGACTCCTGTCAAATTCTTGAACTCGGAAAGTAGTGATTGCCTCATCTTGTCTTTCTTTTTTAGGATGACAAGCAACTACACCAAGAAGCTCAGCTTGAAATTTCTTGAACACAGCATGTGTGTATACCACAGAAACACTCTTCTCCAACGGTGAAGGAGATTTTAATGTAGGCTGTTTGTTCCAAGTATCAGAATCTGCCTTGGCTTCCTCTTCATACCGATCCTGTAGAATTAATTCATACTGTTTCACAAATTCTTGTACTGTGGTTTTCTTGTGCACAAATTTATCAAAAAAGGAATTTACACTCTCTGATCGCTGAACTGTTGACATTCCAGCCAAACAAACATCCTTCATGTATGTTGGCACCCATAGTTTACGATCATCATATAGTGACTGCATCCATTCATCCTCTTTGAGCTCAAATCTTTCAAGAATTTTCCACCACCGTTTTTCAAACTCTTCATTTGTCCATGACCTGTGGATGCATTTTTCAAATTTTGCCATAAAACTTTCATGCCGTTTCATTATGTGACCAAGATTTTCAGAAACCTTCCCCAATATATGCCACAAACAAAAGCAATGGCGAGTATCTGGAAAGACCTCTAAAACAGCTGATTTCATGGCTTTGTCATGGTCAGTGATTAATACTTTTGGAGCTTGCCCACCCATTGCTTTCAGCCATGTCTGCATTAGCCAAGAAAATGTAGTCACGCTTTCATCTGATATCAGAGCACATCCAAGCAACATGAATTGATAGTGTTGATTCACTCCAATAAATAGAGCAAGTGGCATCTTATATTTGTTTCTAACATACGTAGTATCAAATGAAACTACATCACTGAAAGTGTTGTAGTCGTGCCTACTTTTAGCATCAACCCAGAACAAATTTTTTAGCCGTTGATCTTCTCCCAGATCTATTGCATAAAAGAAGTTTGAATTTATATTTTGCATCTGTAAGAAAAAATCAAGCAAAATCTTAGCATCTCCTGTCTCTAGTGCCAAATTCCGACCTTTATCAAATGGATTTTTGGGGTCATTCTTAAGACCAACAACATTTTTGTATTCGGCAAATTGTCTAGCCATTGCAGCATACATCTTTCTTGTTTGTTCACTTACAGCCTGGGCTGGTAACAGCTCATGGTTATGCTCCTTAACAAAACTATGTATAACCCATTTTCCATCCGGCCTTCTCTTCACATGCATACTTGCTTTGCAGTCTGTCTTTGAACATGACCGTCGACCTGTTGCATTTTCAGAGTCTGGCTTGTTCTGCCTGGCACGTGGTCGATTATAGGATTTGTCATACTCTCGCTTCGTCCCATATCGAGAACAAGCAAATTTTGCATCAATAAATTCTCTTGAAGTCTTTGAACGGCGGCTGTTTTGTATTGCAGTATTGAATCCCATAGACCTAGCATATTCTTGATAGAATGAGTATGCTTCCCCATGAGATTCAAATTCCATACCAGAAAGTGGCTCAAGATTGGTATCTTCTTTAAACACTCCCATATCCACTGTGGGAGAATTCAAATCCCCACCATCGTCAACGCGCACCTCGACTCCAACATCAACCATATTTTCACCCTCTATATCTCCATTATGCAGTTTCTCATCACCATTCAAGATGTTATCAATCGCATTTGGCTCTTCATCTTCCTTGTCATGCTCACCAGAAGGTAGTCTAAGATCTATGTCCATGATGTCAGTAAATTACGTCTGGCAAATGATTATCCAGGCTGAAAAGAGGAAAGACAACACGTTTGTATCAAACCCTTTTTTTTTTTTTTTGATAAGTATGTTTGTGTCAAACCACTTGACAACTACAAAATAAAATCGCACCATTAATACTCATGACTATTATGACAATGGACAATTAAATAAAAATATTAAGCTCTTCTACTCTTCTTGACTCATTAGTGAATTTCGAGCCTATATTATTTAAAGTTACACTAACCTCCAAAATAAAAATGGTAGAAAAATGTGTAAACTAATCTAAAACCACAGTTAATCAAATATACAAAGAACACCTAGCATGTAATAGAAATTTGCATTGCACAACATGTTATTTCACAATAACAAAGGCAATTAACTCCAGTTAAGAGCACCAAAGGCCAATAACTTCTCACTGAGCCATGATTGACAATATACATCAATATCATCCAATGTGATATTGATGATATTGATGGACGATATACATCAATATCATTATTCAAAGTTTTCAACAAGTATGCTTGTAGCATTCAAGATTTTCTTTTAACAAGGCCGGACTTCTTTCTCAACCAACAGCCAAATGACAAGCAGAGCCAGTAAAAGCTACAATCCATTTTTCTAAAGCTGAAACTTGTTTAGATTAACAACAAAAATAAAAAAATAAAATAATAACTACTCTTTTACATAGGTTATCCATTCCAGAAGATGAGACACCACTATTTATCTGAGAAAATTGCTTTGACACATTTATGCTAATGAGCTTTAGCCCAACTGGCACCTCCTCCCTTATAGGTGCTAGGTGGAGGGTGAGTTCTTGAGTTCAAGATCCAATGAGTGGGTGTGTAACTGACTAATAAATTATCTTACACTTTTTATGTTTATTTCATTGGTTTGTGATAATGCAGATGATATATAAGTGAAGCACATATACACACAAATGCATATATTTTATAAAAAAAACATACATTAGAGAATGTTTTAGGACCCTTCCAACAAACTAAACCTTGAATCTTGCACAGCTTGTCCCTTCTTGCTCCAATTCACATTCCAAGACCTGCGTCATGCATCTAAATTTTGTCCATGCTTTAGGGTATGTTTGCTGAAAGGAAAGTTGATATTAACGTCAAAATTTATACATCTACATTCCGCAGCAGGAAGTTAATAAGCTAAATTAGAAGCACAATGAGGTTATCCCCAATACCAAGTAGCTTAGAAAAAATGTTTTCTAGAGATCATTTTAAATCCATTGTCAAACTACAAAAGAAAAGCCCTCTCTACCTGTTCACATTGGCACTCAATGTGGATTGTATAACCTTCAAATTAATGTCTTAAAAAGAAAAACCCAAAAATAATATAAAATAAAATAAAAGTTTCTTTCATTTTTGAAGGCACAAACTTCCTTTTGAAGGTTTGGTTTCTGTTACAAGCCAACCAGAAATACTTTTAACCAAACTACTAAGTGGCATCTTTTCATCCATAACAAGTAAATGGAATGTCCAAGACTAATTTTTTATTATATGAGAAAGTCCAAGACTAAATAGTAATTAATTTTAATTTTTACACAGGCAATGCCCAAACAATCTAAAGCAACCAAATTACTCTTATTTTTTGCCAAAGACAATAGATAACTCTCAAAAAGCATCATAGATTACATAAGTATTTGCCTCAACCCAAGAGTCAAATACATTCAGATCAACAGGATCCATGTTCATAAGACATGACAAAAGTTTCAGACAGGCTGTCAACCTCTTGCAATCCTCCTTTATCAAAGCTTCAGACTAGCTATGCAAAAAGGATATGACAAAGAAAAAGAAAGGCCGTACCCAATGCATAAAGCTCCAACTTTTGCGACGTCTAGGAGAGGTCATAGTAGCCAGCCTTACCCCCAATTTTTTTTTTTTTTTTTTTTTTTCCTTGGAGAGGCTGATTCCTAGACTCGAATCCACAACCTGTCGCTTTTGGTGGAAGACACTTTCCTTTGCACCAAGGCCAGGCTCGACCTCTAAAGTACAACAAATAGAAATTCCCAAAATGCCAATAATAAAACTATGTAATATTAAGACTATGAAATATACATACAAAGGTCAATACTAGCATCTGCTGAGCGAAAAAGGACAGTCCTTATTCAATCCCAAATCTCAGCTACAATCATAGTTCAAACCAGAAAGGAGAATTCCTCTCAAAAAGCAATACTACATTATGGTTTTAGGTAGTTATGTGTCTCTTTTAACTGACTAAAGGATTTAATTAAAGATCAGGTTCTCTTTAAATTGGCTTTTTCACACTATTTTATCCTGTCAGCAGTAAAAATCAACCACATAACCAATATCTTAGGTGTCTAATTCTCTCATTTTCTAAGATTCTTCAAAGAGCTTTATTCTTCGCACTTGATAGGTTTGAGCATTTTGAGAGAGTGAAATAAAGGTCTCCTTGCATGAATTTTTTAAATTAAGTTACACGCACAATGTGTTTCTTGAACCCACTACCTCAACCTTCACTTTGCTCTTACAAGGGTTGGAGGTGGCATTTGAGCTAGAGCTCATTGCTCTTACAAGTCTAATGCATTAAAATTCGGCACATCATTTTAATTATTACTCCTATCAAAATTGCATTCCCTGCACCTAAATTTAATGTGTATTTGACCTAACATTTTAACAGGTCCCAGATAATAAGACTCTAAATTGCATTATCTGCTAATCAATTTCTAGACAACCAATTTTATAGTTTTTTTTTTCCCAGTAGGTGATGTAAAAGTTTTTTTTTAATAATCTTTACTAGGTGTCTCAAACTTTGGTGTTTTTTTACAAGTCTTGTGGGCTAAAATTTAGATCATCATTTTAGATATTGGTCCACACGTGATCCACTGACAGATACCAACTAAAACTGGATACCAATATAATCTTTGAAAATCAGCCATAGCATCTAAGAGAAATTCTAAGATTTGAATATTTGATGGATATATATATATGGAAAAAATTCGTCGGATATTTGGAATTTGGTTCCACTTTGTTGGATTTGGACTCTGTGGCGAGAACAAAATAGGAGAACGTTTGAGGATTTGGAGAGTTCTAGGGACCAGCTTCTTGCTCATTTTGTTGGGACTTTGTTTGATTGGTCTCAAGCTTGGGGACTCACAAATAGAGATTCTATTCCTAGTTTCTCGTTGTATATAATTTTCTGTTTTCTTTGTACTTATCAAAAAAAAAAAAAATTCTGTTTTCTTTGTAATTATTTAGGCTACTTTATATCATTTTGCATGAAGTAGTCTCTTTTCAATAAAATTTTCTTACTTATCAAATACCAATACACAAAATCCCACTTTTGTGAGTTCTAAGAGAGGCAATTGGAAGGCAACCTTGCCCCAATTTTTTGAAGAGGCTGATTCCCAGAATCAAACCCATGATCTGTTGCTTTCAATGGATGCTTTAAAATTTCAAATACAAATAATTATAGGAATATTTTGGCACAAAATGATGGGAATCTTCCATCATTACATCACATGTTTATATGGAATTACTTTAATAATTAATGATTAATGAAATTAGTTGCAAAAATGATTTCAATATAATTGGACAATGGGACACAGTTATGCTTGCATGGTGCAAGGCATGCACACTGAAAGCGGGGGAGAAAAAAGAAAGGATAACTAAGATATCGACTCTACCCAAAACCACACAAAAACCTGAGACTGTATATTCTAAATGGAGAAATCCCCTGGGCCTCTACTGTTTAAGGGGTGAAAAGAAAGTGTGGCTGATCATTCATCTGAAGCAATGAATTCAAATTTTCAGACCCAGAGAAAAATTTCCTCAAAAAAAGGTTGCAAAACAGTAGGGTTGAAAGGAATTTCGGAATAGTTTTGTACATTAAGCTTTGAATTTATGTTGGAGATCAGGAATTGGAATCAATATTGGGTTTCTTGGACTTAATTTAACCAATTCAGTTAGAGGTAACGGCACAGATAAACTTTGTTGGCCCCCTTCTAAACAAAACTCAAATGGTGGAGTGAAAAGCATTTGAAAGCCTAAGGGCCCAGCAAGAATAGCATTCTTTGTTTGGACTGCACCTTTTGGGAAAATCTTAACTATAGAAAACTTGAAGAAAAGACATATTCTTGTGGCGGATTGGCGTTGTATGTGCAAGAGGAGTGGGGAAACAATGGATCATTTACTTCATCATTGTTATATTGCCAGAGAGGTATGCTCTATGGTTTTTAGCATGTCTGGGATTCAGTGGGTTATGCCTAAAGGAGTCATGGAGTTGTTAGCTTGTTGGCAAGGTAGTTTTGGTCGATATGGGTGCATAGAAATTTGGAAGGCAATTCCTCATTGTTTAATGTGGTGCATTTGGTGGGAGAGGAATGCCAAAACAAACAAAACATCCAATTTGGAAAGGAATGACTAAAAATTCACCAAAACATAAAAATTATTGAAATTTATTATTGTACTATATTTTGGTAGATACTATTAGTCCCAATCATCATAGGGCATAATGCCAAAGGGCTTTAACTCAAATGATACTTTCTCTTTCCATAATATCGGGATGGAGGGGTGAGGTCTTGGGTTCAAAACCACAACCTATAAGAAAAAAAAAAAGAGAAGGGGGGGGGGGGGGGGGGGGGGGGGGGGGTTTGAATAGCTTACAAGCTTGTTATCAAGAGGGATTCATAAAAAATCCCCCTTTTTTTGACTTGCATAATCCCCCTCCTCGTGCGGGGAACATTATCTTACGAGATGGTCTTATAATACAATTCTCTCTTGTCAAGAACCTTGTAACTCAATTGATTGACACCTCCTAATCTTTCCTCAAAGGAGAGATCCAGGGTTCAAATCCCCCCTCTCCCAATTACTGAATTATAAAAATAAAAATAAAATAATATTCTCTCACAGCATGTGGGACCTACAGCTGTGGGACCCACACATACTACGAGAACAAGGTCTCCCCCAACCCACCAAAAAGTGGTTGGTAAGAAACAAAGACAAAACTACAATGACCCATTCACCCGATACCCTCAACCTTTTATTTTCAAATTGGAAGAAGGATTCCAGCTGCATATCATGAATTAAATTCAAGATTAAAATCAAAAGTTGTAAAATCAGAAACCCAAAAATGTAAGATTATCTAAGAAAAGTAAAGGCCAGATTCTAACCAAAGAATTTCAATAGTAACTCAAAATATTTTTAACAAACATGGCCTAAACATAAAACCATCAAATGTTATGATCCTAGATTCTTCAAGAGCATTGCCAATGCACCCACGTAGTTTGGCAATCACCTTATACTATGCTTTTATATTAATGACAATAAATACAAGCTAATACAAGAAAACTAGGTTAAAATTCCTATTCCTTAATCACAATTCCCAATCTTCTTGCAATCAACAAGGCAAGCTAATTTGTATAAAAGTAATGATACGGTTGCTCATTGCATAATATTCACCCCTAATTTTTTTTTTTTACTCAAAAAAAACAAGGGAATTGGACGAGAATTTAATCCCTAATGCTTCAAAAAATCACATTCTCTGCTCTCTACACATGACTACTCAGCTCTGAATAGCTGACTAGTTTTAGTAACAACTCAAGGCACTATTCTATTTTTCAGTTTCCCACACTTTCTGAGCAACCAAACAGAGAAGTAAGAAAATTAAACAAATTGGATTGGCTAAAAAAAAAAAAAAAAAAAAAACTAAAATTTCAGAGAGAGAGAGAGAGAGAAAGAAACAGACCTGTGAATAGCATCGGAGAAGCAGGAGCGAGTGTAAGCGAGTGTGGAAAGAGCGTTTGGTTTGAAATGAAATGTGTGTGAGAGAGAGAGAGAAATGTTTTTAGGGTTTGGGGTCTTACACGCTCTCTCAGCGAGTAGCGATTTTTTTGGGGGAAAATTTTGGGGGCTTTTTCAGTTTTTACTTGCTCACTCAAAATTATATTAATTAATAAAAACAATTTCAATAAACCCAAAACCAAAATAATAATAATAATAATTATCAGACTAGAGTAGAGCAAGAGCGAAAGATCAAAGATTGAAGAAGAAGAAGAAGAAGAAGCAGCAGCCAGCGGGTCTGACCGTCTGGAACCTGAAGAAAGAAAGAAAAATTTTGGTCACGCGAGGGGTGGAGCGAGTGGACCAAACTCAAGCCAACACCTTTTTAAATCAAAATGCGGTTTCTTTCTCTCTGTCTTTTTTTTTTTTTTTTTTTTTTTTTAGGATTATCGTTATATTGCTGTTTTTAAGGTTTTTTTTTTTTTTATAAATAATTTTAACTCTTTTTTTTTTTTTGTAGAGATAATAATTTTAACTTGTTGGAGGCACTAGAAAATATTAGTCCCCTTATAAACTATGTATGGTTTATCTAAAAACGAAGTAATGCTAAGGACATATAAAATGACACAACTTATATCACAATTCGCCCACGTGGCGAGTTGTGAGTAATATAGGTGTGATGGTGGGTTCATGTGGGAACACATCTCTACCACTCACAACTTGTCATATGAGGGAGTTATGGCACAAGTTGTGTCATTTTATGTGTCCTTAACATTACTCTGTATATTATGTTTTATGTGGGACCCATGGTAAAAAAAAATTGTTTGGGTTTGGGTTTTTTTTTGGTTCTCATATTCATTTTTAATAGCAAAAAAAATGTGAGAATGAAAACAATTTTTTGTCATTTTTATTTTTGGTAAAATGAGTTTAGTGACATTTTTATAAATTAAAAAAAAATAAAAATAAAAATAAAATAAAAAACCCGAAGATTATGGAAAAATATTGTGAGCTTATCAATAAACAAAAAAAAGTTGTTTTTATTTCATATGTAAGCCTCCATTTGGATACCAATGAAAAATGAAAATTATTTCACTATTCAGCTTATTTTGTTACTATTCATAGGCCTCACTGCACTTTTTAGTACTATTCATGGTCCCACTGTACTATTTCAGCTAACTTTTATCTTTATCTAAAGTACTTTCAGTAATAAGTTTTCAGTTTCAGCTAAATAAGCGGTATCCAAACAAACCCTAAGAATCAAATGACAAATAGTGTACTAGTGTTTTATTGCTCTTATATTCACAAAATGGATATAAAAAAAATGAATACAGAAAATAAAAATGAAAACAAAATATGAGTTATTGAAGGAACCAAATAGGGTAAGCTACAAACTAGTTTGTAGCCAATGACTACAACTTCTACTAAAATAATTAACAAGACTACTTAAAATAAATAAATAAAGACTCTTAATATGAGTAATATCGTCAAGCACAAAGTTTGGTTAGAAATTTGGATGTAGTCAATGGATACAAGTTCCACTAAAAAAATTAATATAACTATATATTTTGAAAATCTAATCATTGGATTGCATGTTCTTTATGTTTGTTGCATGTCAAATTTCGTGTCAATCAAACATTATTTGCTATTTGATCCATAAACTTATTTTTTATACATAATTTTAGATTACAAAAACATGAAATTTAAACATTTGATTGATGGCATAGGAAATTATATGAAATTTTGCAAGTATGGAGGATATAAGAGCCTTCCCATTAGGCGTTGCAAAATTATGTCATTTTAACGCATCAAAAAATCTACTTATTTTACCACATCATTTTACAATACAACATTTATCATTTTACAACACAACATTTATCACATTCTTTGATTCTAAACATTAAAATAATATATCCAACACATTAAATAATATATTAACTCAAAACCTCCATAAACTAACCACCAACGACAACGGCAATAGTAAAGCACCACCAATGGCAAATCAACCGCCACAAACTACAACCATAATCACTAGATCTCCAACAAATTCCAAATCCAAAAACCTCAACAAAAAAAAAAAAAAAAAAAAAAAAACTCAAAATCTTCAACAAACGCCGCCGGCCCACTATAGCCACAAACACCGCCACCCACTATAGCCACAAACATCGCTGACCCAAAACTCAACCAACTACCGCCACAACCATGACACCACCACCGGCCCAAAATCCCAACCCAACCGATCAATCAATGACCCAAAACCCACACATCGAAACACATCCCAAATCTCACACCCACGACCCGATTAAGAGATTTGAAGGTCGGCGGCGAGGGCTATGGAGGTTAGCGGCGAGAGATCTTGAGCAGGGAGGAGAGGGAAGAGATAGAGAATGACAAAGAGAGAAGAAATGAGAGACCTAGTGTGGGAGGTCGGCGGCGAGGGCTGTGGAGGTTGGTGGCGAGAGATCTTGAGCAAAGATGAGAGAGATCTTGAGTAGAGAGGACTAAGAGGGAAGAGATGAAGAGTGATGGAGAGAGAGAAGAGAAAAGAATAAAGTGATGAGAGAGGAGAGAGAAAAAGAGAAAAGAGAATTAAAAAAATTAAAAACTTATGCCATTTCTGTCCATACGCTCTCATATTTGAGAGCGTACTGTTCACTCATGCCAAATATTTTGGCATTTACAACATCTGATGAGAGTGGTTTTTTGGTGTTTAGAGTGTCAAATGCCAAATATTTGGCATTTGACACATCTGATGGTAATGCTCTAAGAGCATTCTCATCAGCTCTCTAAAAAAAAATGCCATTTTAACACACCAAAAACCCACTTTATCATTTTAGAACATCATTTTACAACATATCATTTTTCAGATGTTCTATATTTCAATTCTATACATTAAAATAATATTTCCTACACATTAAAATAATATATTTATCCAAAACACAGCAAAAATACAAATGCACAGCCCAGCCACCACCGGGTCCAACAGCCACCGCTACAACCACCGCCACAACAACAACCACCGCTACAACCACCGCCACAACAACCACATTCACCGGATCCTCCAACAAATTTCAAATCCAAAAACCTCAACCAAAAAAAAAAAAAAAAACTCAAAATCTTCAACAAAACCCCAACCCAACAGATCAATCAATGATCAAACTCAACCAACCATCGGTAACGAGATCGGCGGCAAGAGCTGTGGAGGACGACGAGCAAAGAACGGCGACTGTGGAGGACGACGAGCAAAGATCGGCGACCACCCCTGGGCGAGCAGAGCTTCAGATCGGTGAGCTTCAATCGGCGAGCAGAGGTTCAGATTGGAATCGCCTTCTCAGGGAAAAAAAAAAAAAAAGAGAGAGAAAGAGGCGCCGAGACGGAGAGATAAAGAAAATGAAACTGAGATCGGAATCGCCTTCTCAGGAAAAAAAAAAAAAAACAGAGAGAGAAAGAGGCGTGGAGACGGAGAGATGGAGAGGAGAGACGGAGACCAGAGAGGAGAGAAAGAGAGAGAACTGCTGCGGAGAGAGAGAAGAGAATAAAATAAGGAAAAAAATTTATAACACATGTGTCCGTACCGTCTCATATTTGAGACGGTACTGTAGCGGTGTGCCAAATTTTTTGGCATTTGGCACACCTCATGAGGGTCTATTTTTGTTGTTTGGTGTGCCAAATGCCAAATATTTGGCATTTGGCACACCTGATGATAGTGCTCTAAGAAGAAAATGTAATCCAATGGTAGATTTCTCAAAATTCACATCCAATAAAAATATATTGCGTAGAGTTGTAACCAAACTTTGTCCTTTTGTTGGAGAAATCTAGGGGCTATTTGGTTTTTTTTTTTTTTTTTTTATCATTCATCACTCCTCACTCAATTTTCGTCACTCATCACTTATCACTTAAAATACCCCAATTTTTTATACCCACCACACTTCACTCAACTTCTCATTACTCAAATTTTTCTACTTTTTTGTGGGACCCATACTTGTAAATTGGTCAAACCCTTCTATTAAGCCTACCTGCGGAACCCATTCCCCACCATTTTCTCTTTTCTCATTTCCTCTTCACCCCTGTTACTCTCCAAAACACAAACCCGAACCCATAAAAATTTCAAAAGCTCCCTCGCCTCGTCAGGACCGTCACTAGTGAACAACACCCATCTCTCCGATGTGTACGGCGGTGTGATCTCCTCCGTCGTGACTAATTCATGTTCAAGGAATAGGTATTTTGAAACCCATTCATATTTGTCTCTTGAAGCTTGAAAAGTTTGTTTCTTGATTTTTTTTTTAATGGGTCTGAGACATCCTTACTCGGTCATGGAGTGCAACGAAGACAAAAAATATTCTGTGATGAAGAACAAAAAAAAAAAAAAAGAAAGAACTGCAGCGAAGACCAAATGGGTTCTGTGATGAAGAACAAAAAAAGAAGAAAGAAAGAAAGAACTGCAGTGAAGACCAAATGGGTTCTATGATGAAGAACAAAAAAAGAAATGAAAAAAAAGAAGAAGAAAGAAAGAACTACAACGAAGACCAAATGGGTTCTATGATGAAGAACAAAAAAAAAAAAAAAGAACTGAAAGGAGTGCAGCGAAGACCAGAGAAAGAAGAGAGACAAAAAGAAAGAAAAGTGGAGAAGAAAGAAAAGAGGAGAGTGACCGGTGGGAGAGAGAAGGAAAGTGACTTAACAAGATAGTCGGTCTCATGTATGTGGGTTTAATTACGAAAATGCCATTGAAACTGAGTTTTAATAACTTGAAAACACCTAAAATATGTTTTCAGTTTTCATAACTTATCACTCAAAAATCAGAAAATTGAGTGATGGAAACAAAACTTGAAAACACATTCAAACAAGGTTTCTCTCTGTGGGTCCTACCATTTTTCAATTACGGGTGATGGAAACACAAAAACCAAACAGCCTCCTAGTGTCCATTTAGGAAGCCCCTAATTTCCGATAGTTATTTACATAGCATTTATTAAAAGATATAGATTTTTTGTTGGTAGTTTTTCAGCTAAAATGCAAAACACACCTTCTAAGTTTTACTAAATTCATTTTGGTTCTCTAACTTTGTTTTTGTTCATTTCAGTTCTCTAAATTTCAAGTTTGTTTAAGAATAAATTACAAATTACACCCCTTAGCCTCAAACAATGCCGTTTAAGTTAAGAAAAAATGAAGAGCTTGCATAGTAAAAATGACGGCGTTTCACCCAAAAAATCAAAACACAAAACCTGTAGTTATAGGACACCATTTCTGCCTAACTCAAAACCCAAATCGCAGAGTAGCGTGAACCCATCCACCAAAACCATCGGCTCATTGTGAATCCATTAGCCGTGGTTTTGTTGCTAGATGAACATAATGATTATCCAAAATATGATAAGCAAAATTATAATTATTTAATATGAAAGAATTAAAAATTAAAAATTGGAAATCTGGGTTCCCTTCTATTTCATACTGTTGACACATGAAGTATATATGAACTTAATCATAGAGATTGTTGCAAAGTATAATCTGCTTATTGAAAAATCATAAAGTTTATTGGAGAATGTTAATTATTTGCATGTCCTTGCTCTTTATTGTTTATATTTCATTTTATTGAATTTTAATTTGGTATGTACTAATCCATGCCAATATTGATATTTGTCTCCCTTATTCAAATATTTCGGTTGTAATTTCTTTCACTTTCACTGTTCTTTTTGGTTTTGTTTACTTCCAAACCCAGCTACAAAAGCAAAATCCAAAAAGAGAGAGAAAGAGAGCTGGAGATAAGAGAAAGATAACTCATCGTCACGTTGCTTGGAGCCTTTGACGATGGAGCAAATGGTCTGGGTTCACAATGCGAGTTGAGGATCTGGGTTCACACAAGCCGAGGAGCTGGGTTAAGGAGGTCTGGCCATCTGGGTTCACCCTAGCTAAAGGTCTGCTTTTGTGGGTTTTTATTTATTTATTTAGTTTGGCTTGAAACGGTGTTGTTTAAGCAAGAGGCTTGTGTTTTAACTTTGGGCCAAAATAGCGTTGTTTTAAAATGCCAACTCTTCTCTTAGTTTTAACTTAAACGGTGCCATTTAGGGTTGATTTGGCAAAAAAATAAACACATAAGCACATGATGTGTCACTTAATAACAGAAACTAACTGGTGGAGGTGAATTATTAACGAAACCAAACTTTATGGTGTAAAATCAAAGTTTTGAAATTTTGGGGTGTAAAATCCAAACAACCCTAAACTTTAGGTGTGTAATTTGCAATTTACCCTTTATTCAATTAAGATCTCTCATTCAACTTCCATTAAAATTTTTACTAAAATACTATACTCGTCCTTTAAGTTTCACCAAAATTCATTTCAATTCTCCAACTTTGCTTTTGTTCATTTCAATTATCTAAGTTTCAAGTTTATTCAATTAAGATCTCTCATTCCAACTTCCATTAAAATTGTGGCTAAAATGCTATACTCACCCTTTAAGTTTCACTAGAATTTATTTCATTCCTCTAACTTTGTTTTGTTCATTTCAGTATGAAGGAACAGAATTTTGATCTTCTTTTAAATTTTGCAAGTATGAAGGATATAAGAAGAAAATGTAATCTAAAGGTAGATTTGTTAAAATTCACATCCAATAAAAAAAAAATTAAGTGGATTTGTAGTCTTAGTTTACAACCAAGTTTATTGTCAAACTTTGTCTAAAGTTTAATTATGTTGGGCTTAAACAAATTTAGGGTGGTCATTGATTTTTTTTTTAGGATAAAAAAATTATAATTTATTTAAATTTTATATATAATAATAGTTATTTTTTCCAGGTTAGGGTGGTTCTGTGACCACCTTGGACCCAATATGGAGTCACCTCTGAGAGTAAACTAGGGTTTTGGGGGCATTTTAAAGGTTCTTGGAAGTTCATAAGGGTCTTGGGGCAGCCCAACCCAAAGATTGAAGCTTTGGGGCCATAAATATGAAAATATAGAGTTCTGGAATTAAGGTTGCGCATGTAGCCCCGAAGGTGGTATGCAGAACTCAATTTTTCATTGCACTAATGGCCCGACTTCAAACAGCCATTACTCACTCATTTTAAATCCAAATTGGGCAAAATTTGAGTTCAAATTGAAGCCCATGAAGTCTACTTTGCAATCCAAAATTTCTCCCGTTCAAAAATTCTTAATGATTCAAAAGTTATGGTCAAAACAGTGAGAAAATGTCATTTTTTAGCATTATTTTCAAAGTGGTTTAAGCACTTTTGAGTTGTGATTACCTCCGAACTATGGAGAACAATTGAATTACCCTTGGTTGACATATTTCAAGCTCATTATTGGGGTTAGAGACCAAAGGTTATTAACGGGTACAAAATGAGGTGTCTATATACGTCTATTTAATTTTGTTACCAAGCCTAGGTTAAGAAAATGCCATTTTTCCTAATCTAAAGAATGATTAAAAAAAAAATCTTGATCAAATTCATGGATTTAGGAGTTTGGTTACGCGTGAGAAAGGTGTTAGGCACCTCACATCGCCTACTACTTGACAATCTTTTGTTTTGATTTGTGAACAAATTTTAGTTATTGGCAGAAAAAAGTAAATTATTGGCGGTAGCTTTCAAGGCTAAGGGTGTGTTTGGATAGAACTTATTTTGCTGAAACTGAAAACTGAAAACTGAAAACACTGTAGCAAAATAATTTTTAAATGTGTAAATAGTACCGTGGGACCCATTTTTAATGAAAAAATTGATAAAAAATGAAATTTGTGGGTCCATGAACAGTGCACGGATGCACTGTTCATGGAAAACTGGTCAAGTATTGCGGCTACTGTTCATGTACCGTACATGAACAGTAGCCACTTTTGAGGGGGAAAACGCGTGAAAAAAAAAAAAAAAAAAAAAAGAAGCAGAAAACGCAGAAACGCAGCAAACGCGGTATGCAAACAGGTACTAAATGTCTTTGGTTTTTGAAATTATTTTGGAAAGGGGTGTGGTATTCATCAATATTTTGCTAACTTATTGAAATTTCTATCAGATTTATATGATGAAAATTCAGTAGCATTTCACCTTATTTTCATGATAAAAATGCGACAAAGTTTTAGACCATGCGTGTCATGGCATAAACAACGTGATCCTTGCCAAACTTTTGTAGTGAAACTTTGGCAGTATTTTGCTACATTTCCATAGTGAAATTTGACAAAGTTTCGCGTTTAGGTGCGCCATGGCACACTTGCAGGGTTTTGCGTCTGTGTGTACTATGTGCACTAATATGTTTGGTCGAGACCTTGTGTCAATAGATGACATAGAAGGAGGCAATCACATACGTAGGCTTATCATGCACACAATAAACACGGACACATGTCTACAACATAAGCCTTGAATTCATGCTCACATCCCAAGGTTAGGAAACTTCATGATTGAGGGGTTGCCTCTTAATCACAAACATCCATCATCCAAAGTGCATAATTCACCTTTTAACACACAGCACACAATATATAAGCATACAAAGCCTATAGGCAAATGTAAGCTAGGAAAGCTAATATGCATAGATTCTAATGGAAAAAGTTATAAGTGAAAGGATAAACCTCATGGAGGTGGAAAAAGCTTAGGTTCAGATCATATGCCATTGCTTGCCTCTTGAAAGTCCATTGTATGCTCCATCAATGGCTTGCAAACACAATCAACACAAATACCAAAGTAAACACAATCAACATAGACATCAAAGCAAAGAACAAATGGGTGAGGTATTAGCAGGATTGATGTAGGTTTGAATGGTGTCCATGGATCTATTGGATTGGATCATGGACCTAAATAAACAAATAAACAAACAAAGTCCCTTAGAGGGTCCTTGGATCTCTCGTGAACAAATAGGACTAAACTCACATGAAATCCTACTCACGGGTCATGCTTTAAGAAATAAACAAGCAATCAACATGTTAAACCCCATTTATCTAAGCAAAGGCATGAAATATCATTAAGGTTACCCAAACAAGGCATGAATGAAGTAAGCATGTCGTGATGCACATACTAGGTATATGGATGATATAAAAGGGAAAGTAAACATGTCATGATGCACATATTAGGCATATGAATGACATCAAAGGAAGTAAAATGTCATGGACATACTAGGTTTACAAATAACATAAAAGAGGTAAACATGTCATGATGCACATACTAGAAATATGAATGACAAATGGAAGTAAACATGTCCTGATGCACATAGTAGTTACTATGAAACTATTCAAATATTAACTACTATGATCTAAGTACTATGACAAAATACAATCCAAAATGCAAGCAAAATCCAAGAAGGATGTGTATGTACAAACAAAATAAATACATCCAAAATAAGCAATAGGAGTTAAATCTATAAATAAAGCATAAATAATCATGAAATCAAATCAATCTAGCATGACATAAATGTTTAAAGCATATAAGCATCATCAAATAATCCAAGATTTTAATCTAGAAAAAATAAAAGATATAACATCAATATAATATCAAAGAGAGATTGCATTAAATCCAAACTCATTTGGTGATTTGGGTGTATGGATATACACATTAACTACAAAGCCAATATGGACATCCTCCCCTCAACAAAGGTATTCCAAGTGTATATTCATCATTAAATCAATGTAAATCAAAGATTTAAACATAGAAATCATAAAAGATACAATATCAAGACATTATTAAGGAAATATAACACTAAATCCAAACTTCTTTGATGGTTTTGGTGAATGGATGTAAATATTGGCTAGAAAATCAATATAAGCATCCTACCTTCAATCCATCAAAATAAAGGAAATGACTTTACAATATAGCAAAATATTGTAGAAAGTTTAAAGTAAATGAAAAAGAACATAATCAACCCAATGGAGATAGAATCAAGAAGAGATTAATAGAATAGGAACTAAGAGAAAACGGGCAAAGAAAAGTGTGAAAAATAGAACCAAACAAAAATGGGGTGGGGGACTAGCTTTTAGGCCAAAAAATTACCCTAAAAGCTAGTTGCATGTTAGTGTGAGCCCAAGGGTTATGCGCCTAGCTTCCAGGTCTTATTTTTTAATTGCATTTTGCTTAATTTTGGGTCCAATATTTAAATACTTGGTTGGTGGACTTAGAGACATCCAAATTGACTGATTCTAGTACCATTGGAAAGATCTCACTTCCTACTTTCAAAAACTTCAAACTTTGTGACATCTAGATCATGGATCAAAAAGTTACAGGTTCTAAAAGTTGTGTGATTCACACTTTTTTGCACCCAAAGATGATTTTTCCCCTAATTTTGCCAAATCAATTCCCGTCAATTTGAATATGTTTTGGCAATACCGTTTGCTCTAGGATGTAGAGATAGTTTTCTTCTTCAATAAAGTATGTTCTTTTTGTCTCCAAAATCGGCAATGAGTGCTTAGACATTGTAAGACGGGTCAAGATTCATTGACCCGACCTAAACTCGGAGCAAATTACGATACCTAAACTTGATTTTTTTTTTACTCGAATAAAAAACAGGTTAACTTGTGACTGGACCCATTTTTTGTGAGCCTCCCAACCTAATTTGTTTAACCTGTGACCCGATTCATTTTTAAAATTTTTTTTTTCTAATAAATATTTAGACTACACGTCTAGATGCTAGGTGCATAAAGGCACAAAAAAATTGCACTGGCACTGCCTAGCTAGTAAGTAGCCACCATTGACACCCCCATTTATTAAAAAAAAATTTAATTGAAAGGAGAAAAACATTAAAATCTAAAAGATCCAGACTCATTTGATTTGACTATTGAGTACTCAGGAGACTCATTAGACTCTAGTATAGAACATATAGTAGTAGTAGAGTTAAACTTAAATACTAAGTTACAAACATAATGGTATAATACGGCAACAATGCTACACTACTAACACTAGCACAAAACAAACAGTACAAAAACTAAACTAAAAGCAAAAAGTCCAAAATAGCACAACCTAGCTCTCTCCTTAGTCCTCTTCGCCTCT
This sequence comes from Quercus tomentella, assembly GCA_028535165.1. Classification (NCBI taxonomy): domain Eukaryota; kingdom Viridiplantae; phylum Streptophyta; class Magnoliopsida; order Fagales; family Fagaceae; genus Quercus; species Quercus tomentella. The sequence goes on along the minus strand of JAPQVY010000156.1, from coordinate 56,111,720 downwards.
CTTTCTCTTCGTCTTTTCTTTTTGTTTTAGTTACTCTCTCATCACTCTTTGCCTTCTTCTACGATTCTATCTTTCAATATCCAGACATCAACCAAGCCACCTTTTCTCTCTCCAAAAATGCATTGCAAGATACAACATAGGGCAAAAGCTCTTCTCATAAGTCTCACACAGCCCATCTATTACATAACTTTTCTCTCTCACTTCTCTGTCTCTTGCCACCCGCAACCTTAGTTGCACATCCCCTCCCCCCCAGGCGGTTTCCCCTGGGATTCTCTCTCCTCCCCAAGTTTTTGTATATATACCCCACCCTCTTGGAAATTCATGAAGAAAAATCCTAAAATTCCCTATCTCTCCCCTTTTCTCTAGGTTTCTTTCTAGATCTATTTTCTCTCCCTTCTTGCCTAGAATAACTCTCTGAGCCAAAATTTTTAACTCATCTCTTCCTCCATTTTCACCCTCCAAAACCAATAGGTAAGCCACAAAAAACCTTCATAGAGCAAAGGTAGTGTAGCTTCTACCATAGCTTCACTCCCCTTTCTCTTTAATGTTGTAAATACCTTCTCCATTTATAAGAATCTTTACTTTTCATATTCTTTTAATTTTTTATGCACTTTTAATTTGTGTTTTTTACTTCATGCCATTTACATTTATGTCTTTTATTTTTAAGCTCTTTACTTTATGTCATTTATTTTTCCTTGCACCTTTTATTTCATTTCATTTAAATTTATGTAATGTCTTTAAATTCTTTTATTGCTTTAAATTCCAAATTAGGAGAAATTAATTTCTCAAGAAAAGTGCTACAAAAAATTTTATACTACTTCACCTCCCTTTCGAGTGCGATATCATGACAACTGTAGCTCCAAATTGCATGAGATCAAAGTCTATTGAAACTAGACATCCAAAACTTTAAAGGAACACCAAATTTGACATAAAGTAGCTCAAATACAAGGTTGGAAAAGAGGAAAAAGAATTGATAAGGATCAAATCGGGTGAGGTGGCGAGGACCTTAAGGGGTAGTTGCACACCCCCTCCCCCCCCCCAAGGTAGCAGCCCCCTAGGATTCTTTCTCCTCTCCAAGTTTTTGTATATATACCCCCCTCCTCTTGGAAATTCATGAAGAAAAATCCTAAAATTCCCTATCTCTCCCATTTTCTCTAAGTTTCTTTCTCTTCCTTCTTAGAATAACTCTCTAAATCAGAAATTTCAGCCCCTCTCTTCTTCCATTTTCACCCTCCAAAACCTATAGGTAAGCCACAAAAAACCTTCATAGAGCAAGTGTTGGTGCAAATACAATAATAATGGAAATAACACAAAGCCTATGGAAAGTAGACATCCAAAACTTTCAAGGAACACCAAGTTTGACATAAAGTAGCTCAAATACAAGGTCGGAAAAGAGGAAAAACCGAAAATAAAAAAAATAGGAAAAAGAATTGATAAGGATCGGATCGGGTGAGGTGGTGAGGACCCTAAGGGGTAGTTGCACACCCCCCCCCCCCCCCCAGGCGGTAGCCCCCTAAGATTCTCTCTCCTCCCCAAGTTTTTGTCTATATACCCCCCTCCTCTTGGAAATTCATGAAGAAAAATCCTAAAATTCCCTATCTCTCCCATTTTCTCTAGGCTTCTCTCTCTTCCTCCTTAGAATAAATCTCTAAATCAGAAATTTTAGCCCCACTCTTCTTCTATTTTCACCCTCCAAAACCTATAGGTAAGCTACAAAAAACCTTCATAGAGCAAGTGTTGGTGCAAACACAATAATAATGGAAATAACACAAAGAAAAACTAAATAATACTTCTAAATACTATTTATTTGAGATTAGAAAATAAACAACACTATTTAGACTAAGGCGCGACACTCGTCCTCTTTAAGGAGATTCAAGCCCTTGGTTGGCTAAACTTTGTAACCGGTGTAGACCTTCTCTAACTTATCTCTCCCAAGATACAACAGCCCAACAAATGTCGTATGATTAGAACAACCTCTACACAAAGTGTTCAAACCCAAAGCTCCACTAGAAAAAACATCATTCTTTGCCAAGAACCTCTTTATTTTTTTAGTGTATAATAATGCTTGCAATTGCTGGATTTTTTTGGTGTGTAACGTTATTATATTGCAGTTACTTGGATGAGTCTAAATGAGTCTATTTATAAGCTCAATAGGTCTCACGAAATTATTACCCAAATTAATCTGATTAATTAGGTCCATTATTCTAATGTTGGGTGTTAAATGATTAATTGCTGGACATAAATCTGATGGGCTAGAGTTACACAATTAAATAAGGAGTTTCTGAAGAATAAATAGGCCTAACAGCTAATCCATTAAGTGGGTGAATGGCTCTTCGTTTTCCATAATAAAAAAAGGCTATTTACTCACCAATGAATATGGAAAATATTCTGAATGTATCTAGACCACAAATTGCTACAATACATATCAACCTATTAATCACCACAATTAAAAAGAATAAAAAAGTCTCTGTCCTTTTTAATGTGGGATTAAACATTTTCACTAACTTCTCATCTTCCAAATTAAGTCCCACATCTTTACAATTGTATTGTCATATTTCTACATTTTAATTAATTAATATTAAAATGCTCCAACAGCAAGGGTAATGTAGCTTCTACCATAACTTCACTCCTCTTTCTCTTTTATGTTGTAAATACCTTCTCTTTTTATAAGAATCTTTACTTTTTATGCACCTTAATTTGTGTTCTTTACTTCATGACTTTTACATTTATGTCTTTTATTTTTAAGCTCTTTACTTTATGTCATTTATCTTTCCTTGCACCTTTTATTTTATGTCATTTAAATTTATGTAATTTCTTTAAATTCCTTTATTGCTTTATTTACATTTCCTTGTCTTTAAAATTGGTCTTTCAAATGGTCATTTCTTTTAAGTTTATCTTTAAACAAAAAAAATCCTTCCAAATGGTCATTTCTTTAAAATTTACATTTCCTTATCATTTTCAAAATCCTTTTTCAAAAAGATAAAAAAAAAAAAAAAAAAATCATGAATTTTCATTTTCTAAATCATCTTTCAAGAAAACTATGGAAACCATTTTTCTTAAAACAAAATCTTTTTTCTTGAATTGATTAAATTTTAATATTGGCTATGGTTTTCTAAAAGGTATGAGAACCCTTTTCTAAAAGTTTTCAAAAATGGTTTTAAATCTTAAACTTTGTTTCCTTAAGATGCATTAAAAATCTATTTTTCTTATTGCTTTCTCAAAACCCTTCTTCCTATAAATTGATCTCTCTTTATGTTTTCTCATTTTTTTTTTTTAAAAAAAAAACTTTTTTTTTTCATTAAAAAAGAAAACCAAGAGAAGCTTTTTTTTTTAAGTTCATTTCCCAAAAAGTTTAACCTTTGTTTCAAAATAAGCATTTTTCCCAAAAATTCATGAGGTTTATTGAAAGGAAATACTCATTTTTTTTCAAATGTAAATAAATTGTGTTCTTTTTTACTTTGTTTACCGCTTAATAGCATAATTTTAATGAGATTTGTTACAAGTCTATGATTCACTTCCATTGAATCAATGGATTACAATCAAGCTAACATATTCCTCCCTTCCCCAACACTAATCATTTTGGTTTGTTGTGTTTGTGCATGAGAATGTGATGTCTTAGAAACTTGAAGAAAGCACACACGATACTCTATTTGATGGAAATGAAACTAACTGTTAGTTTCTGGTTGTAAACCTCAAATCTACGAGGGGTTCCTTGAATTTACAAGGTGATAGGTTTGGAATCCACTAGAGAAAACAATAGACAAAGTATGTAATTTATTAATTTGAAAACTCTCAAAGACGTTTACAAACTTAGAGGCCTATTTAAAGGCTCCATAAAACTTGACAAAAAGGAAAATATATTCTAAAAAAGATTCTAATTGATACTTACCCATAATAGAAACCAAATTTGACCTAAAAAACATCTAAAAAAAAAAGAAATAATTAACTTAAACCTAAAATAACGAAATTACATAAAAAATATCAAAATTAAATAATTACAAAAGTTAAATAGTAGATTTTGTCCTACATTAGACCCCTCCACTTGAAACAAACTTGTCCTCGAGTTGATGGTTGAGATTTGAAATCTTATATGCCAAGAGAACAAATCTTCTTTCTCTTTTTGCCTAACTTGAAAGTCATCAATTGGACAACTTGAACTTCTTGTCCCTTGATCTTCATGCAATTGACAATATTCACCAAATAAGAGTCAATGATCAAATCAAATCTTTTCACCCCAATATAATCAATGAACTTTGTTTCGGTGTCTCCCACCAAAATAATAGGAGCTTGAACATTGCAATGATCTAACTTGATTTCATGGAGATCGTTGACAACTTCCTCTATAATTTCTTCTTTAATGGTCTCTACCATCTTGACTTCAAGATCTTTATGTATACTAGGATCTTCATTAATCTCCTCCACATTAATCTTGATTTTAGGATATTCTTCTATAATAAGGCCTTCATGAAATTCCTCAGAAATCTCTATATTTTCTTCTTTGACTTCTACATATTCATCAACATGCAATCTCTTAAAGTCAAATAAATCCTCTAGATCAAGTAACCAATCAAGAAAATCTTCTTTATAAAAATAACCAATAAAATATGCAATTATTTTATAAGGTCTACATGAAATTTGTTTACTAATAGGTTGCCCATAAGTTACATCTCTACTGTAGTTATCTTGACTGTTTCCATGCTTCAACAATGCCATCCTAGCAAAGATATTGTGAGTGTTTGTTGTACGTCATGTAATACTTGCGAAGTTATTCGTTGTCGTCATTGTGGTGGTTATCGTTTCTCCGATTAGCCATCAAACCAGGGTAAGTTAAACCTCTGATACCAACTGATGTAACGGAAGTCTGAAGAAAACACATACGATACCATCTTTAATGGAATAGAAACTAAACTGTTAGTTTCTGGTAGTAAACCTTGAATCCATGAGAGGTTCCTTAAATCCACAAGGTGATAGGTCTAAAATCCACTAGAAAAAACAATAGAAAAGTCTGTATTTTATTAATCTGAAAACTCTCAAAAAAATTTACAAACTTAGAGGCCTATTTAAAGCTTCTGTAAAACTTGACAGACAATTTTTTTTTTTTTTTTAAAAGATCCTAATTAATACCTTACCATAATAGGAACCAAATTTAACCTAAAAAGCACCTAAAAATAAGGAAATAAATAACCTAAACCTAAAATAATGAAAATTACATAAAAATATCAAAATTAAATAATTACAAAAATTAAACAGTAGATTCTGTCTTACATTAGAATGAAACTTTGGAGAATAAAATTGGCTTAAATGCTTAAGGCAACATCTTTCCTCTTTTCTTTTTTTTTTCTTTTTTTTGTTTATTTTTTTATTTTACATTGTAAATTAATGTATTCACATGCTTGCTGAATACATAGTAGATATAATAATCACATGCATCACACGCTAATTACATATATATATATAAATATATATATATATATATATATTCGTGCAATATAATTTTCACATGATATGAATATATAATATCCATATGCTCTCTGTATACATTCATTATAAATAATATTCATACACTACTTTAATATGTAAATAGATATTCACATGTTAAGTATATGTATATTGTGTATACAAAACTCTTTCAAAACCAAAATGCCAAGTATTTAACTTGCTTTTCTAAAATGTGAACGTTGTGATTAAATTAAAATGATGTACTATCTTTTGGATAGGCGGGGCTGAATGCCTAACAACTTCCTCACCAGTAATCAAACTTTCGAGTCCAAAAATCTTTGGTTCAAGACTTTGGTTTACTTTAATTAATTTTTAAAGACCCTTGAATTAGTATTTTTAGTTAATTAGGTAAGATGAATTAGAAAAATATGTAATTAATCGCACCTAAAATAAAACCAATGATTGGTGGCAACTCCTAAAAAAAAAAAAAAAAAAAAAGAGGCTTGCACACACACACACACACATCACCAAAGTAACACATGCACACATAAACATATCGCCGAGCATCCAATGTGGAAAAACTCTAGGGGAGAACACACACCACTTTTTTGTGCCCTCTCTCTCCTTCCGAAGAGCATTGGTCTCTCAATAAGTTATTCATACATTCTCTTTCTTTTGTTATGAAAAAAGTATATTGAAGAGATGTTATAGAGAAAATTTTTTTTCTCCCCTTTTAATCATACATACTTTTAACTGCCTAGACCTTCTCACCAAAAAAAAAAAAAAAAAAAAAACTGCCTAGACAATTATTTCATTTAATAACTCCTATTAAATAATCAATTGATTATCTAATTGAGCTTATTAGGTTAACCCATTTGGGCTTTAGTATGTGGCTTGGGATGAGATCAAAGGACAAACAAAGCTCTAGCTCCAATGGGTTTCAAACTTTCTATCAACTCTTGACAAAACCAAAATTATCATTAATTATATAACAAGTATAACTATGAAAATATAATTGTATTTTGGGCCTTATTAATAAATCATATCCCAAGACTCTAATATAATATCATTTGACCCTTCCATAAAACTTATATAGTAAATAAAGTCATAATTAATTGCTACTTTCTAAATCACTATTTTATTCATTGAGTCCTCAAATAATTTTTTTTTCTTTGTGTTCTTTGAATGTTTTTTGTCTTCTTCGAATATCCTTTGAAGGTTCTTTGAATTTAAAGGCTTTTGGGTGAAAGTTCTTTGAGATTTTAGACGCTTGAATTCATAGAGTTTCAATTATTTGGAGGTTTTTAATGTTTTTAGAGGCTTTTGGAACTTAATTCCAGTGGAACTTCGAGTCTTGGAAGAAAGATTCGAATGAGTCCTCTTAAGATGTTCTTGAGTTGGAGTTTCATAAAAAAGAAAAAGAAAAAGAATATTAAATGAGTTATGTGGTGCTTTTAGTTAAAGTGGCCTCTTAGGACGAGTCCTACTTTAAATTAGGGGTGTCCAAACCAACCCGCCAACCGACCCATCCGGCCGATCCGATCCGAGAACCGACAGACTCGACGTCGGTGACGGGTCGCCACCCCCAAAACCCAAGACCGGTGGGTCGGTTGACGGATTTGAACATGAAAACCTAAAAAAACCGATCCGACCGTATTACACCAGAAAAAGTCATTGTTTTCCATTGATGGGAGTGATTCGCCGGTGGTTTTAGTCCGATTAGTCAAGAATTGACCAGATCTCATCGAGATTCAACTAGATCTCGTCGAGATCAGGGGAGATCTCGTCGAGATCCGGCTAGATCTCAGCATATCTGGTCCAATTTGGTACAGGTCTGGTGGATTTCAGTAGATTCCGGCAGAGTTTTACAACTTTCAACCTCGACCGAGAACCGATCGGTCTCTAGGGAGGTCTGACCACCCTAACCGACCCCTTTCACTGGTCGGCGGCGGGTCCAGAAATGGTAGACCCGAAGTAATCAGGTCGGTTCTGGGTTAGGCACAAACCTGACCCGGACCGACCTGTGGACAGGCCTACTTTAAATTGATGTCCTTGAAGATAAGTAGTGAATTATAATTGGCTCAAAATTAGAGAGCTTTACTAAGACTTGATGTTTGTTTATACTTTCTTTAACTTTTTATTTCTTTTAATAAAGATAATTATCAACTACTTTGATTAGAAAATTTGTCTTTATCTTGTGGACCTAAATGAAATGTGAAAATTTTTGATTTGTTAATATGTTATCAACTTTGATGACATATGGCATCATTAGATTTATTTTCTTTAATTAATTTAGTGACAAATAAATTTGGTACATATAACTACATTTTGACGTGATAATTTGTAATTGGTTAAATAAATTTTCAACTCTTACAATAACATTCTTCTCATATCAGACATGTTCCACATACTTGTAGGATCTAAATCCATTTTGAGAGAAGCTGTGTAAGCAATATCACATAAGATAATAGATCACAAACTCGCATGGATGGTGAGTACATAATTGAAACTATAAAAAGCGACATGTATGAAAATGACCCAAACCGTTCGTGACTTTGTGGGTTTGGTTTCAATAACAAAATTTTAATTAATTTATTATGTTCTTTATTTTTTAAGTATAGAGGGAAGCAGACCAATTACAAATCATTAAAAATATATATACACACACTAGACAAATAAATTTTTATAGCAGATACATTAGACAAATTATTAACAAGTAAAAAACAATATTATCAAATGGAACGTCATGAATGACAAAATCCTCTCTTGGATGCATCAGCACATGTGTTTGACTTGGCACTGATTCCTAACATTTGCTTGTAGTGCAATACAGCCATAAAAAGGCTTCCTCTTATACTAGCTAACAAATATTTTTAGATAGGAAGCCCTTAGCATGGGGTCCCCTCCCCTATCTTTTTCCATGCAACTGGACACAGACGGCAACAAGGAATGTAAGATAATATTGAATGTTCATACTGCATACCATTCTAAAAATAAAAGACCACAACCATAGAGAAAATGAAATGACCAAACAAAATAAATTCATTAAATTGTGAAATGAATGAAAGAAAGAAAAAAAAGAGGAGGAGACAAAGACCATGTTCTTAAAAAGAAATTCCATTGGTCTTTTTCTTTTGAATAAAAAAAATTACTATTATTGATATATAAATAAATTGTTATTGGTGAGTCATATCCTTAAAAACCGAAAAAAATAAAATAATAAAAGCAGTGGGGACCACTAGGAAAAAAAGAAAGAAAAGGGAAACAATAATACAATACATACTTTTTTTTTGGTAAACCAGACGATAACATTAAAACTCAAAAAATAGTGTCAGTACAAAGTCTGTTGGAGAAGACTCCATTACAATCATCCTCCAAGACCTCAAACAAGTCCATAGGCGGACTTGATAACAAAATATACTCAGCCTCTTGCTCAGCGCCTATTTTGGCTAACATGTCAGCACACCGGTTGGCCTCACGGTAACAGTGGCTGAACTGAATCTGATGAAATCTGGACGCCAGAAGCCTACAGTCCTCCAATATGGGTGAAATTATAAAGTTTATATGGTTAGAATTCTTTAGAACGTCTACCACCATTTTTGCATCAATCTCAACAATAAGGCAGGATATATTCATGTTACAGCAGAGCATCAAGCCATCCCTTAGACCCCAAAGTTCAGCAACAAAGCTATTTGTTGATCCAATATGCCTGGTGAAGCCCGCCACCCAGCTACCATGTTCATCTCTGATGATGCCCCCACAACCAGCCCGCTCCATACAGCTCATAGAAGACCCATCCGTGTTCAGTTTCTTCCAACCTGCTGGAGGTTTCTCCCACCTAATTCTTCTATTGACTCTTTGAACAGGACTTCTAGGAGAGCTCACATAATACAGAAACTCCAGCGCTTGATTATAGATTTCAGAAGGTAGACTCGGATTTGGACTTTTCCTTTGGAACACAAACAAATTCCTGCTTTTCCACAAACTCCAAACCGCAAAGTTAAAGGTAATTCGCCATGGTGGCTTTCCTTGAACATAGCTACTCCGAACTTTCCCATTTGATTGAAGCCATTCCTGTAAATTGCTCATCCAGAAATCTCTATTTGTTTGCTTAACTCCCAGCTGCATCCATACCTGTTTGGCTCTCTGACAGTCTCTGAGAGCATGCAATATGGTTTCCGGTTCCCTTTGGCAGATGGGACATCCTTCATCAACCACCATTCCCCTCTTTGCAAGGCAATACTTGACACCAATGCTATTGTGAACACACCTCCATAAGAAAGTTTTAATTTTAGGTAGTGTCTCAGATTTCCAGATCCAGCTAGTATTAAAAGGTTGCATAGAATCAGCTTCCCTGGCAAATGAATAAGCACTCTTAAGGTCAAAAATACCTCTAGCATTACCTACCCAAGCTATCCTATCCTTCCCTCCACCAACTATGGACATTGGAACAGCTTGAATGACCGATTTAATATCAATAGGAAGATCGAAAGGTAATCGGTTCCAATCCCAACCTGCATCTGTCAAAAGGTCTTTAACCTCCCATTGACTTGCTTCTTGTGTTAGCGGACCAAGGATCATCTGCCGTAGAGGGCCTTTACGAGTCCAATTACCCAGCCAGAAATTGAGTTTACTGCACCTATCAATCACCCACATACTACCTTTTTCAAAGGTCTCCCTACCCTTTTTAATGGCCCTCCAGATCTGGGAACAAGGCAGTCGGTCAGAGTTGGCTGCACTGATTCTTCTACTGCTGCAATACTTTCGTTTAAGAACTTGTGCCCATAATGCACCTTCTTCTGTGTGAAGCCTCCAATTCAACTTTGCAAGAAGTGCAGTATTTCTGCCCTTGGCTTCCTGTAATCCCAACCCACCATCCTCTTTAGGCTTTGTAACTTTATGCCACCCAACCCAATGAACTCTCTTCGAAGTTTCCGATGAGCCCCATAGAAAATTTCTGTTAACCTGATCAATGCCATCCAATATTCTTCCTGGAAGATAGGTGCCCTGCATAACATAAGATGGTATGGATGCCGATGAAGCTTGAATTAAGACAGCCCGGCCAGCTAATGAGAGCATATTTGCTTTCCACCCCGCTAGCTTTTGCTTGACCCTCTCCAAAATGTAATTGAAATCATGGGATGATGTACCCGTATGCTTAATGGGAAATCCAAGATATTTACCAAGTGACGGAGTGGATGCAAACCCAAGTATATCGCACAACGACTCTCTTGTATCTCTATCTACATTAGGAGAGAAAAAAGCTCTTGACTTAGTAATACTCACTGATTGCCCTGACATCATGCAAAAATCATCAAGGACATCTCTGATAGTGGAGCAAGTCAACCCATCTGCCTTCCCGAATAACATTAAGTCGTCCGCAAAGAACAAATGTGAAAACGCAGGACCGCTTTGGGATGCCTTCACAGGCTGCCACAACTTAGCCTCACATTTTTCAAGAATAAGTTGACCGAGGTAGTCCATACAGAGGATAAATAGATACGGGGATAAGGGATCTCCTTGCCTAATCCCCCTTGAAGGATAAATTGGCTCTAAAGCTTCACCATTGACCAAAATTGAAGTTGAAACTGTGGATACACAACTCATAATGATATCAATTAAATTTGCTGGCAAATTTGCTCTAATTAGCATTTCTCTAATAAAGCTCCACTCAAGCTTATCATATGCCTTCTCCAAATCAATTTTTAGAGCCATATATCCAACTTTCCCCCCTTTTTTTTTGCTTAAAGTGTGAATAATCTCTTGCACTATGATTGCATTATCAATGCCTTTCCTTCCCGGAACAAAGGCTGTTTGGAGAGGGGAAATAATCTTCTCCAAATGAGGCCTTAATCTAGCAACAATAATCTTTGTGATCACTTTATAAGTATAATACTAATATAATACAATACATACATGGCCAATGCTTTGCAGCAAAGGCATACCTTTTTTTTTTATTTTTTTGAAAGGAGCAAAGGCATACCTAATAGTAGAGTGAGTAGAGACAGACACATCTAACAAAATATATTACATCATAGTAGCAACCAATATGATCACAAACAACAATACAATAGCCTGTCAAAGCGCAAAGCAAATTCTGTAGTGTCAACGCTTTTACGCTTTTTGTGTTTGTAGTGTTTGTCTTTTTATTTTGGTCACTGTGAGTTTGCTTTTGTCATTTCTCACATTCATTCTCTTTCACCGTTTCAACTCAGCTTCTCTCTCTCTCTCTCTTTGGACTCGTTGAAGTTTCTTTCTGAACTGGGTTTCTATTTTTATTTTTTATTTATTTTTTATCATCATTTATTTGTCTCTTATATAGTATTTATTTTCCACCATAAATTTTCTTAAAAAAAAAAGAAGAAAAAAAAAAAACTTTTTTGAAGTGAGTATTGGGTAGGAGTGAGAGTTAGCAAAATAAATAAAAAATTTTAAAAAATTGGCACTTTCTTTTTGTTGGGTTCTCTTAAAAAGGAACTCATTTTGTTTACACATATAGTTTGGTTACAGAGAAGGCAACCTCTTTTTTGCTTTTTCTCTCTTCAAAACTTCATCTTTCTCTCTGGTTTGTGTTTCTGTCTCTAAGTGGGTGGGTGTGTGTGTGAGTATTAGGGCTTTGGATTCTTTGTAGGGTGTGGGGTTTTTGGGGTCTGAATTGAGGCAGTTATGGTGAGAAAACATGGATGGCAACTACCTGCTCACACCTTTCAGGTATGTGTCCATATCAACTCTGTTTAACTCACTTCCTGTGCTCACTTTTTCATTTTTTTTTTCTTTTTCCATGAGGGTTTTGTTAAAGCACTGATTTTTTCATGTGGGGTTTTCTCTGAAATGCTTTATGTTTAGAATATGATCCATTTTTGGTATGTAAATTTTATTTTTTTGTCTGTATTTTGATGCTCAATTCATGTGTATGGTGGTGCTTTCTTTTGCCAGCATTGTTCTATGATTTTCTTAAGTATGCACTTGTGTCTGAGTATTTTTTTTTTTATTCATGGGAGGAGAAACTTTTAAGATCAATCAGGAGCTATATTAGTTTTGAGAGTCAAGGAAAGAAAGTATAATTTTGAGTTCCTGAGTGCATGTTTTGTATTTTTAAAGTAATTGGTTAGACCTGGTTAGACTTGGTCCTTTGTTATCTTTTACTATTTGTTTTTCATTTTTGGATTGTGTAGTGTGACCTTACCCTCCAGTCGGTTTTTAAGAGGAGAGGAAGTGTCATTGTTCTTTCATTATTGGTGTGTTCAGTATATGCTATTAGTCAATTTCAATTTTCTCTTCTTTGAGTGACAATTCACTTTTAGAAAAGTACTTCTATGGTTTACAGTTTAATTGTTTCTTTATCACCTTAGTTCTTGTTCTTTTGATAAGATTCAATTTAACTTGTGCTCTTTTTAGTTCTCGAGGAAAACAAATTAAAGAATAATTTTAAAAAGTTATTTATTTATATATTTTAATCAGTATTGTTAAATATGCTAGAGCCTACAGTATCAGGTCAAGGAAGAAGGATAAGTTGTGAATCACATGGTTTTTATTCAGTTAAAAAAAAGAAAAAAAGAAAAAAAAGAATTACAGAGTTGTTCATGTTTACTAATTGGGTGGTGTTGAATTAGGACTGTAGACGTCATTTTTTTGGCGGGAAGGACTGCAGTCTTGAGTCCTCAATCAACCTTGATAGTATTAAATGGTTAAATGGTTAAAACAAAGGTCTGTGTTTTGTGGGACATTTATTTGTATCAACAGAAGCTGGAAATGGTCAATATGCTGGTGGTTGGTATGATTTATCATTTATTCTATTACCATTACTTGTAAAAAGAATGTGCTGTTGCTATCAATGAATCATCAGTTTTATCATATCGCACGACTGGTTATAATCTTTTGTGTACTTTTTGGTTTATGGTTTACTGTTGAGTGTTGAATAATTGCTTAATGCTTTGCAGTTATGCATCAATAGCATCTATCAAGGTGGCATTTCTTATATCCATTTTTTGGACAGTAGATTTTCTTTTTATTCTTGTTTTGTTATAATTACCTGTGTTTATAGTGTCATGTATTCTAAAATATTTTCAAATTTCTTGCTTGGATAGGTTGTTGCAATCACTGTATTCTGCTTGTTAGTGGTCGCATTCTATGCTTTCTTTGCTCCTTTCCTTGGAGGCCGTACCTGGGAGTACATTCTGGTTGGCACTTACTCCCCAGTGGTACGTGAGTTCATTTGATTTCTATGCAATTATGTTCCCCCCCACCGCTCCGGGTGCTGTCTTTCTTTCACTTCCTGGGAGATTTTGAAAACTTCATTATCTCATTGTTTTAGGATGCTCTTTCTAACTGGATAAATTGACTGTAACACAATTACAGAGAATTTTGAGTAATCTCAGCTTCGAAGCATAACAAAATTAATATTTGATACATGTTTTGCTAAGTGAAGAAGGAGATGAGTGGATGATGATAACTGTTAGTAAATAACTTTAGGGTCCTTTTGCTAAGTGAAGAAGGAGATGACCATAAATATCTCATTCACCTCATATTATGCATTGTCTTAATTTTAATATCATGGCATTAGAATTTTCCTAGATTCATTTTCTTCTGTCAAATATAGAACTTATGTCTAATTTTATTCCCCTATCATTTCACCACAGGCACTCCTTGTTTTCATTCTTTATGTTCGCTGTACTGCAATTAACCCAGCGGATCCTGGAATTATGTCCAGATTTTATGGTGGGACAACTAATATTCTCAATACAAATCATGGGTTATCGGCAAATGACCTGCCTAGAAAATTTGATGAAACTGCTAGCAGGGAGCATTCTTCTCCGTCATCAGCTTCCAAAAGTTCTACAGCAGGGGCTAACTCTAGTAGGAAAGGCTCAGTAGGTGAAGTTGGGGGAGTAAATATTCCCTTGGAACCAACGAGCTCAAAATCCTGTTCTAACATGGGAGGAATCTTCTGTGCATTGTTTGTGCATGAAGATTGCCGCAAACAGGAAGGGGCAGCTGAGGAGCAGGGCACTGGTGAAGAGGCTTTGTTCTGCACATTGTGTAATGCTGAGGTATAACATCATGAAAAGTATGATTTTTTTTTTTAAAGAGTGATGTATTTTGTTATGGTCAATACTTGTCACACCTAGCAATTTTATTTCCTCATACATTTGTTGCATTCTTGTTTTACGATGATTAGCAATGTGTGTAATGCAATTCCTTTATGTCTCATGTGGTATGGGAAGAGAAATTCTAGAACTTTTGATGGCATCTTGACTCTACCCAAGTTGAAATTGACTTTTAAACTCTTCTTTATTTGATTTTAAAGTTTGTAGTAGGTTATAATTTCAGGTGTCATCTTGTGTCTATTGCCCTTGAACTCATGCGATGTATATTCCTACTTTTTACTGTACTATTTTAAGTGCATAATTACTATCATACACAGAGACACACATAGAGAGAGAGACCGAAACAATATATTGAGTTGAGATGATAGTACTCGGATCTTCAGCAACCATGTTAGTTGGGCAAATCATGTATGTTATTAACCTTAAACTTAGGGAAAGCTCATGAAATCCAATAATTTACCGATATAGTGTCGAGGATGTTTATGCTAGCTTCGGAAGATTTCTATTCAATCTTATTGAGAGCAGAAATTTTTTCACGTAATGCTCAATTCTTTGATTGCAATGGTCAAAGGCTTTGTTAGCCTAAATGGATCTATAATTTTTAGTTCAGTAGGGTGCATTCATTTGTTAAGAATATTTATGTCCAATTAGGATTGTGGATCTGACCATTTCTCAATCTCCAGGAGCAAAATTTTGGTTGGAATCAATTTTTTTTCCCCTTTAATTCTTCACTATCTTTTGGTCCTTTTAAAATCTCTCTTTTGGTTAGGAGACCATATCAACGGTGGAATTCTGATGGTTCAGCAGAGGTTATTTTTAATTTTATTTTTTGTTGCCTAGCAATTTAGATTGGTCTTGGAAAAGGCTAGTGGTCATGGGTTGCCATTCTATAATTATGTTATGGAAAGTAAAGGTTTTGGGAATAGCTGGTTGCACTGGAGTAGGGTATGTCTACTTCAGAAAACTTTGATACAGTTTAGGTATGGTACCTAGAAATCAGAATCATTAATGGTTATGTTGTATCTATTGCTCCTTATTTATTTTTATTTTTTTGATAACGTAAGGAACCTGTCTCTATTGCTCCTTTAATTAAGTCATTTTACTTCCAGTAAGGGGAATTCCCTAGGCCTCAGAGCTCAGACATTTAACCCTATTCATGGAGATGGTTATCAAATATCTTGCCTTGTGAAAAATAGTCATTGCTTAGGTGAGGAATTGTTATTTTTTCAAAATAGGTACTCTGTTTAGATTTTGAATTATTTTTGGACAGACTTACAACATGCTCCATGATTCTAATGCTGATATTGCCAGTACTTGAGCTTTCCTTATTAGATTGATGGGGTGATTTAATTTCTCTGCATATTTTAGGTCACCGTGCTTCTTGATATAAAAAATGGTGCTTATATCTCTTTAACTTCTCCTGGATTCTGAAGTCATGTTTGTTTAGTAATATATTAGATATGTGCCAATCTTTATTCACTTCTTGTAAGCTACCAAGGACCCTACATCTAGGGAAATTCATTTGGGATGATAGAGTCGTCTTAAATTTAATCTCTCATGGTTTCTGGCCACGGTAGACTCATGTCATGGCACACTCTGGTGCAAGAAAAGCACATGGCAAAAAATTATCTGTACAGTAAAACATTACTACAATTTGGTTTTGTATAGTAACCATGGATGCTTTTCATTTTGCAGGTTCGCAAATTCAGCAAACACTGTAGAAGTTGTGATAAATGTGTTGATGGTTTTGATCACCACTGCCGGGTATATCTTCATATTGCTCCAAAAGTGTTCCTTACGGACATGTCATGAAGTATTGTGTAATTGTAAAATACTTGGTTTTCTTTTGAGACTAACCTCTATATATTATATGGCTGCAGTGGCTTAACAATTGTGTAGGGCACAAAAATTATGTGACTTTTATTTCTCTCATGGCCATAAGTCTTGTTTGGGTATGTATTGCCATCTGATGACTATTTCTAAAGAAAATATTTTCTTGGTCGCTAATATCCCTCCCCTCTCCCCTCCTTTTACTTCTTTGGTTCAGCTTGTTATAGAAGCTGGAGTTGGAATTGCTGTTCTAGTGCGTTGCTTTGTTAATAAGAAAGGCATGGAAACTGAAATTTTTGATACACTTGGAAATGGTTTCACTCGTCCCCCCTTTGCAACAGTTGTGGTACACCCTTATCAAAAATGCTTTACCCAATGTTGACATATAATTTATTTGTTTAAATATACTAATTAATAAGAATCTTGTGCTAATGCTAGATCTGATTTTATGTAGGCTATATGTACGGTAGTTTCCATGCTGGCATGTATACCTTTGGGTGAACTATTCTTTTTCCACATGATACTAATTAGAAAGGTCAGTGGCAGAGAAATTTTGTGTATATTTTGCCTTCTATGGTGTTTAGGTTTGTCACAGAGAAGTTGGAGGGAGAGATCTTAATATTTGGAGATAACCATAATTGGGTTCGGAATGCTAGTTGTACAGTGTAATCCATTTTGGCAATTAACCAATTGTAGAAACTAGAAATTAAACATAAGTAAATATTGGGGACCGGGACTCAGGAGAGGGAATTTCCTTAGCTATGTAAATGTCCTCATTATCCTTTATGTTTCTATATTGAATCAGGGTATCACAACCTATGAGTATGTTGTGGCAATGAGAGCCATGAGTGAGGCACCTGCAGGGGCATCTATGGATGAGGAACTGCCAAATATAATGTACTCCCCATCAGGGTCTGCTACAACTGGTTTGAGTGGTGGTAGTTCCCTGGGTCTACAATACAAGGGGGCATGGTGTACCCCTCCCAGGGTATTTGTGGACTATCAGGTATTTACTATTTACTTTATTTTCATTTTGGGGAAATTTTAAAGTATCCATCAAAATATATTATTTATGCCCCAACATATGCAGTTTAAATATTTCATTCCCTAGATTACCAACCAAATGATAAAATACACTTGTAGTGGGCGGAAGAGTTTAATTGCTCCACCGTGCCCAATATCATCTAATGTAAGGAAGAAGGAAAAGGAAGCCAAGAAAGAAAAGGAAAGGAAGAATTTTTGTTCTTAGTTTTATAAATTATAAGCAATTGCTAAAGGGCAAGGAAACAGACCCCAAAGAAAAAAGTCTCAGCCAAAAAATCTTTCTCTCATTAAGTAAACCACTTTATTGAAAATGCCAAGGCCCAAGGGGATGCCACCCAAGCGCACCAGAAGTACACAAGAGAAGACATCAGTGAAACCATATCCCTAGTATATTAGGGTCATCTGCATGATTACCTAAAGAATCTTGCTCTAGTTGGGACCACTTCCCAACATAGACATATACTTACCAAGTGCAGCCCCCCCCTCTTTTTTCCTCCTCTTTAATTTCTCCCAATTATTCTTCTGGCTTTTGAGATAACCATTGGATAAAGAGCATGGAAAACCCACTACATACATCTGTTGTATAAACCGCAATTAGGCTGGCAAGGTGCTGGTTGTTTTGGCTTTTGCTTCTAAATTTATATTATTCCCTATTTGCCCTTATCTTCTGCATTCTTGGCCATGTTCCTAAAGAAAATAGATTAAAAAAAAAGGATAAACTAACTTCCAAATGAATAGAAATGTTAGATGAATATGAAAAGGTTGTAACCAGTGCACAAAATTCCCACTTTTTGGAGTTTAAGAGAGGTGATTGGTAGGCAGTCTTATCTAATTGTCAAATTTTTTTTTTTTGTTTAATCCATTTTCTCTTTTCTTCGTATCAATGTTGACAACAAAGTAAACAAGGTTCTATTTATTTTCATTGCATTATCCAAATGATGGCTTTTGATATATTTTAATGTCCTAGTAGAGATTGGGTAATTATTCAAGAAATTAAGAGAAGCTTAAATTGAAGCTATGGGATTCTTTTCTAATATATTGATTCTAACTTGAATTCCTAATGTTCTAGAGAAGGGATACATAGAAAGTTTTCTATCAAATATCCTCACAATTCTCCAATTTATTTTGCCTTTTTTGTTCCCATTAATTCTTGAAAATTTTAAAATCTATTGGTGATCATGCATGTAAAAGTGGGTGCGAGAACTGACTGCAAGTGGACAGGTTTAGTTCTATTTTTTTATCTTGCAAAAGAAATAATGTCATCCTTGTTTCGAACTTGAAACAAGCTTCTGACCTGATTCATGGGTACTTGTTTTAAACATTCTACAATAGGACGAAGTGGTACCTCACTTGGAGCCTGGGATGGTTCCATCAACTGTCGATCCAGACGCAGCTGAAAATGCAGAAAGAGGGCAAAAGGTACCGAAAAGGCCTGTTCGTATTAGTGCTTGGAAGCTAGCGAGGTTAGATTCTAATGAAGCCATGAGAGCGGCAGCCAAGGCTAGGGCATCATCCTCTGTTCTGCGACCAGTTGATAACCGCCGTTTACAGGATCCTGAATTAAGCTCCAGTGGCAACATGAGCATCAGAAGTAGCGTGAGCACTGACACGGGGGCAAATAAAGAGATAAAAAATGATTTACGATTATCTCCCCTGAGAACCTCTTTTGCTCCAAGCCAAGGTAGCCGGGATGAGTATGAAACTGGGACTCAAAGCGTGAGCAGCTTCAGCAGTCCCAGCCATGTTCATGAAGCTGTCACACTCAGCCCTCTACCGCAAGGTCATGGTCTGGGTCGTTTTAGTGCAGCTACCTCTGTCCCTAGTTTTGTTCATGATCGTCCATTAACTTCTAAGGCAACTTTTCCAAATGTCAAGACCTCTACATCGCATTCTTCAGCGTTTGATGAAAAGATCATGCAGAAGGGAAGTACTGATCCTTTAATGTTTTCAGCTCCAGCTACTTCTCTTCTCAGAGACGTTAAAAGGACATCTGTTGTTTGGGACCAAGAAGCTGGGAGATATGTATCAGTTCCTGTATCGGCTTCAGAAGCTAGAAACCGATCATCCATGCAAATTGGATTACCAAGTTCTACTGCTGAAACTAGCAGTCATGGCAGAAGGCCAGTTATTCTGCCACATGAGCCTTCATCTTCTGCAGCAAAGGCTCCGGTTCCACAAGCAGAGAAGCTGCTCTACACAGGAGACTCAATTTTCTTTGGTGGTCCACTCTTGAGTGTCCCGGTAAGGGATAGTTTGAAGAATGATCGAGGTTTGGGTTCTAGAGAGAGCCAAGAGAGAGTGGCCTTTAATTTGTCACGGGAGTCTAGATTCAAAAGAGACTCAACATCAAATCAGCTTCCTGTGTTTGTCCCAACAAGTTTCGAGCATAAAACCCAATCTGGCCCCGGTTTTAAGTAGCTTCAAGCTTATCATTGGACTTCTAACAAAACGAATGCACAATTTTCCTCCAATTTGGTTATTGATTGGCCAATGGAGCTGGGAAACCTTTGACAGGAGCTGCTCTGAGACCCCTGAAGCCTTATGTTTCGAAACTGTTGCAACCACAATTGTATCAGGATGTTCGAGCGATTAACTGGCTGAATTTCTGAATTTGCACTCCGGCTTTTAGTGAAGCTTGTTTGATTTTACACATCGGCATTAGGTGAAGTTTGTAAATGAGAGGGCAATTCATAGACATATCACTCTCACGCTCGCTAAACGTTTCCAAACAATATCACTTCAGTCCTTCTAACTCTACAACTGAGCTTCATTGATAGGTTTTAGAAAATTTGTCGAAATTTTCCATTCCACTTTTTATGTTAAAATCTCGTTGATATGATTATTTTTCAATTTGCTCGGTTTACAGCTCTCAATTTTGATTAATATATGATGTTTTTGAATGGCTTGAACATGGTTGAATCCTACAGATAGAAATATGAGGTGCATGGCTGAAGAAGATTGTTCAAATAGTACATTAAACTTTCCAATGAATCTTTCTGCTTAAGAGTTAGTAAGAGCATGTCAAATACAATTATTATGAATAGGTTTGTGAGATAATCCTAAGTGGTGGCGGATCGCACATGAAGTGTGGAGGTCACTAATTTCAATCTCCCCTTTCTTTCTTTCCTCTTAGGGGGCATCTGGTTTGCATGTGACATTACATTCTTGAAATCTTAGATTTATGGAATCTCATTACAAAGAATATAAAATTACAATGTTTGCTTCATTAGTTACATTCCCATAACATTCCAAGAATGTAATTTCGAGCAAAAATTTCTAGAAAAGAAAACCAGAGTTGACGAAAAGACCCACGAACATTTTGATATTACATTATTATTAATAAGTGCAAGATCCCTCGCATAGGTAACGGTCTAAAAGTAGTTTGGCTGTAAGAAGGGTGTAAATAAAAGCCAAGTTGATTTATAATTGTGAAAATAATACAACTGTTCCTTGCGCGTGTTCAATGGTTTTGTTTGAAAATGTTCCAAAAACTTTGCAAGCTTTCATATAAACAATTACACATAGCCAGAGGTAAACTAATCTTTAGTACGAGAAGTAGGAATTGTACTAAGTACCTGGCGTTTTAGAGAGTAAATGGTTCAAATTGCAGAGGTTTTTTTTAAAATTTTTTTATTTATAGAAAGCAAACTGCGGAGGTAATAGTATATTATAATTAACTCTAAAAAAAAGAGTAGGAATTGTACGTATTAAGCTATATAGTCTAATACGGCACAAGCCTTCAAATTATTAGAGAAAAAAGAAAAAGAAAAAAAAAAAAGAGGCAATCTAGCAGTTTTACGTTATGCTCAACCAAAAACAAAAGTTTCACGTTACAAAATATGAGGATAATGACCTAAGTTTTCTTTTAAAAAAAAGAAAAGAAAATTATGTCAAATCAAATTAAGGATGTTTATAATAAAAAAAAAAATAATAATAAATTAAGGATGAGTTGTTGGTCTTCCATGCATCTTGCTATATTCACAGCTCCCAACAAAGTTTTATATAATTCCCCTGCTGCATTTCAATACCAATAAAAACTAAGAATTTTAGTGGTGAGAGATGATTAGATGAAGGCCGAAAGTAATTTTATTTATAAATTAATTAATCCTTGCTTTGTTGATAGTGATAGCCCCAGATCCACTGTGATATCCCAACTGGAGTGCAACTAGCTTTAAATAATAAAATATTTTGCTTCTCATCATTAGCCCATGACTAAGATTCTTAATTGGCCCTTTGCGTTTTGCATTTGATATGATGCTTCCCAAAGATACAACATATCAATAATCCCTTTTACCAACCAAAGAAATTATATATGTATCAATAATCCCACATTAACCGGGTTGATTTTCCCCCTTTTTTTTTTTTAATTAATAGTTTAAATAGGGCAGGGATACAAAATTCATTAAGGAGAATAGTCATTGTCATTGAATTATAAGGCTTTTTGGCAAGTGGTAGAAAAAGGAGATTCAAATCTGTGCCGCCGTGCATAGAGAAATTTTGTATCGATAGAGTTTTTTTGGTTGAATTTCTGTAATTGCCTTTCTAGAATAATCCTTATCCAAATTTTTTTTTGGAAACTTTTTTGATTAAATCCCCATTTCTCAATTTTTTTTTGATATAAACTTTGGGTTAAATCCTCAATTCTCAGCAAAACCATATAAAATTTTGGGAAAAATTTGTGTAAGGACGCAATTTGAGTCCCTAGTCCAAATGATAAATGAACTTAGGCCTAAAAAGCCTAATACAATGAATTTGTAGAGAGTGGGTTGGAAAACTAAGTTTTAATGAATCAGACAACGAATAAAATGGATTCAGATGACAAGAAAATGTAGATAGACTAGTTTAATTTAAAGAAAACTGTCCTCGGCACAGTCCGAGGAGATCATTTCTTATATATTGATTCTCAAGTTTGATTATAAATTCAGTTCTTGATTGCTACAGTGTTTCTCTCTTAATTTCTTGATCCCCTTCTCTTAGGACTTTCCTCCTATTTTATACCACCTCTCCCTTCTCATCTCTACCCTCCACGTGGACATTAGATTGTTTGTGTTGATACTTGTCCCATTAGCACACTCCTGAAGTCTTTGGGGGTAGCTGTAAGGTTGAAAAGCACTGTTCAGATATCACTTCCTCATTAATGCGGTCAGAGAGTTAGCTATAGAGTATTTAATGCGGTGGTAGCAATTTTCTCCTAGATATTTCTCAACTCCCATTTTGTCCTGTACGTTCACAATGCATATCCTTATCAACAGAACTTCCTGGAACGTCACTCTGGATAATAGAACTCACCTTCTGACCCCTTCTTCGTTTAGCTGAGGAGGTACTCCTCCTCAGCCTATCTCTACAGTCATAGCTGGCTCGAGAAGTTCAAAGTCTTATGTCTTCCATACTATTGATCTATCCTCGGACCACTGAGCCTCTTTGGATAAGGCCAAGGCCCAACATATATTTTTGGACCCATTGCCCTACAATAGACCCTCAAAATTACGGTTTTCTCCTCCTATCCGAGGAGAAAAATGGGGTTTTGACTTTAGGGAATTAAATCCATTTGTTTCTCTGATTTCCACACGTGAGAGCATTGCTTCGCTTGCCTCGTAACTATTCCTGACGCTTCGGAGCCCGTGATGTCTCATTAAATGCTCCAGGCAGCACTTTGTTCCCTATATCCTATGGTGAGATGTGAATCCTACGGCTGACATTTCTCCTTAAATTTTGAGTGGGATAACTCCCACTCAATTTTGCCTCCTATATAAGGCGCCCGGGGGAATCATTTTTCCTCATTTTACAAGTTTCCGAGCTCTCTAGAAATCCCAAACTCTCAAACCTTCAAGGCTTCCCAAGTCTCCAAATCTTCCAAGTCCTTTTCTTAAAAAATCTTTAAATCTTTTAAAGGTTCAGGGATCAACACACGTGCTTATTCTCGTAAGTTTCTACTTCTTTAGATTCTTTTCTCCTCGGCCAATCTCATCAGCCTTCTATTCTTTGTTTCCTTTCTTTGAAAACTTCTTTGGCATCCCTTTAGCTCGCCTAGATGGGTAGGTTCAAGTACCTTGTAGACTCTCCCGCCGGTATGGAAGGTTTCAGGGCTAACTACCACATTCCACAGGGAGTAGCCCTGCGGTATTGTGCTCCAAACCGGATAGTCACAGATAGAAGAGAAGGGGAGGTTGTCATTCCTATGATTGCTTTCATAAAAGGAGGAATGACGCTTCCCATGGGTAGGGTGACCCGAGACTACCTAATCAACCATAGGTTGTGTCCCAACCAATGCGCTCCCAACCTATTTAGAGTTTTAGGTAGCGTAGATGCTCTCAATGAGCAGATGGGCTTGAGACTTACATGGCACGATGTCGTTCACATGTACGAGTGTCATTCACTTGCTGACTCGAGGTATTACCTCAAGTCAAGGTCCTCCATTGTTAGGCTTGTATCGTGTCTTCCCAAGTCCAACAAGGGCATGAAGGACAACTTCCTAATCGCCTCAGTGGAATGGCATGACGGTCTTCACTGCCCAACTCAGGAGGGAGAACCAGGTGGGGTAACCTAGGGTTAGGTCCCTTGACACGAGATTTTGTTCTTTAGCTTTGTTACTCTTCCCCCTAGTATTTCATTTCCCTTCGATGGTGGGTTTTATCGGTCTGACCGTGATTTGCTCCTCGGCTGTTTTTGCAGATAAACAACACATAGTGCCCCGCCTCAGTTTGGTTAACATCCCAAACCTCAATAAGGTTCTAAGGCTCGAAGTGTTCGTGAGCGAGGATAAGCAACTGAGAGCGATCCACCTCATCTTGGACTTCAAGCCTCTATCAGACGCTTTCTAGGAAGTGGGCCACACAATTAGGACAGGCGACCCTTGGTTACGCCGAATAGATGTCTCTGTTCCTGAGTTCCTGGCCCGCGAGGACGTTGTGCCAGTTGAGTTTCCATCTCAACGTGCCCTTCTTAAAGTAGCGGTTCCAAGGGAAGAGACTGCTTCCTCACGCTTATCACTAAAGGAGGAAATAGATCAATTTCGACTCGAGGAAGAAGAAAAGGTGTGAGCAGATCTCGTTGAGATCCCAAATTCTGAGGGTGAGTTTGACAGATCCTTAGTATCTCGCTTTCCCCGGTTGATAATCGCCAAGGTTGATAGCAGTTCCGAGGAGGAAGACTCAATGGCTCTAAATTCGCGGAAAGGCTTAAGGGACCTTATGGCTGAGAGGAATAAAGGGTCGGCATCCAAAGAGGCCCCTAAGGCCTAGCTTCCCCTTACTCTCCCCCCTCCCCCTCCTCCCCCTACAACCACAGTTGGCCTGCTCCCCAACCCTAACCTGAAGAAGAAAAGAAAGGAGTAGGAATTGGAGGAGGGTGAGGTGGTACCTTAGAAGGGGGCCAAACAACAGAAAATGGCGAAGGACAAGCGGGCCTCCTCTGTGGATAGTAGGGAGGAACCAAGTGGGGCCAAGGTGTGCCAACAGCAATGCACTTGGGCTCCTCGGCTGGAGCTAGATGGCACTCCCATCCCATGGAACTCCTTCATCAGGGAGTTCCAGAGAGGGCACTCTGCCTACATTGCTGAAGCCCTGGAGCAGCCCCTCCTCCTGTCCAAAGACATGGAGGCTTGAAGACGCATGAGGTAGCCAAACCTCTTTATGTCCCTAAAAAGGGATCTTACCATGGTAAGTTAACCATCATATCTTTTAATTAAATGCTATGGTGCCCTTTCCATTCTTTTTTTTTTTTTTTTTTACATGGGATTCCTTTATCATTTTTGTGCAGGTTGCCTAGGAAGTTTTTGTAGCTAAGGAATGGGTCAAGGATGCCCGGAATAAGGCCAAGGTTGAGGCCAACCTCCATGCCAAGGCCTACAAGTCCTTGGGAGCCATGAAGCAAGAAAACCAGGAGCTGGCCATTCAGCTGACAACTAAGGAGAGGGCGAGGAGGAGCACTGAGGTTGGGCTGAAGAATACCTAGGACCAGGCTGAAGATAAACGCAAAAAGCTCTATCTCACTGAGATAGAGCTAGCTATACAGAAGCAGCTGGTCCTGGACCCTTAAAGCTGAGCTGGAGAAGGCCAAAGCCACTGCTCGGACGGCCGAGGAAGCTGCAGAGGCCTCAAGGGAAGCGTCTTACAACCTCGGGGTAGAAGAAATCGAGATCCGGCTGGTTGAGGAGCTAGCCGAGGTATGCAGGGACTACTGCAAGGAAACGTGGATGGAGGCCCTCAACCTTGCAGGGGTCACTACTACTTCGGAGTGGAGGCAGGCTAGGAGTGTGTACTATCATCTTGACATCTGCGAAGCCCCAGCTGCCCACCCTTCTCCCTCTGCCCTCGCCCCAGAATCCTCTGAGCAGCCCCTGACTACTCATGCCCTTCAACCCCCCCCCCCCCCCTCCCCCGGGAGGCTTCCAAAGGATCTAGCCAAGCTGGTGATCAAGCTTAAGGGGCTGAGGTGACCAAGGATAAGGGCAAGGGCAAGGAGACCAAGCCCCCTTCAGAGGCCAAGGATGTTGCAGTAAAGGCGAAGGAGGCCAAGGCTAAATCCAAAGAGGCTGATCCTGAGAGGCCACAGATGCTCCTGCCTCTCAACCGAGCAAGAAAGAAGACCCTCCTCCTCCTAAGGCCAAGGCTTAGCATTAGGATTCTATTTAGTTTTTTTTTTTTTTTTTTTTTTTTTTTTTTTTTTGTGTAGTGGCAGTTTGCCATTGTATATAATGTACTTTTCCTTTTAATCATTGAAAAGACTTCACTCTTTATTTAATGAATCTTTCTTTTTCCCTGTAATCTTTATTCTTTGATTGGTGTAGTTATTGTTTTGCCCTCTGATGAGACTTAGGACTGATAAAATTGCTAACAATAGTGAATTGTTGCCACCCAAACTTTAACAAAAGCTAACAATGATTCATTGCTGCTAACTCAGACAAATTAAACACGTATAATTAATAAGGAAAATGACCATGTGCTTGTACTGAGAACCATGCAACCAACAGAGAAGGCTAAGTCTTTATGGGGATGAACAAAACACTTAGTAAAAATTAAACAGGTATTGGCTTGTCCGAGGGGTGTGATCTGAGGAATCTGACATAGCCCTTGTTTTGCCCAGTACTTAGGCAAATAACCGAGAACATTAAATTACCCAAGGCAAGTGATCCGAGGAGCTGGCTATAACCAAGGATCTATTTTAACATTTAGAAAAATAAATAGAGGGTGTTAATTTACCCAAAGTATGTGGTCCGAGGGACCAGACATAACTAAGGTTCTGTTTAACACTTAGAAAGATATCATTAAGTATTAATTTACCCAAAGTATATGGTCTGGGGAGTCAGGCATAATTAGTGTGCTAGTCAAGGAATTTTGATTCGAAGTACATTTTTCTTCTCCTTTCTGTAAGAGCTCTCTCTCTCACCTTGTATCAGCCTTTCCTTTCCATAGTGACTAGTAGGGGTGTCCACGGGTCGGTCCGGGTGGGGTTTATGCCCAACCTGCGACCGACCCGATGACATCGGGTTTCCGACGAGAAGACCCGCTGCCGACCGCAAAAACCCACGGGTCAAGTCGGATCGGACCCAGTTGGTCGGCGGTCGGGTCGGTTGAAGCTGAAAATATGCTGCCAGAGGTTTAAATCGGCGGCAACTACATGTTTTTTTAGCCGGAACTTCACCGGATTTGAGCAAAACCACTCGATCTGAGCAAAATAACACCATATCTTTGCCGGATTTGAGGAAAACCCACCAGATCTTAGCAAAAAATTACCAGATTTTCGTTGGATTTGAGAAAATCGCACCAGATCTGTGCTGTATTTGAGCGAAACCCAGTAAATCGTAGCTGGATATGAGCGAAAATGAGGAGATCTGAGCGAAAATCAGTATGTTTTCGTCGGATTGGAGGTAGATTTGGCCTTTAGCTGGTCGGATCGGGTGGCTCGATTTTTGGAGAAGGAGATTCGCCATCCGACCCGTCGGCATCGGTTTTGAACCTCTGAGACCCGCCGCCGACCACCTTTCTCCTCGGGTCGGACGGTTTCGGTTCGGGTGGCTCTGGGTCGGACGGGTTTTGCGGGTCATGGGTGGGTGTGGACAGCCCTAGTGACTAGCAGTGGAACACTTACAACCACAATCATGGACTCTGACTTTATTGAGAAGTTGCAACAGATTAAACTTACAGAGGAAGAGGGTGAAATACTAAAGGTTTAGGCAACTCAACGAGAGAAAACCCTAGAAGAATGTTCCCTTAGCCTACTGGGGTAGTTCCTCACGTCCCAGCCTTACAACCAGCGAGCAGCGAAGGCTCTCTTAAGGTTTGCATGGAAGCTTGGTAATGATTTACAGATTATTGATGTCGGCAATGGACTTTTCGAATTCAAGTTCACACTGGAAAGCCAATTGACATGGGTACTAAATAATGGCCCGTGGAGCTTCGATAACCATCTACTGGTGCTTCGTAGGTGGGAGAGGGGGATGACGGCAAGATCGGTTACTTTTTCAGATGTAACAATTCAGACTCAAGTGTGGGGACTACCTTTTGATCTGATCAATGAAGAAGCAAGGTTGGATACTGGAAGAGGATTAAGACAGGAGGTGGAGGTTGATAAAAAAACGTTCTCGTCGGATCAAGCTAGATTCATCAGAGTAAGAATAGCAATACCCCTTGACAAACCCATTCGATGAGGAGGATGTGTATCAAACCTTGAAGGCGACTAGGTACGGATCAATTTCAAATATGAGAGATTAATTGGTCTTTGTTTCCAATGTGGTATCTTCGTCCATGATGTAAAAGAATGCCAGAAACCAAAAGATCCAAACCAGACAACCACACCCTATAGGGATTGGTTGAAAGTAGGATATCGGCGGAAGGATGATGGCAGGAACAGAGAGTCGAATAGTCCACTGGAAAGAGATCCTACGTCGGAAGCAAGGCCGAAAATAGATCTCTGGCCTAGGGTTTCGCCTTGAAGCATTGCAGTAACGCCAAATGACGAATTTGGAGAAAATCACAGAATTAATGACGACAATGATGGGATAGTTTCAAAAGTAGCGTTGAATTAGGGAATTAAAGATACTAAAATTAACGGAGCAGATTCTATGGAACTGGTATATGATCACAAGGACACTCCACGTACCAAAACAACTTGTACAAATGGGATTGAGGACATGGGCATGGAAGTAACGTATAATGAATTATACGACTCCACTAATCAAGCCGCAAACTTATATAGTGTTCAGGTTGAATACGTAGGGCCCATTCAGACTCCACAAAACACTGAACCACTCAACCAGAGCACACTTGCACGTGAGGAAGCACATGATCTTATTAAAAAAAAAGGGCCACGCCAGATTGGGAAAATAGCCACAGGGAAATTTTTTTAACGTAAAAGTGACTCTCTCAAGCCTAACAGTTCACAAAGCCCTACCAAGATTGGCTTTAGGCAAGGACAACCTGAGGATGATGGGAAAACAGAAAAATTGGAGAGAAATAAGAGCAAAACCGTGGATGGTGTTCAGGAAAATACAATTCAAATGGTGGAGGCTGAGGTCCAACCCCGCCAAGCCCAATGATCATCTTAAGCTGGAACTGCCGGGGGCTTGGGAACCAACGTGCAGTAGAAGTCCTCTCTCAGTTGGTGAGAGAAAAGGCTCCCAAAGTTTTGTTTCTTATAGAGACAAAGCAATCCATGGACGAGATGCGACGGATTCAGGAAGGATTACCATACCGCTGTATGTTGGCCATTTCGAGTATTCGAAGAGGCGGTGGACTCGCTCTGTTGTGGATGGAGGAGGTAGACCTTCACATCCAAACTTTCACACTAAACCATATTGATGCTCTCATACTCAATGACCCCAATACCCCATGGAGATTGACTGGCTTCTATGGTTGGCCGGAGGAGCAGAGAAAGAACGAGTCTTGGCAATTGTTGCGGCACCTTCACTCTCGACACTCAATTCCTTGGTTATGTCTTGGCGACATCAATGAAATTTTGACATCCGAAGAGAAACAAGGGGGACTACAAAAACCCTTGAATCTCATGCAGGCATTTCGGGCCTCCTTACTACATTGTGGTTTGGTGGACTTGGTTTTTCGAGGGAATATGTTTACGTGGAACAGTGGTGTGAGAGACCTTGACCAAAAAAGCGTCCCTCAAAAAAGATATTCGGGTACCTTTCAGAGAACCTCTCTTTTTGGGTAAGTGGTATGGAGTCACCACTTATTTTTTCTATACAAAAAATAAGGAAAACTAAATATATACAAATACATGACTGAATTATTCTTTTCATTGATTGAATAAATATTACATATTTGGAAAATCGAAAATTACATAGCTTTGGGTCCTAGTTACAATCTACCAAATATTTACATGGCTTGTGGTCCTAATTACATTCTACCCAAAACAAACAAAGATAAGGCTAGATCTACTTAACCAATGACCTAAATCCGGAGGCTCGGTTATGGAATGGGAAGGTGTTAGGCACCCATTTCGCCCAGACAGAGTTTGGTCTTCTAGACTCTTGTAACCAATGAACATTTTTATGCATGTCATGAATGATATGTTGAACATGTGAAATAAAAATTAAATCACACAAATTTATTTATGAATGAAGTCTCTTCTTTTGTTTAAAAAAATTCAGATCTGTTTTGGTTGGTAAAAAAAAAAAAGATTTTGATTTGTCAAAATACCAGATCTGTTTTGTAGCATGTAGAAAAAGTGGTTTTTGATGATAAAAATCTAGATCTATGTTGTGATGATAAAAAAATGGTTTTGACAATAGAAAAATCAGATCTGTTGCTTTTTTTATATGTTTTAAGAAGAATGAAAAAGATTTTTTAAGAAGAGAGTTTCACTCATAATTTAAATTTATGCAATCATAAATTAAAACAAACACAAACATAGTAGTACATGATCTCTTTCTTTATTTCAACAATTTGTATGTATTAAAAAAAATCAGATTTGTATCTTAAGAAAGATACAAATCAGTTTTGATTTGAGAAAAATTTAGATCTGCATCTCATAAAGATGCAGATTTGTTTTTATATTGAGAAAAACTCAGATCTACATCTAGGAAAGATGTAGATTTGTTTTTGTGTTGAGAAAAATTCAGATCTACATCTAGAAAAGATGCAGATCTATTTTTATATTGAGAAAAATTCGGATCTACATCTAGAAAGGATGCAGATCTGTTTTATTTCAAGAAAAATTTCAGATCTACATCTAAGAAAGATCTAGATCTGTTTTTTTATTTTAATAAAAAAAAATTATTCACATGCAGATTATTGACATTGAAGAAAGAGATTATAACAATCACATAAAAAAAAAAAAAAAATCATGCTGTAAACAAAACAACAATTAACAATTCATGTTATGGATATTTGAAAAAGAAAGAGATATAACATGCATCATCACATCATAAGAAAAAGGGCTAAGAAACAACCTCTTGTATGAGCACTCTTTGTTCTTGAGAGGATGTTTTAGGGTTCAAAGAAATTTCTGCAATTCTCTTTGAAACCTAAAAACCCTAATTTAAGCAGCAACACTCAGAGAAGGGATCAGAAAATATGGGCAATTTAAAAGCCTAAAACGTATGCCTCCTAGAGTGTGGAAAAAAAGTGTTGAATTATGAAGTTCAGTCTCTATTTATAGAGGTCAGAGGGCTCTAAAAAATAGGTACGGATGACTAGGGTTTGAATTCGGACGCATCCTTTTGTGAAAAGATCGAAAAGGGTATGCATTATCGTTACTCGAAGGCTGTTGGGCCAAAGCCCAACCAAGGAAAATTCAGCCCTTTTGGAGTGCCGTTCAGCATTCCAAAAGTGTCAAATTGGCCTTTGGACTTCAATCGTTCTTTTGCGTTCGGGTGCCATTTGGACTCCTCTTCTAGGGTTTTTTGGCTGGTCCTTGTACCTAGATGCGTTTTCATCCCCCATCTATGATTTTTCATCTCTTTTTTTTTTTTTGGATAATTTAGGCTATTTAAGAAAAATTATCTTGTAGATAAATACCCTAAAATAAATCTTGATAAAGTTCAGATTATCCACAATTTTAATGTTATCCAATCATCCCTTTTATTCCTATGCATGCATCCTTATTTTAAACACTAATTATCAACCAATCACAGAATTTATTTAATTAATTTTAATGGTTTAACCAATCAAAATTACTTTAAACTAATCATGTGTGGTTGACCTTACCTAGACACAATGCATGCTGACTGTGCAAACTTGGTCATACGATATCTTTCAATCCGATGGTTTGATTTGGAAACTGGACACACCGTTACGATCGTTAGAATCTCAAGACCATTTCTATGATATGCAATGAATGAATTAATGCACATAATGCAAAAACAAAACGATGCATGTAATGCAAGAATCAATTGATGCATGTAATGCAATCATGATTTTTGAGGTACATGGATGGTCATTCAAGTCCTTCTCCTTGATTAAATCATGGGTGCAAAATTGAGTGTCTACAAGTGGAAGACATGGGGAGGTCTTTGTGCAGGAACGACTTGTCAGAGTGTGTGCCACAACTGAATGGAGAGAAATGTTCCCATACTACCAAGTAACAAACATCCAAGCCTCATACTCAGATCATGTCTCGATCCTCATTACTACACAAAACACAACACAGCAAGAAAGGAGAAAAAAAAAATCTCACGCAGGTTTGAAGAGAAGTGGGCTTCCTATTCGAGTTGTGAGACTATTATACAAGAAGCTTGGTCAACCGAGGTGGGACGTGGTAGTCCAATGGCAGTGCTATTTGAAAGGATTAAAAAATGTAGGTTTGCCTCAGTGGAGTGGAGCCATGTAGCCTTTGGAAGCTCAAAAACTTTATTGAAGGAGAAACAACATAGGTTGGAGGAGTTGCGCTCTCTGAATAATGCCGAGTTCTTGGATGAAATTAAAGAAGTAAAGGCTAACATCAACAACATACTACATCAGGATGAAATTTTTTGGCGACATCAATCTCACTCTATATGGTTACTTGCAGGAGACAAAAATACCAAGTTCTTCAATCAAAGGGCTAGCCAATGTTGATGCAAAAATCACATCTCAGGGGTGTTTGATAATGAGGGTGGGTGGGGGCACCACTGAGGAGAGTATTGCCCATATAGCTGAATCCTATTTTCAACACCTATTCACTTCAGCAAACCCAGTCAATGCAAATGTGGTGCTGGACTCAGTGGACAAATTAGTCACTCCCAGAATGAATGACATCCTACTCCAAAGGTACACATTAGAGGAGGTCAGACTTGCATTATTTCAAATGCACCCATCCTAATCACCAGGACCCGATGGTATGTCCCATTTTTTCTTCCAAAAATTTTGGCACATAGTAGGGACCGATGTTACAGCAGCTATTTTATCAGTCTTGAATTCCGGTCACATGCTGAAAAAAATGAATTACACTCATATTGTATTAATCCCAAAGAAAAATGACCCAAAGCACATGGCTGACTATAGACCCATTAGTTTGGGTAACGTTGTTTCTCACATTTTATCTAGGGTTATTGCTAACTACCTAAAAATCATTTTGCCTAATGTCATTTCTGATGCTTAGAGTGCATTTGTTCCAGACCGCTTAATTACTGATAACACTACTATAGCATATGAGCTGCTCCACAAGATGCGTAACAAAAGGAAAGGAAAGGTGGGGCAAATGGCAATCAAACTGGATATCAGCAAAGCATATGATTGGGTGGAGTGGTCATTCTTGAAAAAAATGATGGAGAAACTAGGCTTTGATCCAAGATGGGTCCGGTTGGCTATGAAGACAGTTACTACATCTTCCTACTCGGTGCTTATCAATGGGGAGCAAAAGGGCTTCATCAATCCTTCACGGCGGATAAGGCAAGGGGACCCTCTATCTCCATACCTTTTTCTATTGTATGTAGAAGGCTTATCTACCTTTTTGAGAACAGCTGAGGAGACAAGGGTGATTAAGGGGATCAATTCTAGCCAACATGGGGTGAGTGTCTCTTATCTCCTATTTGCTGATGACAACCTCTTATTCTGCCGTGCAACAGTAGGTGCAACAGTAGGTGAGTGCTAGAGATTGTTACACCTTTTGGGACAGTATGAAGCTACCTCGGGCCAAGCCATCAATAGACAGAAAACCTCATTATTTTTTAGCAAGAACACGAGACCAGAGATTAGACAAACAATACAACAGTTGCTAGGTGTGAGGGTGATGACAGATTGTGATAGGTACCTCAGGTTGCCTATGGCTAGTGGCAAGTCAAAGGTTAACACCCATAAAGACCTGTAGGAAAAGATTACCAAGAGAGTAAGGGGTGGAAGGAAAAATTCATCTCAAAGGCAGGGCGTGAGATACTTATCCAAACAGTAGCACAAGCAATCCCCACATACTCAATGAGTCTCTTCAAGTTGCCAAACTCCATATGCGATAATATAAACTCCCTCCTAACCAAATATTGGTGGGGTCAAAAGCAAGAGGAACGTAAGATCCATTGGATTAATTGGAAGAAACTGTGTATGACAAAGGAGTGTGGAATGGGGTTCCACAATCTTCACACGTTTAACTTAGCAATGCTAGCTAAGCAAGCATGGCGGTTAGTTCAGGATAATCGGTCTCTGTTCTACAGGGTGTACAAGGCATGTTACTTCCCAAAATGCTCTTTCATGGAGGCTGAACTAGGCAACAACCCATCCTTTGTTCGGCGTAGTCTCCTGGCAGCAAGGGAAATCATCAAAGAAGGTGCATGGTGGAAGGTTGGAAATGGTAGAAGCATTAGGGTCTTCACACATGACTGGTTATCCCACTCTCCCGTGCCTTTGAATGAAGCCTCACTAAACATACGGGTTTGTGACCTTATTGACCAAGACACTAGACAATGGGACTGGGGAAAAATCTACTCCCTTTGCTCATCAAACCCGGACTGAGATCTTGGTAGTGCCACTTAATAACTTAAACTCAGAGGACTCTTTGATTTGGAAGGAAAACAGAGCACAACGATTCATAGTCAGAACAACCTATCAAGTTGCGTTGCGCCTAAAGGACCAACCAAGGGATGAACACTCAGCAGCTTGGATACATGGGGCTACGTGGAAGGAGCTTTGGACCCTCAAGGTGCCGCCGAAAGTCTGAAATTTCATGTGGAGAGCTTGCTCAAATTCCCTGCCTACCCGAGATAATCTACACTGGAGATGCGTGAAAGTGGAACCAACATGTGAGTTGTGTAGACAACAACCTAAGACGGTCAATCACCTGCTGTGGACATGCTCGTTTACAAGAAATGTCTGGGCTTTGTTCAAGGGAAGAACACAAAAATTTAGTAATGAAGCTTGTGAATTTTTTTCCTCTTCTTCAAGCAGATGCAATCAAAGTTGAGCAAAGTGGAACTTGAGAGGTGGGCTCAACTTGAGAGGTGGGCGGTCACAGCTTGGGCTATTTGGAATGCACGGAATAAATACTATTTTGAGAAGACCCAATACCACTTGAAGCAGATATTGGATAGCTGGAGGTCTGTTTGAGGAGTACCAATGACTGGTAGATACCCAACGTGTAGCATAATCTAATGTACCTGTTGCTGGCCCAAAGTGTAGCCTAATATAATGTAACTACTGTTTTAAGATTTTCTACTGAGGACCGATATTGGCTTTTGGCTGGTCCCCCCATGTCCTAGATATTTCTTGGACTATTGTATACGTTTTTTTATTTGATCAATACAATTTCTATCATTTCTCTCTCAAAAAAAAAAAAAAAAAATTTGATTCATTCTCAACCGATCAAATTCTTACAAACTCAACCAATTGAATCTAAATCTCGATTTATCAAATTGCGTTTTCACTTAACTGCAATTTCAACCCATTAGCCCATCAAGTGTTTAGGGTTTCATTTCTACTTGACCTAGTATAAAAGTAAACACTAATATACATCCAAAAAGATTTTTAAAGCTGCTCTCATATAAATTTAAGGGTTATGTATCTTCTGCTCTTAAAAGCCTCCACTAATACATGTTCAAGAAGACTTTTGGAGTTGCTCTCATATAGATTTAAGGGTTTCCAGACTTCCAAGATTCAAATTCACCCTCCTCCAATTTATTTATTTTTATTGAATTTTTTAATTTAAGAATTTCAAAATAACAAAACGACATTGTTTTTGAGACACTTAATGACAACCCACTTAAGAGACTGAATGGAATGACTAAATTGAATGAAGGTCAAAATTATAGGACTAAAATCAATAGATTGGATGCTACTAAACTGGATGAGACTAGTGTTAGTATACAAGCCTTGCTCTAAGAGAATAATTTTTATTTTGTGCAGACAAGAAGAATGTAATGTCATGTTAAGCAATTTACAGATAAAGATGTTGGATGCATCAGCATGTTAATATCATGTGGTCTAATAATAGTATGAGAGTATGCTTGCCTTTCGTTTTAGGGTTGGAAATTCTTTAATCTATTTAGAATACAAACTAGATGGGGGTGGAGTGTTTGCATCCTAATTTAATTAATAGACTACACCTGAGGAACATAAGTTTGATTAGGGATAATTAAATTCAATATAATAATGTGTTTGAATTTGATTGGACAATCTAATCTAATAGACTACAAAGTACAAACCTAAGCAACCTAAGGTTTTCCCAACACTAAATCTACACGGTACTCACTTCCTATGTACCCAGAACTTGTTGATAGTTGTTAGCATTTAGGAATCTTAGGTTGTGTTGGCAGACACATGATCAAAACATGTCTTGTTATATAGCTCTTTAGAGTCTATAAGTTTGTCACAGGTGCTCAAACAAATCAGTGTGCAAGTGAAGAAATTTTGTCACAGGTACTCATCACTTATCACTCATCACTCATCACTTTAAAATACCACACCTGTTTGACACGATCACTCACTTGCCATCATTCAATATTTTTCACATTGTTTGTGGGCCCCATACCTGTCACTCGGTACAACTTTTTTTTTTCTTTTTTTTTCCCCCAGTACCCAGAAACCCGAACCAGAAAGGAAAAAAGAAAAAAAAAAAAGAAACCCAGATCACCGAACCCAGTGAAAAAAAAAATAGAAACCTAAACCCAGTGAAAGAAGAAAGAAAAAAAAAGAAACTTAGATCACCCGAACCCAGTGAAAAAAAAAAAAAAAAAACAAAAAAAAAAAACCTAGATCACCAAACCCAGTGAAAAAAGAAAAGAAAAGAAACCCAGAAACCTGAACCCAGTGAAAGAAGAAGGAAAAAAAAGAAAAAAAGGAAGAACACCCGAGACCGAACCCAGAAGAAAAAAAAAAAAAAAAAAAAGAGAAGGAAGACACCTGAGACTGAACCCAGGAGAAGAAAGGAAAAAAAAAAAAAGGAAGACACCTGAGACCGAACCCAGAAGAGAAAAAAAAAAAGGTAGATTGGTCAAAAGGTGCAGCTGAGTTATGACTAATGGGTCCCCCATGTGTGTTTAATTACAAAAATGTTATTGAGTTATGAGTTATGAAAACTAAAAACACCTAAAATGTGTTTTCAGTTTCCATAACTCATCACTCAAAAATCAGAGAATTGAGTGATGGAAACAGAGTTATGGTGGTGCCAAACGGACTTCTAGTTCTAGCTATGAGTCCCACCATTTTTGAGTTATGAGTTATGGAAACAGAGTTATGAGTTATGAAAATTGATGATCCAAACACCCCCTTAGAGTCTCAACCGATTGAATCTAAATCTCGACTGATCAAATTGCGTTTTCACTTAACTGCAATTTCAGCCTGTTAGCCCATCAAGTGTTTAGGGCTTTAATTCTACCCGATCTAGTATATAAGTAAACACTAATACATGTCCAAGAAGACTTTTGAAGCTGCTCTAATATAAATTTAAAGGTTAGGTACCTTCTGCTTTTAAAAGCCTCTACTAATACATGTTCAAGAAGACTTTTGGAGCTGCTCTCATATAGATTTAAGGGTTCCAGTTCGAATCGCTATAGCCATTAACACAATGGTTCCTGGCCTCACAGCATCACAACGCCCCCACATGGACTCCTTGCACTGCTCATGGAGACTAGCAACAATGGCTTTGTCCATTCGCTTTGACTCTGTTGGTTATCAATATCTTGGCCACACTGATCTTTACCGTCCATGTGCTCTACCATTGACAGCCCTCATCATATTTGTGAAAGATTTACAATTTCTTTGTTTAACAAATTTAACTCTTGTGGTGCCAAGTAACCTTTTGTTTTAAGTGATTGAGAGTGGCAATTTGGTCTTTTCATGTGGTGCCATGGATGTAGAGGTTACATGCAAGTGACATGAATTTTTTGTCCAAGTTACTAGCCCAATTGACTGTAGGGTGCAATGTGAAACATGGGTTATAATTTGGGGTAATAATTGTGCATTATGAAAGTTTAGGATGGTAAAGTATAATTATGTTAAAATTTTTATAATTACGCTAAAATTTTTATAAATTGCACAAAGGAGCCCTTAGCCCTTTTATATAGACAATCAAAGGGTACAAATCCAAGAGATACAACCCTTTAGCAATGGGCACAACTCTTTGGTAATGGGCTGAACTAGGCCCATTATTGGGCATACTTTATTTGAGTTTGGTGCGACCCAATATTTCTAACATAAATAAAAGCAATTGTTAAAGATCCCAGAAGCTAAATTTGGGATTTACCACCCAAAAAAAAATAAAATAAAATAATGAAGGTAGTGAAAAAAGGAGGTGAGACTTGAGAGATAGACTGGTGATTGATTTTGTGTGATCAAGATTTTTCATTATTGTCATATGCATGCACGCTTTTATTTTATTTTATATTAATGAAATGGATAATTGAATTGTGCCGAGCTCAGAACAATAAGAAGTTGAATTTTCTTATAAGATTTTGGAAATGACTTGATCACGTAGGGATAAGAAGATAAGGAGTAGATATGCTTGAAAGTCAACTCGATCCAAGAGTGTGGCTACTGCCTAGTGGAGCAACATGTTAGTATATATTATTATTAGCCAACAACTAGAGTGAATGGATAAGAAGCAATTACCCATTTGATCTGTCATGCTTCAATAAGCAGCTGAAAGTGGATACAAGGTGCATGTATCTCTAATATTCTATAGGATTCCAATAATGAGTATATATCTCTAAAATACTATGTGACGTGTGGCTTGAATGTTCAAGCCCATAAAGTCGGTTAGTTACTCATTCTTTTCTTCTTCTTCTTATTATTTTTTTACATTTAATGGTATTAGAACTTTTGCTGTCACAATTTATAATTTTATATATACTATACTAATTTTTAGTAACATAATTCGCAGAAAGTGTAAAGAGACTGGAATGTGGATCTTGATTATGAGTTAGGCAAAAATAAATTCAAAACAATATTTAAGCGAAGGCTTTCTATATAACTGCGATTTTTAAATGTGGCTATAGGTCCTTTTAAAAAAAAAAAATTTATTCGGCTGGACCTATATTTACGCTTCTTAAACGCAGCAATAGGCCATAACCAAAAATACGCAGCTAAAAACACTTTGAAACTCGGCTATAGACTTAACCTATAACTGCATTTTAAAAATGTGACTAAAAAAAAGGCGTCCGCATTTTTTTGTAGTGTAATGAGAAATGCACTGTTCCAATAAAACTTTTTTTCTTCAATGGTTTCAATGATTTTTATCCATTTAATTTTTGCTGAATTGGATATTAGTGATAGAAAGATTTTTGAAATATAAAGGCCGCTATATAGCCTGATACATTGTTGAATTTGCAATCAAGACACACAAACACACTCAAATCTTATGAAAACCAATTAACTTGGAAATCCTTTCCAGCCACCGCAGGAACATCGTCTATTGCTTTCTCTTGCCCTTTGGGACAATAGATTCCAGTCCTTTCATGGGGAATCCACACATGAACATCACTCGCTCCCATATGCCTCTTGTTCTTCACTTCTTCACCCTCCATTTTCTTGCTCTCACGTATCATATCTGCAGAACAGCTTTTCTTATGGTACGTTTTGCGCGTCACTGGCCTGTTTGTTAAAAGAGAAATATTTGTTAATCAATGTTATGTGAGGATAACTTGAAGGAGCAGATAATTTAAGCTCTAATGTCTATTTGTCACGAGTTTTTTTCATTGAGTTTTTTTTTTTTTTTTTTTTTTTTGAGGTAGTTTCAATTTATAGCGTTCGTTCCTGGTGATATTTCTTTATAAGCGAGGATTGAATCCCAAATTTCTTAATCAACTATCAGAGACTTTACTAGTTGGGCTAACTGGAACTCACAATTTTTAGCTTATTTTGTTCATGTAAAATTTTACAAAATTTTCTTTTTCAAGTTCAAATATATTTAACCTATTTTCAAAAAAAAAAAAAAAAAAACTGTCAAATGAAATTGGAATAATGCCCTTTGACATGTACTTTTAATTATTTCCAAAATTATCCATATTATATAGTTTAAATTGATTTTCCCAAAAACAAAAATTAAGGGCAAAAAGCATTTGCACACATCGTGTGCTTTATTTATAAATAACCAAAGGAAGGATAGTTTGTATTAATTGTTGCAATGAACTATAAAAACTTGAATTATTATTATGAAATAAAGTGAGAGTTTGGAAATAAAGACCTTACTTGAAAAACATGGAGTTCATGGTCTGTGCACCTCTCACAAATGACCCTGACATCTCTCTCCGAATGTATATACCGAAAGATGTATTGGTATATCTTTGTAACAACGTATAAATACACATATATATAGCATAGGATAGCATAGGATAGGTATTAGAGTAGTGTTATCCATTTCTCTCATTCCAAAGTAGATTATGAATTTAGTTATGGGCCGTTTCAGCTTACGTCGTTGTCATGTCTGTTTGGAAGTATTTTCCTAAGAGATAGCATTTGGGCCCAATAAGTTTGGGCTGAACTTGACAACATTAATTTCTAATCTCGTAAATGACACTAAGGGTCTGTTTGGATAGAATTTATTTTATTGAAAACTGAAAACTGAAAACACTGTAACAAAATAATTTTTAAATATGTGAATAGTAATGTGAGACCCATTTTTAATGAAAAATTGGTTGAAAAGTGAAATTTGTGGGCCCCGTGAACAGTGCACAGTATGCATTGTTCACGGGAAAAGTCAAAATTTTCAGCTAAAAAAAAAGAAAAAAAGAAAGCAAAACGCAACGTAGGAAACGTGGAATCCAAACTGCACCTAAACACAGACGAAATTCAATCAAAGCAGGCATAGGAGGGTTACTACTTCCTACAGATTACCAAGGTTGTGTTTGAATGGCAAGATTTGGATTTGGATTTTAAAATTTCTTGTTTGGGTCTTTTTTTACATTGAAAGATTTGAAATTCATTATTCTATTGTTTGGATACTAGAATTTAGATTTGGATTTGGATTTGGATTTTAAATCAATTGATTTTTTTTTTTTTTACAATTAATTATTATTTTTTTTTTAAACTTTTTGCATTTTAATTTTAACACAGTGAAGTCTCCAGTCCAGCTTATAATAGTTTTTTCATTGAAATTACTCGGGTAGATTCAACTTTTTCAGTTTCAGCAACTAGACAACAGGGTGCTTATCCTACTAGTAAACTGTTAAATATACCAAATAGCATTTGTAAAACCATCAAACTGCACTAAGAAATGAATTTCATCGGAAATGAGGGGGAAAAAAGTCTAAGCAATAACACCCTATGAATTTTAAAACTTTATATACAGTAGATAGAATATATTAAATGTTAATCCCTCAAGCATACTGCGAATCAAACATACTTCAAATCTCAGATTATATATTTTTTTCCCAAACCACTACTCAGCATCATGCATACTGTGTAGATAATCTAATAATGCAGGAGTCCCACCACTTTTTTTATTTTATTTTATAATATATATATATATATAGAAAAAATAAAAGAAAGGCAAATAATCAATTGCAAGGGGACTAGAAAAGCTAAAACTTTTTTGAAACATTTTTGCAAATTTTAGTCATACAAGGTTTTGTGTAAATGGCTTAGTTAGTCCCTTTCACATATCAATTGCGTGATATTTTTTTATAAGTAATTACATGATACATATTATACAAGTCTAAAAATAGTCATTAGAAAAGAAAAAGAAGAAGAAGAATCACATATCAATTACGTGATATTTTTGATAAGTAATTAATTACATGATACATATTATACCAAGTCTAAAAATAGTCATTAGAAAAGAAAAAGAAGAAGAAGAATCACATATCGATTGCGTGATATTTTTGATAAGTAATTAATTACATGATTCATATTATACAAGTCTAAAAATAGTCATTAGAAAACACCGTCTAAAAATAGTCATTAGAGACACAGTCTGACTCTTATTTACCAAAGAAGAAGACATAGTCTGACTCTTATTTACCAATTCAACCATAGGAAACACAACTTGAGGTACACATTAATTGCAAAATGTATTATATCTCTTGTTTGCAATGTATAAAGCTATGAAAAATTAGTTCCTAATTTCTCATGGACATGAATCTTTTCCTGTACATCTATAACTGTGTAAAGTCGCTCAAAATATCAACCTAAAACTCTTGCATTAAAATTTGATTGCTCATAGAGGCATTTCATAAAACAATTAATTGCATCTCAATTAGAGCAACCTTGAACTCTAAAAAAAACATAAAATCTCCAAAAAATATCTTAACAAAACTAAACCAACTCAGTTCACCAAACCTCACAAATAGCTCAAAAAATTGAAAACCTCAATAACATTGTCATGCCCAATTTACCAATGGATACATGCCCACATAGAAAAATCCAAATGAAACCCACACAATCCAAATACAAACAAAGATGGAAAGACAAACCTACAGAATTTTAAAAAAAAAGAAAAAAGAAAAAAAGAAAGAAAGAGAGAAACCCAAACATACCATAAGGCTTCGTTTAGGATTTCATTTTAATTCCATTCCATTCCCTCCTTTCAAACGAGGGCTAAGGGAATTTGGATTAGAGATTTCTCACTCAAATCTTGGAGTCACAACAAGCATCCAATTAATACCATTATGGCCTGGCTAATGGGCTTCAAATTTTTAAAATTAGAGCTGGGTTCCACTACTGTATTAGCTATATATGCCAACAACTAACCAAGTTTATCATCCTATTTTGCCAAGAGTCTAGTAGTTTAACTAGTATTTTCTAATGTTTCTAACAAGGATGTTTAGGGTTCACATCTCCTCTCACCTAACTATGAATTATATAAAAGAAAAAAAAAATCATCATCCTATTATGGTCAGTGGTCTCTCGACGTGCGTACCGTGAGGAAAACCAATGCACAGACATTTTGACAAACAGGGGAAGACTCAACAAGAAAATAGAGTGTATCTATGTTTGTTTCTCCTCTCATTTTGTGTTGATGCATTTCCAATTTCACCACAAATTAATATATATAAATATATATATATATATATATATATATATATATATATATATATATATATATATTCAAGTAAGTTCAACTATAATTTCTTCCCCAAGATTTTTTTTTTTTTTATTAATACCAAAACAAAATGAAATGAAAAAATTCCCACAAGATATGAGTTGGCATAAATAATTTCTAATTCTAATATCAAGAATAATTAAGAATTCTCTTAAATAGCCTGCACTCACGCCGCATAAAAGCAACCGCACTAGTTAGTGCAAAATTGTGCAAAATACAAAAAGTGGTTAATTTTACATATTTTAACCAAAAAAACACCCACATCAGTGCTTGCAAAATTGTGCATATATACAAAAATGCTATAGTAACTGTGCATATATGCACGGTTACTGTAGCTTTGCATACTAATATTTTATTAATTTCACATTTCACTCATTTTTTTTTTTCTCTTCTCTATCTGCAAAACCAACGCATCTACTCTCCCTCATCATCTTCTTCTTCCTCCGATACACACACCCCCACTGACACAAAATAAAAAATCAACCACAAAAATAAAAAATCAACTACAAACACCGCAAAATCAAACACATTCACACACATACACACCAACAGAGACAGAGAGAGTGGATTAACGCTTGTGGCGGATTGGTGTTTGTGGATTGGCGAGTTTCAACCGTGGTGGATTGGTGCTTGGATCGGCGAGTGACCGTGAATGGAGAGAAGAGTTTTAGATGGGGAATGAGAGAGAATTTGAGATAACTGTCAATGGAGAGAGAGAGAGAGAGTTTGAGATAAATAATAATAAAAAAAAGTGGGGAAAATGATTATTTAAATAAAATAAATAATAAAATAGACAAATTAATGTAGGTGTTTTGTAAAAATAGGTGTGTAAAATTAAAAAAATAGGTTTTTTTTTTTTTGGCAAAATAGACAGAAATTTTGCATTTACTAATGTGGTTGCTCTAAGCGTTGATTCTCATAATAAAGTGGATTGTATTCCCGTCACACGTGAATAATAGTTCCTTGAAAGAAAGGACTTTATAATTATTAATTTTTTGGCAAAATAAAAAAGAAGTTTTTTGTTATGGTCTAATTGACTCCATACCATATGACGGTAATGAATAATATAACATATATCAGCAGACCTTGGTAAGATTATTGCTCAAATCACCCATCAAATAAAATAATTTGAGAACTCTTATCATCGTACCATTACCCGTGGCGGACAAAGAAGGGACTCGGAACAAAGTGAGCTGGATCCATAAATCTATAGCACAAACTTCAAAACTTTTAAGAAATACCTCCATGAAGATGGGAAGCCACCTGCTATATAACGCATAGACCAATCAATATCTTTCAATAAATGTGGTCGAGACCGGAGAAAGATATTGACAAATGTGACCAATGATCATTGATCAATCACTTTCACATTCTCTCTCCCACAAAATAGTATACAGTATCGAAACCCCATTCTCCAAATTTCCTTTAAACACATCTTTATTACCGAACAAGCATTCGTTGATTTTTATTGGAAAAATTATATTTTGTTAACGCAGGGTTTGCCCTAAAAATATTTTGTTTATTTTTTATTTTAAAATTAATATTTTATTCATTTAAAGTTAGCATAGTTTATCTTTCGTTACCCACTTTTATTAAAAAATAAATAAATTTATATTTTTGCTATTATTTTATATCTCTTTCATCTCAAAACATAAAAAAATAAAAAATCAACAGAAAAGAAGATCTAAGTGCTAAGGGTGTATTTGGTAGAATTGTTAAATAACTCATTTTTAATTTTTAATCAATA
This sequence comes from Quercus tomentella, assembly GCA_028535165.1. Taxonomy (NCBI): domain Eukaryota; kingdom Viridiplantae; phylum Streptophyta; class Magnoliopsida; order Fagales; family Fagaceae; genus Quercus; species Quercus tomentella. The sequence continues at coordinate 56,067,158 of JAPQVY010000156.1, read as the reverse complement.
TTACATATGTTTTCACACATTTTTTTATCCATATGTATTTCAAAAAATTATAAATAACATTATTCAAACTTTTTTATTAAACGAACCCTAAATTTTGTAAAAATTAAAACTTAATTTTTACATATTCTATTCATGTATCAATTTTTAGATCTTCAATTTTAACAAATTAAAAATTGAAATTATGCGTTTTCTACTCTCTAAGAGTGCGGGCCCCTGACATGAAAGTTTTTGCAACTGTTGCTGTCAGAGCAAGCAGATTCTACTGGGAGTTAAATGCTTAGACTGTCAAGCATTTGGTAAATTGCAGAACCTTTGTACTAGAAGATGATTCAAAGTATGACAACTGTGTTAAATTGTCCTTATATGTTATTTTGACGAAAAGTTTGGCAATTGATTAAGAAGTTGTCCTTAGTGATTGCATTAGTCCAAGCCATCTGTCGACTTTATGAGTAATGATAAACAATAAACATTTCTGTTTTTTGCTCAATAGGAAGTCTTCAATTGTTTTAAGGATATTTGTTTTTACATATCACGTATATCAACTAAATTATGCGTTTTCTATCTGTGAATTTAGCTTAGGCTGTGATGCTTCTTAGATTAAGACTTGGTGAACTTAATTAATTAATTTTTTTTTTTAATTCTTAATGTGTTAAAATAGAAGATCTAAAAGTTTATACATAAATAGAAGATGTAAAAGTTAAGTTTTAATTTTTATAAAACTGAGTTTTTTGATCTTCTTTTTCCTTAATTTTTTATGTTTTGAGAGAAGAGAGATATAAAAGGGTAACAAAATACAAATTTACCTATGTTTTTAACAGAGGTGGATAACGGAAGATAAATAAAGCTAATCTCAGGTGGATAAAATGTCAATTTTTAAACCACAGGTAGGTAAAGTATTTCTCCGGCTAACCACAGAGGGGCAAAATGTAATTTTCCCATTTTCATTTTAGGGAGAGCATCTGAATATGATCAGCATTTCACCAATTACTAAAAGTACATATATCCTATCAATAATGGTGAATCGGTGATAGGATATACTAGTATGTACTTTTAGTAAAGGAATGAAGAAGATAAATAGACTATGTTTGGTAGTATTAATATTCATCTCAAAATATTATGAATTTCAAGGATTTTCTAAATTTGAACAATGAAATTGACAATTTTCATTTTGAGAATCCTTTATTAGATCTAATAAATACCTTGTGTCAGAATTGAGAAATAAAAAGATAAGTGGATGAGACCTGGTTCTTGTATAGAGCTCATCTCAAAACTCCATTATTTTGAGAATCCTAATTGATGAAACAAATCAACAATCCTACAAACTCATTAGTATATCATGTATTATATTATAGGATTTCAAGTAGAATGAAAAAACATTAAGGACAAGCATCACTTTCTTATTCTCTCAACTAAAAAAAGAAAAAGAAAGTTTCTCAAAAAAAAAAAAAAAAGATAAGAAAAGAAAAGAAAATTAAACAGGGCATTAATGCATTATCCAAGTCAGCTTTAAACACACGCATATTTCCGAAGAAGGCTTCGTTGATTTTATTTATTTATTTATTTTTAAGCAAAGGAATAAAGAAGATAAATGCACGAGGATCCTCCAAATGGAGTCCTTAAGAATTGAGATGACCATTAAAAAATTGCTTTGACACTGGTATTTCCTTTTAGTTTTTTAGCTTATTTTATGTAATACTTTTTATAATCTCAAATTTAAAAAAAAAAACATAATTATATTGAAGGAAATTGTAAAACTTTATGTAATTTGTGTGTATTTTTTGTTAATATATAAAATAATTTTTTAATTACATTTTATATAATTCAATTTTTATAATAACCGGTCAAAAAAAAAAATTTTCTTGGAGCCACCACTATTTAATAAGGCCCACTTGCAAGCGTCCTTTTTTCCTCTTAAAAAAGGAAAAAAAGACAATTTGGTAATAAACTTCGTTGCAACTTAAGGATTAAAGTTACAACTTTATTCAAGATTATTGAATGTGAATTTAAACAAATACACTATTGAATTACATTTATTTCTTAAATCATTCTTGCTTATAAATTTTGTAAAAGATCAAAAATTAATAACTATATCATCAATCAAAATTTTAAATTTCAAGTTTTTAAGGATTAAATTATGCATAAAAAATAATGTAAGGACCAGATTTGAGTCCCTAGCCCAAAAAATGGATGGAATCAGGCCCAAAAAATCTCAAAACAATGAATTTGTAGAGAGCGGGTTGGAAAACTGGGCTAAAATGAGTTGGATGACAAATAAAGTGGATTCAAATGACAAGAATAGAAAGATAGATTGATTTCAACTAAAGAAAATCGTCTTTGGCATGGTCTGAGGAAATCAGTTCTTGTATATTTCTCTTAAAATTGATTACAAGTCTATTTTCTAATTGCTACAGTGTTTCTCTCTAGATTTCTTGATCTTCCTTTTTCATTGCTTCCTCCTTCTTATACCATTTTCCCTTTTTATCTCTACCCTCCACTTGCAGGCCAAATGGTTGGTCTTGATATTTGTCCCATCAACACCTTCCCAAAGTCTTTATGTAGTAGTTGTAAGGCTGAAAGTTACTGTTCAGGTATCACCTCCACATTAATGTGGTCAGAGAGTTAGCTGCAAAACATTTAATGCGGTGGTAGCAGCTTTCTCCTTAGATATTTTAGGATTCCCTCCTGTCTTAAGTTTTTGCAATGCTTATTCGTACCAATAGAACTCCCTAGAACATTCTTCTAGATGGCAGACCACCTATTCGGACCTCGGCTTTGGTTAGCCGAGGAGACATTTGTCCTCGGCCTACCCTCTGGCGCCATTATGACCAAGATCGACCTCTTCATCTGCTAACACAAACTCCTTTGATAATGTTTATTCCTCTTCGGACGACCTCGAGTCCTCGGCTTGGAACTTAGACCCAATATATACATAGATAATAAGCTCCTAGGCCCAATACTCCTACAAATAAGTTTATGAATTGAATAGTAGATAACATTCGATTGATACAAAATTTGACATGTTTATTATGAACATAAAGAATATCCAATTTAGAATGTTCATTTTTTGAGTGAAAGTTGTAGACTTTTAACCTACAATTAAGTTTGTAACCAACATTTATATAAAAAAAAGAAAAAAAGAAAAAAAAAAAGCACGATAAGGCTCACCCACTAAATTTCTTCATTCCTTAACTAAAAAAGAAAAAAAAAAAAAGGTTTCTCAAAGAGGAAATGATCTAATTTATTATTCAAATATAGTCATTTAATATCCAGCTTTACTAATGGCCTGTTTGGAAGTTTACAAAAGGAAGGGGAGTAGAATAGAGGAAGGGAGAGTAATTTAATTACCTTGTTTAGAAGTTTTTAAGGAAGGAGGGGGAGGAGTTTGGAGGGGTTTCAACTTCCTCTAACCCCTCATTTTTAATTCCCTCAAATTGGAGAGATTTGGAGGGAGAGTAGAGTAGATAAATTATTGACTAGATAAATTTCTCAATTTACCATTTCTAAATTAATAATAGACTAATGTTACAAGTCCATTTTCAAATAGGGGTAAATTTGTCTATTTTAATCGTTTCTCCTCCTCTCCATCCTAATTTTTAAAACATTCAAATAAGGGGAAGGGTTAATTACTCCCTTCCCCCTTACTAATTTTAAAAACATCCAAATAAGGTAGAGGGGAACCATTCCTCTCTACTCTCCTCCCCTCTACTCCCCTCTACTCTCCTCCTTCTCTACTCTCCTCTCTTTCTAAACTTCCAAACAAGCTATAAATGAAAAATGATACTTATTTAACTAATGTAGTGAGAGTAATTGGGGTGATGTTATTTGTACAGTTTCTAACCAAGATTTATTAAAAATGATAACTTATTTAACTAATGTAGTAAGAGTAATTGGGGTGGGGTTATTTGTACAGTTTCTAACCAAGATTTAAACTTTTTTGAAAAAAAAAAAAGTAATGAGAGTAATTATACAATACTTTAGAAATAAAATAACATCATGCTACATATCTCTGATAATAACGAGTACCTCTAATTATATTCTTATGGAATCCATCATTTACATGAGAGGAGTGAGTAGGACATTATTGTACTAAGGATACAGGCCCAATAATTCTTCATGAAATAATATATTCATCTATAAAGTTGTTAACTAGTAACTGCTAAACTTTGCCAAAGCCTTGTAGTTTAATTAGTTGACATTATAACTATCGAATTGTTAAAAAAATACATTTTTGATAGCTATGATTGAATTGGATTTCAACCTATGCCGTTTATTTAATAATAATTGCTTTTATCATTAGGTTAAGTTATCAATTGATTTTTGGTATAAGCAGTGTTCGAACTCTAACACTCCATTTGTTTCAATGTAAAATATTTTTATATTTTATCGTGTTTATTTTAAGGTAAAATATTTGGTCAAAAGTAAAATATTTTCATTTAACTAAAACAACTAAGTCAAACAATTGTAAAATGTTTTACACTTGAAAGATTGGTAAAATATTTTACATTTGCACTCTCTTAGTCCACCCGATACATCTGCCTCTCTCGCCCTCTCATGCTCTCTCAGTTTTTGTACCCATAACCCAGTCCACCATTGATCCTTCGCCAACGCCACCTTCTTCAACATCACCTATAATCGGCTACATCTTTCGCCGACGCCACCCAACACCAGATCAAACCTTCACTAACGCCACCCATCACCAGCTCCACCTAAGTTCTTGTTATTCTTAAACATCTTCATTGGCTCCATCGATTCTTAGCCACCTCCACCGTCGTTGGCTCATCCATAGTTTTTTTTTTTTTTTTTTTGGTCCTTTTACTGCTGGGTCGTTTACAAATTTGGGTTTTTAGATGGTTTATAGGTCATGGGTGGCTGGGTTTATGGGTGGTGGTAGATGGCTTGGAAGGAGATATGGGTCGACATTGATGGTAGAATATAGTTATGTTTCATCTTTACAAGTTGTCTCTACGGTGAATGGCGGCCGAGCTCCTTAGATCTAAGTTTTTGGCTTGGTGGGTTTTTGGGTTTTCAATATGGGTTTGCGAGTTTTTTTTTTTGCTTTCGTTTGGGTGGTTATGGAGTGGTTTGGTCGGATTTGTGGTTTAATGCTCATATGTTATGGATTTCTAGTGGTTTGTGCTTAGATTTGTGGTTTAATGGTTAGATTTGTAGGTGGTAGCTGTCTTTTTTTTCTCTTCCAGATTTGGTTTTTGGGGTGGCTATTGGTGGTTTTTGCTCATTTGGGGGGGTTGGTGGTGACTTGCATTTTCACTTATTTTGACATTCCAAACACTTGAAAATATTTTACAGTAAAATTTACCTGTAAAATAGTTTACATTTGAAAATATTTTACATTGAAACAAACGGAGGTAAATCTCTTATTCAATAATAAAATTTGTTTACCAATTGAGCTTAACCAGAACCCATGTAAATAAATTTTCTATAAAATGGTTTGTGTACATTTCAAAGTAAATAGAGGGAATATGATTTTCATATTCAAATTAAAGTACTTTAACTTTTTTCTTTTTTTTTTTTGGGTGAAAAGGATGATATGGATTAGTTAACTAGCTATAAAAGGCGAAGTAATGACTGAAAGCCTTAAGGAGTACAAACCAAAAGCATCAGAGTTTAAGATAATACATAATTCTTTCGTAATAGGAGAGTCTAAAACAACAAAATTCCCTATAATGGTGCAGCCTCCTTTGGCAAGATGGTCCGTGCACCTATTTGCTTCCCGAAAAACATGGCTGATCCTGACTTGGGGAAATTGACGAAGGAGGTACTTGCAATCATTGAGCAGAGACGAATGAGTTATTAGAGGATTGCATCAGATCAACAACAACTTTGGCATCCTACTCCACAAGGAGCTGGGAGATGTCGAGCTGGGTCGCTAGTAGCAAGCCATCCCTAAGCGCCCAAAACTCTGTTATGATACTGGAAGCTATCCTGATGTGTCTTATATATCCCTTGACCCACTTTCCATGGTGATCACATATTAGGCCTCCCCGACCCACCTTGTTAGGGTTTCTAAGAGGAGCTCCATCTGAATCCAGTTATTTTAACTATTTTTAGTTAACTTACAAATATTTATCTTTTTAGTCATCTTATTCTGACTATTATATTTATTTATTTTTGAAATTAGTGGAGGGTAGAGAATTCAAACCCAAATTCTCATCCTAAAAGCCGAACAATTATATCAAAAAACTGTTGAGGTATTAAAATTCAAAGGTGAGAACACAACTAAATAATGTTGCGAGAAGGAGAGAACATTTCCAGACTTCCAGTTCCAGTATTGGCATTTGAGACGTGGCCTTTAAAAGTGCGTGGACAGCGAAAATGGCCAAATAGCCCTAAAATCCTAACTATATAGTTAGTAGTTTCAGTTTTCAAACAATATCATTTACTAGCATCTCGAGTCTTTGAATCTCGATTTTGGCTTATAAATCGAGTCTCGAAGACTCGATTTCCATGTTCTAATCTGGCATTTGTTGCCCACTTGAAAATCGAGTCTCTAAGACTCGATTTATAAACCAAAAAAATTTGAAAAAATTCTAAGTCTCATAGTCTTTCGTACAAGCCAAATACCCAAAAAAAAATTTAAGAAATCCAGAAGGAGATCAGAGGGAGAAAGAAGACTCAGATTAGAGGGAGAAAGAAGAATCAGATTAGATAGGAGCCGAAGCAGGCCTGGGTCGCGCACCGTCGCGACCTGGGTCACGCACAGTGGGTGGCCTGCGTCGCGCGCCGTCGCGACCTAGGTCGCGCACGATGCGTGGCCTGCGCGCGACCCAGGCCGCGCGCGACCTGGCGCTGGTTCGCTCACGGTGCGCGGCCTGGGTCTCGCGGCGGTGGTCTACCTGGGTCGCGCACGATGGTGGTCTGCCTGGCTCACCGACTCCAATCTCGATCTTCTCTCTTTCTGTTTCTAGTGTTTTTTTTTTTCTTCTCTGATGTTCTGTTCTGGCTGGGCTGGATTCCTTTGGTTATAAAAGTTAGAAATCGAGTCTTAAAGACTCAATTTCCATGTCATCGCCACATGAAAAAATATGTCAGATCGGACCATGGAAATCGAGTCTCTGAGACTCGATTTATAAGCCAAAATCGAGTCTCAAAGACTCGAGATGCTAGTAAATGATATAGTTTGAAAACTGAAACTACTAACTATATAGTTAGGATTTTAGGGCTATTTGGCCATTTTCGCCTGCGTGGACCCCCTACTATATTTATATTTATATATATAGAGTAGGGACAAGGTTCGTAGGATCCATTGCTCCCGTAAAGTTGTAGCATTCCACACATTTAGATATACTAGTAGTCCTTTTCATTTACTTGCAACCAAGAGATGTCTGACACCACATTCACAATCAGAAAATGTAGCAGAGAAAATTAGGGAAAATGGAGAGGATGAAAAATTAGGGGGTGCAAGTGTTTTCTCCCCTTCTCAACCAAAGTTCTATCTCTTTAATTTGAAGAGAAAATGTTAAGTGTACTCTCCCTTTTTCAACCAAAATTTTATCTCTTTAATTTAGAGAGAAAATAGAAGGGATTGAAATCTTCTAGAGTTTTTAGGGTACTCTACCATGTAAAGTTCTATTAATCTTAACCATTCATTTATAATAAAAGGTCCAGATTTTTCCATATCATTAATCCGCTAACAAATCCCCTAAAATAATGGTTTTAAAAAATAACTACTCATAAATGATAGTTAAATGATAGTTAACCAAAATACTATAAAAACTTTCTTTAACTGGATTCTTAATCAGTACTTTAAGAGCACTCGTTAGCATTTCTCTTAAATTAAAATCAATAACAACTTATCACCTATAATTGGAAAATTCTTAAGTACTTCCAAAGTACACAGAAATGGTGCTACGACATCTTACATTCATGGTGGGCCCAACTATAAATTTAATGAGTAGACCACACCATAAATGTGAGAAGAGGAAACATTATTCTTCGTACTCCAAGAATACCTAGGAATTCCACTCTATGATTTGTGGTAAAAGTGTTGTGAAAATATTGTAGACATAGTTTTTTTTTTTTTTTTTTTTTTTTTCATGTTGTAGCCTATAAAGTAATAAAATAAAGAAGTGATATGTCCACAATATTTTTACAACAAATCACATGTGGTAAGTTGTTATTGGTTTTAATTTAAATTCACAACTTAAATTACTTTTTTGCCAATGCATAACAATCAATAATAATATACCACTTAAGATTTATTATAAAAATATTGTGAATATAGCATTTCACAATAAAATAAATTAATTGCGTCTCTTAATAAATTTGTGACTTAATAAGGAAATTAGTAAATTACTATTATATAAAGATTAAAGAATCATTCCTCAAAAAAAAAAAAAAAAAAGATTGGCCAATTTTTTTTTAACAAAAACAATCAACAAATCAAATCTTTGTTTGAAATAATTTCATAGTGAACAAATATTATCTTAGGAAACTAGAATAATCTTGTCAATTATTATAAAATAAAAAAACGATCTCTGACCCCTCATTCAATATTTTTTACCATTTTATTTTATAGATTTGATAGGATCACGTACGATTTGCATGCAATTTTAATTTTCATGATATCTGTGGGTTGAAAATGAATATAGCTAACATGTATGTACATGATTTTTTTTAATTTTAATATTAAGGTGGAGGAAGTCTCTAACATGAAGTCATTGACCTCACAATATGCATTCAATTATATATTGGATAACCTTAGATCTTTTATTAGATCTTTCAACAAGAGAAATTAATGTGAATTTAATTATGAGCAATGCTTTTTTATTTTTTATACAAGATAGAAATTCTATTCTAGCCTAATCCATGTGTATATGTGTGTGAAGCTCTCTCCTAGAGACTTGAACCTTGACCCTTTCCCCTACACTTCACAAGAACTTATACTTGTGGAGTGACCATCGCACTAAGGGTGTGCAGTAGTATTATGAGCAATGCTATGATCACATAAAATTATACAATTTTTGTCATAATTCATTATATAGTGAGTTGTGAATGGTAGAAATGTTGACCCATATGAACCCACCGCCATCGCATATCTACCATTTACAACTCGTCCCATGACGATTTGTGGTAAAAATTGTATAACTTTATATGATTTTAGATTTTTTTAAATTATTTAAGAATGATTTTTTTATTATATATTATAGTCACATAGAGTTTCAAAAAAAAAAAATTATAGTCACATTGCAATAGTTTTATTTTTATTTTTTGAGAAGACACGTAGCAATAGTAGTATATAATTTTTTAAGCACAACTTTTTTAGGACCGTTTGGTATGGTATTTTAAGCAACATTTTTTAGTTATTAAATAACATTATATATATTTCTACACACTTTTTCATCCACACATATTTCTAAAAAATAGAAATAAAGTTAATACTTAATAGAACAACATTACCGACCCAATAACTTAGATGTAATCAAATGCATTAAATGATTGCAGGACTTTTCAAACACGTAAGTGGCCTACAACTGTAACAACTTATTTATTTCTCTAGTTATTTTATCAATTGAATGTAGACAATATCCAGTCATCCGTTTAACTGGACATGCTTAAAAGTCTTTTTAGTTTATCTTTTTGATGATGTTCAACTTTTTGATAATGCATCAACCTAAGAATTTCATAAAATGTTCTCAGCCAAAAAAAATAAAAAATAAAAAGGATTTCATAAAAAGTAGTATCCTCTTTTTCAAATTTATCGGCTTCTCTTGCATCATCAAATTGAGTCAACATCTGGGACGATTTTCAGAAGAAAAAAAAAAATAAAAGAAAAGAAGTGACAGACCTGAGTTTTTTATTTTATTTTTATTTTAAGATGGATCCTGAGTTTCTTATTGATAACGTACAAAAGACATAAACTTTATGGAAAAGCTCTAGAGAAAAATTTATTAAAAAAAAAAACAGCTGAAATTGGAGGAGAAGGTATTTAATATTAGGGACACATGATTTTACATAATTTTGTACCATAACTCACATGTGGCGAGTTGTAATTGATAAAAGTGTGTCTCTACATGACCCATTATCACACCTTAACCAATCACAATTCGCCACATCTTAACCAATTACAACTCGTTACACAGCGAGTTGTGACACAAAATTGTGCTAAATTATATACCCCTAACCTTACTTATTTTTATGTGGGCAGTCTAGGGATGGCCAAAATTCATTGGATATTGGGTACCTGACTTGACCTGACCCAATTATGCGGAGTCCCAATTCAGTAGGGAATTTAGGTATTGCACACGGGTTTCCTTACATGCCCTAATTTTCCGAATCAACCTGTATCTTTTTAAAAAGCTTCTACAATTATATATAAGGCAAATTCCTAGTGTTATGAGATTACATAAGTCAATTGAGGAATTTATACTGATATGTATATAAATAATTTTTAATTTAATATTTGCACTCAAATTTATAAAAGTTAGGATAAAGTTTAATTACAAAATTAGTTGTCACCTCAATATATTTTTATTAGAGATGAATTTTGACAAATCTATCATTGGATTACATCTTTTTTTTATTTTTTTTATTTTTTTATATATCCTCCATGCTTGCAAAATTTATTGAAAATTAAAGATCAACAGTTATGACATTAATAAATTGTTTAAATTGCAAGTTTTTGTAGTTTAAAATTATGCATAAAATATAAACTTATAAATCATATAGTAAATAATATCCAACTGATACAAAGTTAGACATGTGTATTAAAAGTGTAAAAAACATACAGTTCAACAATTAGATTTTCAAAAAATGTAGTAATATTTATTTTATTGAGTAATATTGTAATTTTAGGTTACAACCAATTTTTTAGCTAACTTTGTCCTAAAACTTATTATATTTTATGGACAAAATTTAGCTATAAAATTAGTTGTAGCTTAAAACTACAACTTTACTCAATAACTTCTTATTGGAGGTAAATTTTGCAAATCTATAATTAGATTACATCTTCTTTTCATATCCTTCATGCTTGTAAAATTTTTAGAAAATTAAAGATCAATAGCTATGCCATCAATAAATTGGTTAAATTACAAGTTTTTGTAATTTAAAATTATGTATAAAATATAAGTTAATAGATCATATAGTAAATAATATTCGATTGACACAAAACTTAACATGTGTATTAAGAGCGTAAAGAATATGCAATTCAACGGTTAGATTTTTAAAATATGTAGTAATGTTTATTTAATTAAGTAAGGTTGTAGCAATTTTGTAGCTAAAATTTGTCCATATTTTATTGGGTAAAATATTATTTCAGTCCCTAAACTTAATAAATTACTTGTTTTTCATCCTTGAACTTTAAAAAGTATGTTTTTTTTGTCCCTAAACTATTGAATTTTTTTTTTCATCCCTAAACTATTGTAAATGTTTTACTCTTTGTTTTTAAATTGCACCAAAATTTTTGTTTTTGTCCCTAAATTATTGAAAAAATAACTTTTTTCATCCTTACCTTTGTCTCTAAACTATATATTAAAAAAAAAAAAAAAAAAAAAAAACTCTTTACAAAGTTTAAGGATGAAAAAAGAATTTTTTAAAGTTTAGGAATGAAAACAAACTTTTGGTAAAATTTAAAGACTAAATTAACATTTTATTCTATTTTATTTTAATGGATCATTTTAAGTGAATACAAATAAAAGGCAAAGTTTAGTCCAAACTTGGCTGTAGCCAATGCTACAACTCGATTCAATATCTTTTTATTGGATGTGAGTTTTGACAAATTCATTGTTGGATTACATTTTCTTCTTATATCTTCTGTGTTTGCAAAATTTCTAGAAGATGAAAGATTAATAGTTATGTCATCAATCAAATGTTTATAGTCTAAAATAATACATAGAAGATAAGGTTATGAATCGAATAATAAATAACATCTGATTGACACGAATTTTGACATGTGTGTTAGTGAACATAAAAAACATATAATTTAACTGTTATATTGTCAAAATAAGAAATCATGTTAATTTTTTTAGTGGGAGTTGGAGCTTTAGGCTACAACCAAATTTGTAGTCAAATTTTATCCAAAATAAAATCAGTTTTATTTTCATTTATGGCATAATTTGTTTTACCCTACAAAATACAAATTGGAATTCAAATACAGTGTTAATGACTTAATGCATCAATTTTTCTTTCTCAATTTCAAACCTGTCATTTGAAAAACTTTACCTTACAAGTGGCTTAATTGATTGCCATATGTTAATAGCCATACTACTAGAAAATATGTTATCAACGTTTATTTTTATCTCATCAAAAAAAAAAAAAAAAAAAAAAAAAAAACATTTACTTTTAAATTCCTTTCATTGGTTACCGATTAAATTACAATTTGATATCATGATTAACTATACGTTACCGAATATAGGCTATTTGCTATCCATTTGATTTGAGAGAAAGTGTTATATTTACCATATTTTTACAACAAATATTAAGTGGTAAGTTGTTATTGGTTTTACTTTGAATCTATCACCAAAATTACGTTTTTGTCCACTAGTAACGGCCTACGACATAAGATTTGTTATGAAATTGTTATGAACATAACATTTCTCATTGAGTTGACAGTCAAAACAATAAAAAAGAAAATTGTTTAATAATGTTTAAAACACCTTTAAATATTATTTATATTGCATGTTTATTTAGCTTATACACAAGCATACAAGTCCAACAAAATAATTTTATAATTAAAAGAGTAACAAAGAACAATGAAATGATTTGTGTATTTTGTCATATTTTTAAGTGCATAAAAAAGCAGGGTTTGGGTCGGTATGGGAATCCACAGGTAAGAAAAATTTGGTAGACATTGGGTATAGACGATAATTGAATTTTGGGGTCCAAATATCCACGGGTAAAATTTTTGGGTTCAGTTTGGGTATACCCAATCCAAACCTAGCCCATAGCCACTCTGACTAGCACATAAAATAATTCCTTAATATAGAGAGAGATAGAGGGTATATCTATTTGTCTTCAATTGTTTGTCAAAATTGCTAAGTTTTGTATATTGCTTAAAGTGAATAGTTAAATATGGGAGATTTAAGGTTATGGGATAATATTGTTTGAAGTAATATGAGGGATTTAGAAGAAAAAAATTGCATTAAAATAGTGGTGATTTTATTTATAGTATTCTAAATATGGGAGATTAAAAAAAAAAAAAAAATCACATTAACTTCTTCAATTGGATATGCTTTTTTCTTTTTGGATTTTGTTGTTGTTGTTTTATATAGCAAATTGAACAACGTTTATATATCAATTACAGTTTAGGAATATCACCTCAATCACACACACACACACTCTCTCTTTATAGATTAAATAATAAATAACTTTTGATTGAAATAAAATTTAACACTAAACTTAAACATTTGATCAATGACATAGATATAAATTTTGTATGATTTTATACAATTTTGGATTAATTATATATAATTTTGGATTAATTATAAATTTCCAAGATCTTTGGTATAGTATTTCTTTCATTTTTAAACCAAATTCGATGCAAAGCATAGGTTCAAAACTAATATATATTGTAAGGACTGAAAATGTGTTGGTCCTAAAACCGGATTGGATTGGGCTCAACGCTAACGGTCCAAACAATAAATTTGTAGAGCGTGGATCAAAGAACTAGGTTTTAGTGAATTGGACAACGGTTAATATGGATGAACTCCTTGTCCGAGGAGGCAAGTGTTCATGTCCGAGAAGGCAAGTGCTCATATAAATCAAGTAAACAGAGTACAAGTGCAATTGTGATTGCTACAGTGTTCTTTCTCTGTTTTTCCCTCTTCTTCCTCTGGGTCTCTATTCTCATTTATACTACATCTCTTCCTTCATCTTTATCTTACACGTGAATAGTTGATGGCTTAGGCGGATACTTGTCCCATTAGACTCCTCTAGAAGTCTTTGGATGATGGTTATAAGGCTGGAGAAGTACTGTTCAGAGGTCACTTCCTCATTAATATGGCCAGGGAATTAGCTACAGAGCATTCAATGATGTGGTAGCAGCTTTCCCTTAGATATGTTTGGGTTCCTATCTTTCCTGTACGTTTATGGTGCACGTCCCTATCACTAGAGCTTCTTGGAAGGTCACTTTGATCATTAGGATCTATACTCGATTTGCGTTTAGCTTATCCGAGGAGATATTCCTCCTCGGATTCGGACTTCTCATGCTCTCGGCCAAAGCCCAAAACCTAATAGTACGATTTGGGTCCATGACCCCACAATAGCCTCTCAAAACTCCGGTTTTTTCCTCTCATCCGAGGAAAAGTGGGATTTTGAATTCTTTAAGAGTTAATTCTACTTGATCCCTTGATTTACACCCGTGGGAGTGCCGTTTTACGCGCCTCATATTTGTACTGTAAATTGCTCCTTTTAGAGCTACCAATTTGAGGAGTTGGTTATGATCTTGGGTTTGTCTTGACACTTTAGTGAGAAACAAATAGATAGCATAGAATGTTAACTTCCCCACATCATCTGGTCCGAGGACCAAGGCATGATTGAGTTTCCGTTTAAACACTTGTAAAGATGCCCTTGAGTGTTAACTTCCCCTTAGTATCTGGTTCGAGGACTGTAGGCATGACTAAGTTTGAGTTTAAACACTTGGAAGAGTTGTCATTGAGTGTTAACTTCCCTCATCAGCTGGTCCGAGGACCGAGGCATGATTGAGTTTCTGTTTAAACACTTGTAAAGATGCCCTTGAGTGTTAACTTCCCCTTAGCATCTGGTCTGAGGACTGCAGGCATGACTAAGTTTGAATTTAAACACTTGGAAGAGTTGTCATTGAGTGTTAACTTCCCTCATCAGCTGGTCCGAGGACCGAGGCATGATTGAGTTTGAGTTTAAACACTTGTAAAGATGTCACTGAGTGTTAACTTCCCCTTAGCATCTGGTCCGAGGACTGCAGGCACGACTAAGTTTGAGTTTAAACACTTGGAAGAGTTGTCATTGAGTGTTAACTTCCCTCATCAGCTGGTCCGAGGACCGAGGCATGATTGAGTTTGAGTTTAAACACTTGTAAAGATGTCACTGAGTATTAACTTCCCCTTAGCATCTGGTCCAAGGACTGCAAGCATGACTAAGTTTGAGTTTAAACACTTGGAAGAGTTGTCATTGAGTGTTAACTTCCCTCATCAGCTGGTCCGAGAACCGAGGCATGATTGAGTTTGAGTTTAAACACTTGTAAAGATGTCAGTATGTGTTAATTTCCCAAAAGCAGGAGGTCCGAAGAACCCGACATAGCTAAGGTTCTGTTTAACCACTTCAAAAGATGTCAAAAGCTCCTAGAACTGTGATCCTACCATACTTAACCGTTGCACTCACTATCACACAAGCTCTTCTTTAACCAAACTAGTGGTACTCTTTCTCATTGGTTCATGCCTAATAAGCTAGAAAGAGGAAAGTCATCTTTCCAATGTGGGACTAGCACAAAAAATTGCCTAGGAGTACATGAGTTTCCTTGAAGCAAAAATTGTCCCCACATATATAAAATAGAAAATGTTTAACTTTTGGTTGACTTCATAATATTGCGCCACATAAATTTTAAGGCTTTACAATATTACAACCTATTTTTTAATATATATTTTTAATTGATTTAAAATTATATTCTATAATAAAACATTTCTTAATTTCTTGTCATATCATTTAAAAAAAAACTTGGCATATCATATATTTTTAAATTTATATATATTTTCATATATATATATATAATCATAATAAATTCTTAATACTAAAATATATAGTTTCATATACAAATGTTTATTATTAATTATTATAATGATTAAATTTTACATTTACATTAAACAAATAAAATAAAATAAAAATTCATATTATGTTAATCATTTTCTATGTATTGCATGAATTATCAATTAGTATGTTTTATTATTAATCATTTTTTTTTTTTTTCAGAATCATTGTTAAATCACTTTTAGTTAATTTTTTTGGAGGGAAAATTCACTTTTTTTTTTTTTGGGAGGGGAAAAGATAGTAATGCTTATATTAATAAAATTTGGCTATATCAATCTAAAGAACAAAAATGAAATGTGGAGGAATATACTCCATTTACACAGCATAATTTGGAACATTTATTGCATGCCTAGCTAAATTATGAGCTATCTTATTACTTTCTCTCCTAGTGTAAGAGTAATGTAATTGAACAAAAAACTAAGAACAAATCTTCACATCCTCAACCAATAAACTAGATGGCATCAGACCACTGCGCAACCCTTGGTGTAATGGTTACTCCATAAGTACAAAGTTCTTGTGAAGTGGGAGGGGGGGTAAAGGCTGGAGTTTAAGTATATAGGAGAGAGCTTTACACATGTATACATGTAGATTAGGCTATAATAGAATTCTATCTTCTAAAAAAAAAAAAACCTAGATGGCATTAGAGAACCACCATCATTATTCGAAGCTTTCATTAACAATTGAGAGTTGTCTTCTGTAGTGGGCCTTTTTTACAATATTGGGCTGGACTGCCTCCTGCGGTACTGGGCTCAAATATTTTGAGTAAGAGTGTTGAGACCGGTCCAACTGTAACTCACTTTAATCCAGCTTGTGCACAAACTATGCCCCTTTTGCCAGTTTTTGATCACATACCCATGGTAGGCAGAGCTATTACAAGGAGTTATGGTAGACAGGTATAATAAAGGTAACACAAGAGAAAAACTAATCAAGATAAATAAAAAAAGGAGCAGCAGGAAGTACCCTCCATATACAAAAAAAGATAATAGAAAATAATAATAATGGGTTTCTTGGATTATGAAGAGGGGAAAGTCAGTCTGCCACACCGAGTGACACTACGGAGCTTGAAACCGAGAAGGGAAACCACTTCCTCAATGCAAATAATCTCCTTCGGGAGTGAAATTAATTGCTTTGAGGGAATTGGCCTAAATGGTTTATGTTCAATAGTGGTTCTTTTCCTTTGATAGAGAGTAGGATTATGAGAGGGAGAGAGGGAATTAACCTATTGGTACATGTCTGCCGATCTAGCTTTCTATTTTTTCTTTTATCTTTCTTTTTCCTCTCTTTTCTCAATGCTTGTTTTTTATTTTGTGGTTTTCTTTTAAGTTCTTCTCACCCCCCTTTGTCGTGATCCCTGTGCATGGCTAGGGTCCCCTTTTTTATAGTGCCTGCCGTGACTGGATTTTACTATTTTAGCCCTTAAATACTTTTGTCTAGTCTGGATGTACTTGTCGACTACCATTAGTTTATCTGTGCTGGCTGTGCCGCTCCTACCACCAGACAAAGAGGACTATTTTGTTTATTTGTCTGCTGTGGCACCCTTCCCTACTACGATGTGGGTGCTCTCTCTCTCTCTATCCCTCATAGCATGCACCAAGTGGTTCTCACTTACTCTTACTTCTTTTGGGCGGTATGTCATCCCAGCATGACATTTCCTCCAAAAGAGGTTGAGCAGGAACCTCAGAATAGTTTTTTCCCCTCTCCCCACCGCCAAACCATGCCCTCTTACCTCTGATCCATGACTTCACCACGTCCTGTATTGGCTGGGTACAGGCTGGTGATGCTTGGCTCTTGCGCGTGCTTTACTTTTATGTTCGTTCAAAGCTTGCTTGCTACTCACGCACTTGTCGTGATCTGGAGACCTGTCTGCACATTCTGCTGGTCATTCTTGGCTTCTTATGGCGTGGGTTGTTTGCTGATCTCATATTTTCTGTGGCCTTGCTCCCTTTGGGGCTGGGCTTTGCCGGATTGTGGGCTTCCTTTTCTCTAGCCCATCCTTTTACTCTTTCCATAGCCTTGCCATTGTTTCCTGCCATATCACTTTGCTATTCCTGCTGTGATGTTATTTGGTCCAAGCCTGCTGGCCTGTTTGAGCTTGTTACTTATGACTCAGTATGGTCATTTGGGCCTTTTCGATTGTATTGCTTACGGGCTCCTGCGTCCCATTTGTTTTCTCTTGGCATCCTTGGTCCATTTGCTTTCCTTGGGCTTCCTTGGCCCTTTTCCTAACTCTGCATTCCCATGGGCTTTTTACTAACTTCTTTGGGCTTCCCCGGCCCAATTACCTTATCCTTCATCCTTGGGGCTCATGGGCCTGCCATCAACCCCTTACTTTCTTTGCTTGCATTACTTTGGGCCTGTTGTGGCCCATTCTCACTTTTCCACATCATATACTGCCCATGAGTTTGCTATTCCTCTCTTCCGGGCTTCTTTAAGCCCGTTGGCTTCCTCAAGGCCCATTTGTCTATTTCATAGACCTGTGATCCATTATTCTTGCCGCTTGGGCTTAATAGTTTTTTCTATCCATTTACCAATTCTTTTCTGCCCATGTTGCTGGGTTTCTTTCTATTTGGCTTCCCCAAAACGATAGTCAACATCTTCCAAAATAGCTTTATCAACCCCAACCTTGAGTGCAAACCGCAAGGCTCTAGCTCCCGCTAGAGCTTCAATTTTCTCAGCTCTGTAAGCCTAGTGAAGTTGTTGAGATAGAGAGGCCATAACCAATCTTTGATTGTTTCTAATAATCACACCTATACCAGATTTTTTCTTTGCTTTGAAAGTGGCACTGTCAAAGTTGATTTTGAACAAACCATGCGAGGGCAGGGGCGACGCCACCTTAAGGCTAGGGTGGTCCCAAGATCACCCTGACCTAAATTTTTATTTTTATTTTTTTTATATATAATAATTAAATTTTTTTTAATTGTCTACCTTTTAAAAAAAAATTGGAAACACCCTCAGTTTTTTTTTTTTGTTTTTTGTTTTTTGTTTTTTTATGCCAATAAAATTAAATTTTGCTTCATAATTTGTTTTACATTCAGTGGATGAATGATTGCTTATTTGTGTACATTGAAAGAGATGTAGTTTGTAGCATTGATAATGAGACAATCATGTAACGATTTTAAAATATGAAAACTCGTAGAAGACAATTGTAAATTTTATGTATTTGCGTGTTTTTTTTATTGTTGTTGTCAATATATGAATTTATCTTTTTATTAGATTGTATAATTTGTGCTTCATAAGGAATACCCTAAGAAAAATTCCTGGAGCCGCCATTGTGTGGGGGAGGCCGCCAAGAAATATAAGTGGAAGGCAAACAGAATTTTTGGGAGGGTTGCACCACCAAAAATTCCTCAAACCTGTCCTTCGAGACTAGAGAGAGCTGCTGAAAACTGAAATGTGGCTTAGATAGCTGAATTTGGTTCTATTGTGTCCAGACTGACCAAGCTATCATGGCGAATAACTTTGGGTTTTTCTGTTGTTGTATAATCCAAGATAGTAACTCCTTAAAGTCCACGAACTGTTGTGAGTTTTTATCTCCCTTCTCAATCCAGGGCTTTTTTAACTTTTGCTTTAAAATCATTTCTTGTCTTAATAGCCATTCATCCAGTTCCAAGTATAAGCTCTCCAAAATTTGAGTATTTTTGGTTGAAGGTTCTAGAACTTGAATATCTTCTATCTTTGTTTTAATCTCCTTGATTCTTGTATGAGTCCACTCAAACCTCTACTTGTTTCATTACTTTATTATGAGCTCATATGTAGGTGATCATTTCTTTCTTGAGCTGCCATGTAATATTTTGTAAAAATATTGTAAAATAACCTATATCCGTAACATTATTAAAAAAAAAACAAAATTATAATAGCAAATAATTCTTAAATTTAAATATTTTACTTTTACATTATTATATATATATAATAATAATAATGTGGTTGTGTGTTTGTGGAGTTCCTTAATGGGTGAAATTCGATGAATGTTTATAATTTCCTTTTATATTCTCAATTTGGATATTAGAGGAAGTTTTTTTTTTTGGTTAATATTGTAAAAGATTCTTGGGAACAGGTTGGTCCAGTCAGCTATATTGTCGTATTGAACAATTTTCAATTACTATCATTTATCAATGAGCAATAAACCAAAGCTGGCTGTCTGATCTGTCTAGTCAGTGTGTCTCCTTAATAAGTCTCTCTCACATGGTCACTTGTAACAAATAAAGCTCCTCTCTTCTCCTTTGCATGTTTGGTTCTGATAACGAGGAAACAAAAACCAAATGGGCATCAACCACCTCTTTCGATCCACTTTCAGAACCCAGGTTTCAAATTCTTCAATACCCATTTCGTTTTTACATCAAATTCTATCTTCTTGTGTTTTTTCTTTGCTTTGTGGATCAGTTGTTTTGCTGTTTGATAATTTTGTTCAGTCATGTTTGGTTCTTAAGATTTGATGACAAAAAAAAAAAAAAAAAATTCATCATTTCAATTTATTTTTTTCTTTTGTGCTTCAATCACTTTGTTGGATTTTTTTTTCATGGAGAAAATGTTGGAAGAGATAAAGAATTCAATTAGCTTCATGTTATGTCATTTTCATGCTTTGTGGAGCACTGTTTTCGACTTTTCTTATTTCTTGTTGTGTTTTCATTTATTTATTTATTTATTTTTGTTTCTCTTGAATCTACTTTTGTTTTCATGACTTCCAGTTCACTTGCAAATTGCAAATTGTATGTGTCTGTATATTATATATAGACTCTGTTTGGTTGTTGTGAATTATGTTGCTCTAATTCCTGACTACTAAAATTTTGGAACTGAGGCTTGGTTGCTCTAACTCCTTGTATGGGAAAATAGTAGTCGCCTCATCTGTATTGTATTTGAACCCATGACTTCACCCCTTCACTCCTACTTTATGGGACAAGGAGATTCCATTTGGTCCATTGACTACTGGCATACATTTGTTACAAAATCTCCTGTTTTTTATCCTAGGATTTTGGATCATTTATGAAGTTACTTATTAGTAATATTTATTTCTTGTTCTCCTGAATTTACATAAATTTGCATCATCTTCAATTATCTGTTTACTTGTTTGCTTTCAATATGTATGTACAGTCCTCAAGGCACCTTTTGGCTGCTATACATGCCACAAAGAGAAGAGATAAAGAATTTTGAATTTTCAAATTTATTGTTTCAGATAAATGTTAGTCTCGGAAAAACATGATCCAGAATTGTGTGTGTGTGTTTCATCAGCTATTTGTTTTCTCAGATACTAGATAGCCCATTTTTGTGAATTTTATGGATAAGAATTTCGGCACATTTCACATGATCTCCAATAGGTTTAATTCTGGAGACTAACAGACCACCCTCTTTGGTTGGTGGTCTTAGGCAATGATTTTGGAGACATTTCCATTCTCTCCAGTCAGTTTGATGTGTTTTCACTTTTCAGCAGTTAAAAATCAAGAGGTGAAGGATACTATATGGATTGGTGAACATTGTCAAACCCAGTTCTTTGAAATTGAATGATGCTAGTGTAATCACTGTAATGTATGTTAATGGGCACACCACTAAAAACAATGCGACCCTATCCCTATGAGAAATGTCTCGGTCCTTTGACTTTTTTTTTTTTTTCCTTTTTAATTCTGTTTCAATGGTTGAAATATTCATCTCTCTTTTTTTTGTTTTTATTTTATTTTATTTTATTTTTCTTCTAGGTGGACAATTAACTTAAGAATTTTAATGAAAATCTATAGGTTTGAATTTGATTGAGCTTTACCATGGTATTATATTATTATTCTTCATCAATCAACTGGCTAGGATCAGTATTAATGCATCACATTCTTTTCTTATGGCTTGAGGGGATTATGTCTTGACGTTCATTTTAAGAATATGTTTTTCTAGTTATCTCTTCATGATTTGGTTGTGATTTGCATATTATGTCTTAATAGTGGGTAGAGAATTTGAAGGATTGTTCTTCCTGTTGCACTTTAGTTATATTCAGAGATCAAAACAACAAGCTTCAAATGGCAATACAAGCTACTGGAAAAAAAAGAAAGAGCTTCAATGCTAACTCTGTATAAGTTTCAATAGTAACACATTTACTAAGTATATGTTCTGCATTTAGAGAAAGAGGTAATACATTTGCATTAGCTTTTATTCTATCTTCAGAAACAGTATATAAATACAGATGCAGAGGCATTGCATCTCACTTGTACTTCAGAGTCTAAGAGTTTCCATGAAGTAGTTATTCCTCATTGTCAGAATTTGAGGTAACTAAGCAAGAGCAATTATATATGGTTGCATGAGAAACGAGGAGAAACCCAAAGGAACAACTATGGTTGTAGAAAATGCAACGATGAAATTATCCATTCATTTTGATTTTAAACAAAAAATACCCAGCCAGATGACTCTTTTGGAATAGTGTTCATAAATATTAAGGATACATTTGTAAATAATTTCATATAAGCATACATATGTAACCAAACAATACCCGTCACATGGGCGCCGGCGCTCACAGTAGGTGAATATTACCAATTTTAACAGGACCCTTGAAGATAATTTGTACCATTATCTCACTGGGTGGTGCAGTAACAATTTGCCGCAATGAAATATGTTGCTGAGTTTTCTTGCATTATCCTATGTGATGTTTTCTGCCATCTTTAGTTAATAGTTATTAGATAAATTTTGAAGGTGAATACTATGCGTTTGAAAAGGTCATTGAGAATACTGTGTGCCATTATATCACTTGTGGTGCATTATCAGTTATAATACTAGAAAATTTCTTTTTCTGATTTGTGTTGCATTATTATATGTGATGCTGTCTACGTTCTCTACTTAAGGAAAAAAGCTTCATCCATGGGATGTCACCTGAATGTCTTGTGTAGTTCTTATGCCTAGTTGCTAACACCATCCATTCTTTCTCTACTCTAATGATATTTATTTCTTCTTTATTTACAGCTTGGTTCATATGTAAAACATGTCACTGCTTCAACAAGTTTGCAGGAGCCTCTACTTTGGGTTCCCGTACTGGCCAGATTAAGCAGTACGGGCGCATCTTTGCAAAAGGAAGATTCAACTAGTGATTTGAAAAATAATCAGGGGTATATGGTGTTTCTATGTTAATAAGTTGTATTCATAAATCTCTCTCTCTCTCTCAATGTGCAATTTTGTACATGAACATCTACATCTACTCTTCAATGTGTTTGCAGAGTAGTCATTGTTTATATGTGCATGCATACAATGTATTTAGGTACTAAGATATCTTAACTATCTCAGGTTTAAGGGGCATGATATGCTTGCACCTTTCACAGCTGGGTGGCAGTCTACTGATTTGCATCCTTTGGTTATAGACAGGTCCGAGGTATTGTCAACTATTTGCCTAAGCTATTAATATGTACTTTGTTCTTAATTTGCACTTCATGATTAAGGAAAAAAGGCCAAGTAATCAGTGAAACATTTGCTTCTCAGTTAATCTGCTCCTGCATTTTGGTGGTTAGTCTTTTCACTGTTTGAAGTGAGTTGGTCATGTCCATTTCAGTTGTTAATTGTTACCTTCTTGGGGTCAAAAATTGGGAAAGAAAGAAGGGGAAAAAAGGGGTGGGTGGAAAGCATTCTTTGTCTTGTATTTCTTGGGGATTTTGGTTGGAGAGAATCATTAGGGCTTTAGTAGGGAAAGAGGTGTATTGGCAAGATTAAACTGAATCTCTTAAAAATTTGTATAAATGGGTTTTTTGTTATCCTTCTCTAAAAGTTTGTATTGATGTTTAAAACTTCAGGAATTGATTTGTATTCCACTTCATTTTTCTTTCTTCCTTTTTAGTTTGTTCCCTTCTGCATACTTCTTGTGTACATGGGTTGTGCCCCCATTTTGGCACTTTCTAATATCATTTTTTCTGTTTAACAATGAAGAAAAGTCTGATGTGTAAAAAGAGTTGAGACACCTAATTCTAGGCATGCACATAAAAATATTTATATACACACATGTTATTCCTCATCTATATGATCAACTTGATTGGCGGTTTCAGGGTTGCTATGTTTATGACATCAATGGGAAAAAATATCTTGATTCTCTTGCTGGTCTGTGGTGCACTGCATTAGGTAAACATAATATGTTTTAAGTCATTGTTTCTCCCTCTCCCCCCAATTGCATGTGTTGAAGGCATTTTCATATGGTTTTTAAGATGTTGCAATGATTTTAATATTGAAAATGTGATAATGGGTCATGATAAGAACCAAAAATGTGTTTAACAGTGCTTCTTTGACAGTTCATTCATATATTACCATTTCATGACGAAGTTAAGGAAAGATAGGTAAATTGCTGAAATGCTTAGTTCTACATAAGTAGAAGTGAAATTTTTGTGTAACAAAGCATGTTGAACAAGGTTATTCATTGTAATGATGTAAGCAGTAGCAAGGTGCATGAAGTGGTGAAGTGCATTGGGGGTATTATATGATCATAAAATACTGATTAAGTTGAGGGGATGGAATTTTGGGCTTTTAAGAAGCAACATATTTATAAAATGAACTTAGTCAAATTTAGTATTTAGATGGATAAGTGGGAATCCCAAGATGGATATGATAGGAAAGAGTTGCATAATAGGTGTGTTTGTAACTTGTCAATGGAAAATAAAAAATGGTTTGGATATATGCAATAAAGACCAGCTAGTGCGCTAGGGAGAAAAAGTGATTTAATTCAAGTTGGAGTGAAAAATGCTAGAGAAAGGGGCCTAAAATAAGGGGGTGTAAAAGGAAAAAGGATATATCAACTAGAAAGGGGAGAAAAAAATGCATGTGGTATATCATTATTAGTAGATGATGAGGATCTGTAGAGCTGGCCCAAATTAGTTGACAAGTGTCCATAGAGTCTACCATAAAGTTCATCCAACAAATACTAATTCTAAAATTTCTTTACTTGTTTAGGGCTGTGCAATATTATTGTATTTTTTTTTTTGTAAAATAGTAATAGGGTTTTTCCTCATTTTGCTCCTATTTCATGATGTCCCTCCCCAACGTCCTCTTGAAAAATGAAAAAACCCAGGTCTCACACTGGAAATTGGATATATGTGATAAATATCCCATGCCCATAGCCATTTTGCTTCTTACATCAAGACATACAGTCATCCCTCATTTGTACCTAATTCCATCCTAGTGTTTATAAAAGAAACTAATTGATTCAAATTTTCGTTTACAGTTATCTAAAATTGAAGTTTTGCAGGGGGAAATGAACCTCGACTTGTTGCTGCTGCAACTGAACAGTTGAATAAGTTGCCGTTTTACCACTCGTTTTGGAATCGTACTACAAAACCTTCTCTGGTACATGCATATTTTTTCTTAAATTTCTAGCTGCTTTTAAATTTCTGTAACATCATATTTAATTATCTAGAACATCTTGCCTCACTTTGTGCTTACAAATTAGCCATTTTCTGCTATATGACTTATACAGGATTTATTGATATTCAAATATTCATTTTTTTTTTACAGGATCTAGCAAAGGAACTTCTAGAAACTTTTACGGCAAAAAAAATGGCTAAAGCCTTCTTTGTAAATAGTGGATCAGAAGCCAATGATACTCAGGTTTGCTTTGTTTATGGAAGCATTTTGATTTAACTCTTGATTTTTTAAAGGTTCATATGATTACATGGTCCATTTCAACTTACTAGCCCTCGGGACATGGAGTTATGGGAGAGAAATCAGATAAATGGCCTCCATCTTAAATTCAAAAAATTTCGTATTGAATCTATTTTTTCACCCTTCATTTTCAATAAAAAAATGTTATTCCATAATAGAATTGGGAAGCAACCAACTCAATCTCATAACTTCTTTAATCGTATAGATACAGTTTTCAGACTTGTCATTGATGCATATGAGCTATAGTTCTTTACAGAAATAAGTTAATCATTAATTACAAGTTACAATAAGGGAAAGAAAGAAAGAAAATATTTTATATTAGGAACTGACAGGTTACTTGATTTAGAAATTATAGTTCTCAGTTAGATGTCAACAAGTGGATATTAAACAAATAACCAAAAGAATAAAATTATAGACACCTAAACCTAAAAGATCACTCAGTGTCCTAGACACTCTATATAAGCAATTCTGAGAATCCTACGTAAATTGAGAACATCTTTCTGGTGAATGTTTATGAGATAAGTACCCATTTTGGATCTTATGCCAATATCATGTTCATGCACTTGGTGTTAAAATTCAAGGAATAATGTCTTTGTAACTTGAATTATTTTTCTTGTAGGTGAAGCTGGTTTGGTATTATAATAACGCTCTTGGAAGACCAACTAAAAAGAAATTTATTGCTCGATCAAAATCGTATATTCAACACTCAATGTTTTTCTTTAGATTTCTTGACATTGTGCTTCAAGTTGCTTATTCTTTCATTCATTCTGACAGGTACCACGGTTCAACTTTGATATCAGCTAGTCTTTCTGGGTAGGCCTAATCTATAAGCTAGCCTCTTTTTTTATTTTATTTTATTTTTATTTTTAGTATATGTGAATCCTATCGCCCTTTAACTGGTTTTATTGCAGCCTTCCAGCTTTGCATCAAAAATTTGATCTGCCAGCTCCATTTGTATTGCATACTGACTGCCCTCATTACTGGCGCTTTCATCTTCCAGGTTGTCATCTTGCTGGTCTGATGCCCAAAATATTTTGTTAGCTTTTTTTGGTTAATATTAAACTTTCATATTCCAGATGAAACGGAGGAAGAGTTCTCAACCAGATTAGCCATTAATTTGGAGAATCTTATCCTCAAAGAAGGACCAGAGACGGTAATTTATTCTAACATCATCCAACTTGTTTGGAAAATGATTCTGCTTCCATAAGAGGATTATTTTTGGGTTGCTGACCTTATATAGGTGCTCATTTCAGATTGCTGCATTCATTGCTGAGCCTGTCATGGGGGCAGGAGGTGTGATACCTCCCCCTGCTACTTATTTTGACAAGGTAAGTTGTTTGTATCATGAAATGCTTGGCAAATGTCAGTCTCAAAGCCCTGTTTGGTTCCAAAAAGTGGTGTATTCACTTTTCATTTTCTCTTTCGTGTGTTCAAATCCTGAAATTGAATATAGAAAGGACCCATTTTCACATTTGAGGGTGTTTGGTAAATTGTTTTGAATACATAATTTGGGTATAAAATACATCATACACAGGTTTGACATTGTTTTCTATTTAAAAAAAAAGTTACTTTTTTCATTTACGCACACTCACATCAATCAGGTGGGGCCCTTTGTATTTCACAATATTTACGAAATTGCCACTGTATTCATTTTCTATGAAAATGAAAACTATGAAAAGGTGTTTTCATTTTTTGTATTCAAATCTAACTTTTTGGATACTAAAAATGAAAACTGAGTACAAGTTCTTAAACCAAACAAGTTTTTTTGTGGTGGATCCCATTGAAAACTGAAAAAGAAAACAAAAAACACAATATTTTTCAGCTAACCAAACAGCCTCTAAATATCAAACTGGAGATTGGCATTTGCCAAGCATCTGAAATAAAGTCTTGAAATTGAATGCCTTTGCACCTAATAATATCAATGCATTTGCAAAAGAATTCTACCAGTACATATAACGACCAGCACAGAGTTTCTGACTGATGTACTTGGTCCGTACAATGTTTGGTTATTGGACCTGGTCCAGTCCCAACATTTGAATTATTTATGAAATCAACTCAAATTGATTCACTGAGTTTCTTCAATTCTGTCATTTTGTATGCATTTTGTTGTGGAAACTCATATAATCTCAAATGTTGATAAGTCATTCTGTTAGCTTTCTTTACCACTAGCCAGGAAGGGTCTGTTTGTGGTAACTTTATCTTGTCCTATAATTCTTACCTGTTTCTAGTTGTACTTGATAAAATCACTCCTCTTGGTTGAACTAGTGACCAGTGATATGGCCACATGAATGAATTCAAGTATGATGCGGTTCCATTAAAAACATGAGTGTTTCTGTTTGGTGTCAGTTAAAATGTTTTATGCTACTATAGTCTGTATTTAGATTTTGGTATTCCAGTTTCATGTTGATGCTACATGCCACCTATGTTTGGTATTATGCGTTTTTATACTATGGACTATTACACAAAAACCTCTACTGCTCTTTCTCTCTCTCTCTCTCTCTCCCCTCCCCCCCCTTTTGGGGGTGGGGGAAGAAGAAAGACACATTTAATAATAGAACATTTTCCTATTTGATGCAGATTCAAGCTGTTGTGAAGAAATATGACATTCTTTTTATAGCAGATGAGGTACTTTCTGTCTTTCTTATTTCCATTTATGTGATGAGCGTGGTATTCATTGTTTGTATTGTAATATATAAGGCTTGCTTTCTTCATGTTTGTTTATCTTAGGTAATTTGTGCGTTTGGAAGGCTGGGCACAATGTTTGGGTGTGACAAGTACAACATAAAACCAGACCTTGTGTCTCTTGCAAAGGTAGAGTTGGACTATAATTAAACTCATGGATTGCTTCTTCATCTCTTTTGATTACAAGCGTCTTCACATCTTGATACAAAGTACATTCTTCCTTGGTATGTGTTGAACTTTTCAGGCCCTTTCTTCTGCTTATTTGCCCATTGGAGCTGTGCTTGTGAGCCCTGAGATATCAGATGTCATACATTCTCAAAGCAGCAAACTTGGTAAGTTGGTTAACACTCCTAAATAAGTATCTTGAATTAATACTTATTTAGTATTCTAACCTGATATCCTTTCTCTCAGGAAATTTTTCTCATGGATTTACTTATTCTGGACACCCCGTATCTTGTGCAGTTGCAATTGAAGCTCTTAAGATCTACAAGTTTGTTCCTTTCTTCTTATGTCTGGAAAGTCTAAGAATAGAATTGCATGTCTAGGCTATAATTATTCAAACATAAAAGATCGTTTTTTTCTTTTTCTCAGAAAAATTGATTTCATGCTTGGTATAATGGCTGAACATATGAGTAATTCTTTAAGATATTTAAAGGCAAAAGACAAAAGTGTTAGCTGATTACTTATCACCTAATTTGCCCTGTTTAAAGGTTTAGTTCTTAATTCAGATTAGATACTGCAGTGGAAAGTCCTCTAAGATGGACCGAGTTACATCGGATGGAGTTCCATCTTGGTCATATAATTATCCTTAATGTTCCTCCAAGTGGTGGGTCATGACTTGTATATGCAGATATACTAGTGACATTTATCCACATATTTCTGGCTCAACAGTCCATAGTGATGCGAGAGCACAGCCAAAATATTTTAGAATTCATTTTTTAGATTTTTGTATTCATCTCATGGAAGATTGGATTTTTTTAAACTTCTAGATTTGAGTTCAGATAGTGATTATCTTTTAGGTAGGATTAGTTTTAGATTGGCTCCAGTTTTAGATAGAATTATATTTTATTCCTAAAAACTCTATAAAATGGTGCTAGATAGTTGCATTTTGTAAAGACGATTGATTAATGAAATTTCAAATTGGAGATTTTCCAAAATTTTGGGTGTTGATTCCTAACACCTTAGGTATTGATGCCTAAGTTTTTTTGCTTGGTGCTGATTCTAAGGGTTATCTTTTGATTTTCCGTTCTTTTAACTTTCCTCTTGATTGTCCTGTATCACATAGTGGTCAATGTCCCCAACCACACAGATTGTGGATTATATTTGGTAGTGAGTGAAAGTTATCTAACTTCTTTGCAGGGAAAGAAATATTGTTGAGCAAGTAAAGAGCATTTCCCCTAAATTTCAAGACGGATTAAAACCATTCTCAGACAGTCCCATAATTGGGGAGGTACATGTTGTATCTTGAGTATTTTAATGGTTTGTTCAATGTGAGAATTTATGAGATATTGACTTTGTATAGCTCATTTGATTCCGCAGATACGGGGAACTGGCTTAATACTTGGTACAGAGTTTGTAGATAACAAATCACCTAATGATCCGTTCCCTCCTGAGTGGGGCAAGTTCCATATTCCTTTTGTTTCATATAGTTGACTGTATGGATATATTTGGTTTTTGAGGGGGATAAATTGTTTAGACTTTGGCCACATAATTCTATATTGTTCCTATCGTCAACTAGATCAGAAGCATTTAGTTGATTTGAACATGAAATCTTTCTTGTGTGTGATGGTGCTCAGGACCTAACTGGAGTTTTGCATATATGGTTGAGATAGACTAGCGTGCATCTGTTTTGTTTTGCCTAATATTTCTTTTATCCCCCTAATATAGTACTCTTTGATGTTGCATATCTCAGGGATAGGCGCTTATTTTGGAGCACAGTGTGAGAAGCATGGAATGTTAGTACGTGTGGCAGGAGACAATATAATGATGTCTCCTCCATTTATTATTACCCCGAAAGAAATTGATGAGGTAGGATCCAGAACTTTTGTTGATCTTATTAGACTATTTATAAGAAATGAGGAAAGTAATATATTTATGCTAATTTAAGACTGATTTAGAGAGAGAAGCAAGTTTACTAATGGTCATGGACCACTTAGGTTTTAAAAGTGAAATGTTAGGCCAGGCATTTTGTCCCCTGTAAGGCAAGGTGTAAGCATCAAAGTGAGAAGTGTAAGCATTCCAAATTTTAATTTTTAAACAAATTAAAGAAGGTATTAAAAATAGGAAAATTTTTTGCTCCAAACATGTTTGGAGCCTTGGGCTCCAACTACCAATAGGAAGATAATACGTGTAAGCATTTGACTCAGTTGGTCGGTTAAGTTAGTCGTGTGCATTGCACTTGACAAGGACTGTTGATGTCATTTTCTTATTGGTGGTTAGATTCAAACTTTGTCTTTAAAAATATATTAAAATGGTAAATAGTTAATAAATTATAAATATCAGCACAAGCATTAATTTATTTAGACAATAAGCAATACTAATACTACAAAATGAACACCATGGATAACTTGATCAAGAATACATTTAAATGTTATCTTGTTCTAAAGATGGTTCACCAGAAATAAAACTGACACAAAAAATTGATATATATTATTAACAGGTGTATAATTAAGAAGTTTAGAAGATTTGTTCTTGTGGTTTAAGAATTTTCTAAAATTTTTTGTGGTCCCACTTGGTTTATATGATTTTCAAGCAAAACTATGGATATACTTAGTTATATATATATATTGTTATTTCAAACTAAGATGAGACAAACTGTGGCACCTCCCCGATTATCAGCTGATAGAGCTAAAGACTGGAGGAAGCCAATAGAGATACGATCAGTAGCATCAGAAGCCCACTGGGCTAGGTTATGAGCCATGCTTCTAGTGCATCTTGGAATTCCAATAATATTGCTAAAGTTTTCCTAAACAACTATTTTTTTCACTTTTCACTGTTCACTTTTTAATATATATATATATATATATATATATATATATATTCTGCAGTTGCTGAGTAGCCATTGCATTGCGACACATATTGCCTGTTTTCTTACATAAGACTTGTAGAAATTGGCGATTAATAAAGATTTCCATAGATAAAAAAAAAAGGAAAATTCATCTATGGATTATGTAAAATGCATATTCAATAACAAGTCTATATACTCAACAAATTTCACATTTTTTTTCATAAATGCTAAGGTAGGTTGTGATTGGTGTACAATAAAAATGATATCAATGTGAAAGTGATGCAGCACTAATCACTATATATTGCATCAAATGTTGTGAACAACATTGTGAAATTTGTTGTATCTGTAGCATTATTGCAAATTCTTCTTCTTAAGAGTTTGTATAAAGTGCATTATTTTTGAAGAAATGCTAATTTTACCGCAATCCACTGATGGGGGG
The DNA here is from genome assembly GCA_028535165.1 of Quercus tomentella. Lineage (NCBI taxonomy): Eukaryota > Viridiplantae > Streptophyta > Magnoliopsida > Fagales > Fagaceae > Quercus > Quercus tomentella. The sequence goes on along the minus strand of JAPQVY010000156.1, from coordinate 56,035,695 downwards.
TTTGGAGCCTCTTGTTCATTAAATCCTTAAGTTCTAAATTTCAATCATTTTCAGTTAATAAGCATTTACGGGAAAGCATTGAAGGCTACTGAAGAGAGGGTGAAGGAGCTCAAGTCTCAGCAGAAATAGACTGTGGCTGCCTGACAATGACGAAAATCATCTAGCTTCATGTAAAACAGAAGAATCTATGTGCTATTATGACTTGTAACTAAATAAAGTATCTGATTCGTCATGCCTTGTGGTAATTTATCTCAGATTTTTCCACTTCAACTTTTTCTTCCCTAAAATAGTGGTTTTCCAGATTAAGGTAATGGATCAGATGGCTGGGAAGATAATGTCTATAGCATATGTACGGTAAAGATGGTAACCATAACATGGAGTGAGAGTTATTTGTCAAAAACAAGAAGGTCCATAGAGAATAAATTGAGTTTGCCAAAGATTTTGTGATAAGAATTGAATTTAGCAGCCCATTTCCAAAACTAACGAAGCAATGACATTTGCTCCACTCTGCTCATCAAAATCTATAACTACATATAAAAACGGAGGATTACTCCTGCACTTTATTTTTTCTTCTCTTTTTTTCTTTGAAACAGCTTAGTTGCTGTTATGAATTCCCACAGTTACACCCTCTTAATCACACGTTTTCTCTTCTTCAATTAAACTGTTAACCATACACTCTCCATTCAACCTTATCTTCTTCACAGAAATGTTAGTTTCTGCAGAGTGCAGGCTCTATGTACTTTTTGCTCACTAAACCTAAGCCCTCATGGCTCAATCCCATACACGAAGAATTATTTATTTTCTTATTTACGGGGGTAGAAAAGCCGAAAAGGGGGTATTATTTATATATAGCTTCTGTACAAAATTACCCGTAACTTTTATTTTTTTTTTAATTAAATTTTTTTTATAGAGTTTTAATTTATGGCGTTCGCTTCTGATGATAGTTCTTTATCATCAAGCGAAAATACCAATCAGTTTTTGGTATAGGCAGGAATTGAACCCTAGTTCTCTTATTTCACCATCAGAGATTTTATTAGTTGAGTTAATTAGAACCTACCACGGAATATAACCTAAGAGTCCATTTGGTTGGAGGGGTGGAAAAGTGGGAGGATAGAAAATGGTGGGAGGATGGAAAAGTTGGAAGATAGAAAAATTTTTAATTTCTCTCATTTTTGTTTGGTTGGGAGTGGAAAAATGGAGGGATGGAAAAAATGAGTTTGAATAAATTTACTTATATACCTTTGTTAAAGAATGATGCCCAATTAAAACAAAAAAGTGACAAATAACCAAAAAAAAAAAAAAAAAAAAAAGAGCAATCACCCAAATTTATTAAAAAAATAAAAAGCATGTCTAAAAAAAAAATCACATCTAGTTATATAAAAAAAGGCAACTATCACGCCTAAGACCTAGAAAATCAAAAAGAAAAAAAAAAAAGAGGCAACTATTATGCCCAGGCCCTAAAAAATCAAAAGAAAAAAGAAAAAGAAAAAAAAGAGGCGACGTTACTACCTAGAGAAAAAAAGAGAGGCAATGTTATTGTCCACGTGTACTTGCACATGGGCATTTTTTTCAATCAAGAATAAATGCATCCCCACCTAGTTTTCTCCCCATTTTGGGGAGAAAACATTTTGGTGGGCTCACACCTACCAAAAGTATTTTCTCTCCTTTTTATTTTTTAATTTTTTTATCCTCCCATCCTCCCTAAAATCTACCCAACCAAACACATCCCAAGTGTTCTCATTTTCATCAAATCCCATACAAAACAGTTAAACAAAAGATGGGCATCTATTCCTTTTAAAAAAAGAAAAAGAAAAAGAAAAAAAGTAGATTATGGGCATCTATCAAATTCTTCTACGCTGCTCGTTTGCTCTTGTCCCTTCTTTGCTCATTTTCATCAAATCCCATACAAAACAGTTAAACAAAAGATGGGCACCTATCAAATTCTTCTATGCTGCTCATTTGCTCTTGTCCCCTCTTTGTTAGTCCATTTGCACATCCGTTGGTGTACGGTGAACGGATCCACCAGCCCATTGTTTGAGGGCCTACAGGCCGTGGATCGTATGTGGGCCATACCATTGGCCCAACCCATACTGTTAAGCCCGGGGATATCCCGGTAACTATTACAACCTCGGGGTCCAGTGTTGCTTGGAGCCTGTCTCTAATATATCTTAGTAGTGCCTTAGGAGAGATCGCTTACTGAGCAATATCTGGCGTCAGTCGCAAGTTCCAAAGCTGGCATTCCTGTTCCTAAAGTAGGACCCCCTTTTTGTCAGGAATAATCACGAAGGGCCCCCACTTGCACTAGAAGCCATTCTATGCAATCATGACAAACCCACTAAGCAAGCTTATAAATAGAGCAAAAGAGGAGGGAAATGAGGTTGGACATTTTTTGTGTGGAGAGAGAGAGAGAGAGAGAGAGAGAGAGAACTGAGAAAGAAAAAGAGCTGACTCAGGAAACCCCAGGGAATTGTCAACAAGGTAGAAGAATTACGTTTCTAGGAACTTCCCATTGTAGGATATCCATAACCCACACAATAACAAATAGATTGTGAGCACAGCCTGGTAAACAGCCCATTAACAGAGTTGTACATGCCACAATTGGCGCCGCCTGTGGGAATCTCCTACTCAGCTAAAGGTCTAGGTGAAATATGCTACCTTGGAATGGGGGAGATCGGCATTTGTCGAGTTCTGTGGGTAGTCGTTCTGGGGGCTTATCTCGAGGCTTGAGGAGACACGAAAGAAAGCAGAGAAGGGACCAGGATCACATGCATGAAGAACAAGCAAGAGGGTAGGATTCAGGGGAAAGGTTCTTCACAGGGGTATAGATCAGCCTCTTACATCCCTAAGCAAGTGATCAAAGGAAAGGATCGTGAGTTGGAGCACCTACGCAGGCAAGTCAGAGAGTTGGAGTTAGAAGTACGGGGAAGGCATCGTAGAAGGAACCGTGATGAATCTACTGATGATTCTTACCACACGAGAGAAAGCAGGAGAGAGTCCTCTCTCACCAAGGTAGTTCGCATTGATCAAGAGAAAGATTGAGCGAGATCATCGGGCAACACTCGGAACCAAACAACCAACATGAGCATCACAGCGCTACAATGGACGCGATGAGTCGAGCACTATGGAGAGCCACTCGGTCGCCATTTTCTGACGAAATTGAGTGTACTAAAATGCCGAGGAATTTTAACTGCCCATCGTTCATCTTATTTGACAGTAAGATGGACCCTGTCGAGCATGTCAGCCATTACATCTAGATGATGTCATTGTATAGTCAGAATGATGACTTATGTTAAGGGGTGTCCAACCAGACCTGGTACTCGCCCAACCCGGCCGATTTGGCCCGAGAACCGGCTGACCCGACGCCGGTGACGGTCGACGACGGATCCCCGATCCCAAAATCCGAGTCCGGCAAGTCGGTTGACAGGTTAGAGCAGGGAAAACCGATTTCAATCGACCCGACCGGAAAACACACCGGAAAAGCTTTCTCCGCCGATTGAAGTAGTTCGCCGGTATGATTTTGTCCGATCTGTCGAGATCTAGCGAGATCTCGTCGAGATCTGGCCTGATCTCGTCGAGATCTAGTCGGATCTCTTCGAGATCGGGCCTGATCTCGTTGAGATCTACCAAGATCTCTTCAAGTTCGGCCTAATCTCGTTGAGATCAGCCAAGCTCTCTTTGAAATCCGGTCAGATCCAGCAAAAATAATCAGATTTCGGCAAAAATCCGACGCGATTCGCACAATCCGAGCCCGACCGGAAACTAACCGGAAAACTTTGACGTCCGACCACCCAAACCGTTACCGTCGGCGGTTGGCGGCGGATCCATGTGTAGGAGACACGAAGTGATTGGGTCGATTCCGGGTTGGGCACAAAACCGACCCGGACCGACCCGTGGACAGCCCTACTTATGTTCAAGGTGTTTCCTTCCAATTTCAGGCCTACTGCTTTGAGGTGGTTTAATGAGTTGAAGAAGGGATCATTCCACAGCTTTGGGGAGCTAATTCAGGAGTTCGGGGCTCGATTCATGACTTGTAGTTGGGTACCCTAGCCTATTGATGCATTGCTGTCCATAAAGATAGGGGCGGGAGAAACTCTTTGAAATTATGCTAATCGATATTGGGAGTTGTATAATGAAATTGGGAGAGGTAATGAGAAGGTGGCCGCCAGTACTTTTAGGCTAGGACTTCCCCAGGATTTTAAGCTATGAGATTCGTTAACCATGCGACCCCTTTAAAGTATGCACTAGCTTATGAGGTGAATTGAAGAGCATAAGAGGCTGGAAGATGATCGGCAACAAAGTAAGGGTAAGGCTCCTGCCATTTCACACTATGCAAAGGATTCAAGTCTTGGGGGTTTTCATTCGAGTCCAAGGAGAGAAGTTAGAATTCAGGAGCCTAGTACCCGAACTAGGGAGATCAATGTAATGTTCAAAGAACCCGTTCATAAGATTTTGGAACGGATTAAAAATGAATCATATTTTCGATGGACAAGCAAGATGGGGGGGTGACCCAACAAGGAGAAATCATAATTTATATTGTACATATCACTGAGAAAATGGGCACACAACCAAGCAATGCAGGGTATTCAAGGATCATTTGGAACAGCTCGTGAAAGCTGGGCATTTGAAGGAGTTCGTAGTTGCACCGGAAGGCAATATAGTAGGGTAGACCTCAAGGAACCAAGGGAACACGCTCCGACCACCATTGGGGGTTATAGAAGTTATACATGCGGCTTCAATTGGCATAAGTTTGAGCTGACACAAGGGGATCCTGAGTGTGATTTTAGTAAAGGATACCAAGGACAATGATCAGCCAGGAAAGAGGCTGAGATTGAGCAGGGAGCCGATTGAATTTGGAGATGAAGATTTGGAAGGAGCAACTCAGCCATATGATGATTCCCTCGTAGTCACCTCTAGAATTGGGGGTTTTGTAGTGAAGAAAGTGTTAATAAACAAAGGAAGTGAGGCTGAAGTGATGTACCCTGATCTTTATAAGGGGTTAGGTAAGCCCGAGGACTTATCTAAGTATGACACGCCCTTGGTAGGATTTGATGGAAAAGTGGTAATCCCTAAAGGGTGGATTTCATTACTTGTTAATACTGAAGGAAAGGAGGTGGTGGTGAACTTCATTGTAGTAAATGCTTTCTCACCTTACACTGCGATTCTCAGGTGACTATGGATCCATGCTATGGGAGTTGTGCCGTCTACCTTGCATGTGAAGGTGAAGCTTCATACTGAAGGTGGAATTGCCATAGTGAGGGGAGATCAGCAGGTTGCAAGACAGTGTTTAGTAACAGCCATCAATCATGAGATCAAGCAGAAGGAGCTCGCCGAGTAGGACCTACCATAGCAATTACAGGAGCCCATGGAGGGTAAGGGGGTTGATAGTGCCGAGGATCTCATTAAGGTTAGGATACTTCCCTATGAAAATAAATGTTTCAAGGTAGGCAAGAGTATGTCTCAAGAAGATCTGGTGGCCATATTGTTGACTCTGGTACAAAATTTAGATGTGTTTGCTTGGAGCTCATACGAGGTTCCTGGGGTAGACCCTGAGTTCATTACTCATAAACTAAATGTGGATTCGTTGTTCCCTCCCAAGAAGCAGAAGCCAAGGAGGTCAGCTAAGTAACATGTTGAGGTCGTGAAGAAGGAGGTAGCAAGACTAAAATAAGCTGGGGCTATTAGGGAGGTATTTTTCTCGGAATGGTTATCAAACACCATGGTGGTTAAAAAAAAGAATGGTAAGTGGTGGGTTTGCGTCGATTTTATTGATCTTAATCGAGCATGTCCTAAAGACTCCTTTCTTGTGCTGAAGATTGATCAGTTAGTTGATGCGATGTGCGGTCATCCGAGGATGAGCTTCTTGGATGCATTCCAAGGTTATCACCAGATTGTGCTGGCAGCCGAGGACCAGGAAAAGACATCCTTTATAACCCCAGAGGGCAATTATCACTACACAGTGATGCCCTTCAAACTTAAGAATGCAAGGGTCACTTATCAGAGGATGATGATGAGGATGTTTAGAGATAAGATTGGGAGCATAGTGGAGGTGTATACAGATGACATGGTAGTTAAGAGTCGGGAGAACCAAAGGCATGTGAAGGATTTGGAGGAAACGATTAAGATACTTAGATAGCATAAGTTACGCCTCAACGCTGGAAAATATGCCTTTGGAGTGGGGGCTGGGAAATTTCTGGGATACATGATTACAAATTGAGGAATAGAGGTGAATCTTGACCAGATAAGTGCCATTGAGCATCTCAGGTCACCGAGCAACTCGAAAGATGTACAAAAATTGACCGGGATGATAGCCACTTTGAACCGTTTCGTATCAAAGTCAGTGGACAGATGTCGACCTTTTTATCAGCTATTGAAGAAGTGGAAATGATTTCAATGGACTGAGGAGTGCAATGAAGCATTTTGGGACTTAAAGAAGTATTTGGTTAGTCCACCGATCCTATCTTGCCCAGATTTGGGGGAGGACTTGTATATGTATCTTGTCGTTTTTGAATATGCTGTGAGTGCGGTCTTGTTGAAGAATCAGGAGGGGGTGCAGAGGCTGATCTATTATATCAACAAGACGTTGGTCAACGTAGAAACCTAGTATTTGCCATTGGAAAAGCTGGTGCTAGCATTAGTCCATGCTACCAGGAAACTGCCCCATTATTTCCAGGTGCATATTGTGTACGTACTAATAGAATATCCATTGCAATCTTTGCTAAAAGATTTGATTTTACAGGAAGGATAGTGAAGTAGGGCACGAGGCTCGGATCATTTAATAACAGGTACAGACCAAGGAACTTGGTTAAAGGGCAAGTGCTTGCAGATTTTGTCGCAAAATTCACCTTAGTGGAGAAGAGCCCGAGTGGGGTTCTATAATATTGTTATCCAACCGTGGAGGGTATTCGTTGACGGGGCATATAATGCTCGGGGTGTGGGGATTGGCATTGTAATTATGTCACCGGAGGGGGTGAAGTTGGAGCACTGTTTAAGATTGGGTTTCCAGGCATTGAATAACGAAGTTGAGTATGAAGTGCTAATTGTAGGGCTTAAAGCTGTAAAACTTGAGGCGAAAGATGTAGAGATCTATTCAGATTCTTGGTTAGTGGTGAGTCAGGTTGATGGAAGTTTTGAGGCTAAGGATTCTTGGATGGTTGAATATTTGAAACTGGTAGGTTAGCTGATGAGTGAATTCCAGAAGGCAAGAGTGGTTCAGGTTTCTTGAGGGCAAAACAGGTATGCTGATTCTTTGGCAATGCTGGCCTTATCCATGGATGACTACATTCCCCAATTAATTATAGTAGAAGTGTTGAGCAAGCCAAGCATTGAGTAGCATGTGGGAGTTTTTGTAGTGACATCACTTGGGCCAAGCTAGATGGATCCGATCATAGAATTTCTGGCTGAGGATGTGTTGTCGAACGAGACCAAAGAGGCTGAGAAGATACGAAAGGTTGCTGCACGGTTCTAGTTGTCCCAAAACCAAAGGTTGTACAGGAGGTCATATGGTGGGCCCTACTTGTTATGCCTCCACCCATCAAGGGTTAATGATCTCCTGATCGAGCTACATGATGGAATATGTGGGAGTCACGTAGGGGGTCGCTCTTTAGCACACTGAGTAATGACCCAAGGATTCTGGTGGCCAAGGATGCAGAGGGATGCGGCCGAGTACATAAAAAGTTGCAAGTAATGCCAGAAATTTGCCCCGATCATACATCAGTTGGGTGGAAATTTAAATCCAATAAATAGTCCATTGCCCTTTGCCCGACGGGGTTTAGACATCATCAGACCATTTCCTCGAGCAACTAGCAACAGAAGATTTGTGCTAGTAGCAGTTGATTATTTTACCAAGTGGGTTGAAGCTGAAGCCTTGGAAAATATCTGAGATGTTGATGTAAAGAAATTTGTTTGGAAAAATAGAGTTATGAGGTTCGGGGTACCAGAATCACTGGTGTCGGATAATGGATTACAGTTTGATAGCAAAGTTTTTTGGAAGTACTGCAGTGACCTCGGGATCAAGAATAGGTACTTAACCCTTGCATACCCTTAGAGTAATGGCTAAGCCGAGGCGACGAACAAGGCAATTGTGAGTGGGTTGAAGAAAAGGTTGGAGGGAGCAAAGGGTAAGTGGACTAAAGAATTGCTGAACCTACTGTGGGCTCACTAACCAAGTCCGTGAAGATCTACCTGTGAAACTACTTTCTCCATGACCTATGGGACAGAGGCAGTAATCCCCATGGAGATAAGCATGTCCAGTATGAGGGTCTCAAGTTTTTCTCCAGATAGCAACAATGAGTTAATGACATAACAGTTGGATCTATTGGAAGAATACCGAGAGATTGCTACTGTTTGGCTGGCAGATTATCAACAGAAGATGGACCAAAGGTATGATAAGAATGTGAGAGCAAGGGAGTTTAGTGTAGGGGACTTAGTGCTGCGCAGAGTGGTGGGAACTACTAAGGACCTGAATGCGGGAAAGTTGGCTTCGAACTAGGAGGGACCGTACAGAGTCACTACAATAATTGGGGCTAGGGCTTACTACTTGGAAGATAGGGAAGAAATACCACTTCCTTGACCTTGGAACGTGCAGAATTTGAAAAGATACTACCATTAAGCATGATAGACATGAAGAAGTGCTTGTTCTATAATTTACTCGACTACTATTTGTATATCTATAATACCGTATCTTTATATATTAAAATCTGCCTCTACTTTGAATTACTTTAAGGACAGAAGCCTAGCCTTGGCAGGAATTTCATGTGCAGCGGTAGAAGGAGCAGGTGTTGCAAATACTACATCGGCCCCATAAAAAAAAGCCCTCCATGGGTACGCCCATGGAGGCAGAGATCTCCTCGGCAGTAGGACGATATACGGAGAGAGGTTTGGGCTCCTCTTAAAAAAATATATATATATATATATATATATATATATACATATAAATACGTATGTGAAGACCAAAGGAATTGTTAACTACATGAGACCAACAAAAAAATGTGGCAGAGGAAGCACGTGCAAAGAAAAGAAAGGGAAGAGAAGAAAAGAGATATACCTCAGACTCGGGCTCATCAAGTAGAATGGGACGGGTGACCGACGTGTCCTCCTTGTGCTTAGACAAAAAAAAAAAGGGGGAACAAAAGACAGAGTTAAAAAAAAAAAAGGGGAGTCAGCAAGGTTAGCCACAAGAAAGTCAAAAGGTATTTTAAAGATAACTTACCCTCTGCTCAACAGCAAGCACGGGATGAGGGGTCGTCTTTCTTTTACTGCCTCCTGTCCTGCTGGCAAGGGGAGCATCTGTAGGTGGCAATGGAGTAGCAGGCTTGGATTTACTGGCAGATTTAAGCTTGGCAGGACCTTTCTTACTTGGTGCAGAAATGTTTGTCACTTTAACCTTTTTCTCCCAACCTGGAGGATAATCGCCAGTGTGCCAATACCACCCTTCTTTCTCCTCATCCCTTTCGAAGATGGCTAACTGGTTCTGTTTCCTGGCATATGCTAACGCAGACTTGGAAGGCAGGAGCAATCGAGGGTTAGCCGAAATGACCATACTAAAGCCCATCAGGGGGAATAAGAGAGAAACCGCGGCTACCCACCAGCTCTTTCTCGAACGAAGTCATCACCGCTTGCCAATACTCGTGCATGGGAGGAGTGCAAAGGCCCTCCCTTAGTGAACCTGGAACAGTAACTGCACTGAAACGCTGCCTCCAGAATTCAAAGGCAGTATGCCGCAGAAAGGGACGAACCGAAGTAGGAGACTCCACAAGGAAGGAAATATCATCAAGAATGTCCTGATCTAACCCAAACTGTCTTCTTACTCGGTTAGCAGGATAGTGAACGAACCTGATGACTTCATCGGCTAAGTAAGGCAACCATCCGGCATTTGTGGCCGCCAAATAAGTGATCCCTGTTTTATCAAAACCAGCCAAGGGAGTAGTGGTCCCAACAGTATCAATGAACAAACCCATTGCAGAATCTATGCATGTATAATTCGCACCCAAATTTCTATAAGCCTTCCAAGAAAAACTAACACCTTCATCAAAAGACTCAACAACAGAATAACCAATAGGCTTCAAGCCAGACCAACGGAAGGCCAGCGGAAAATCAGACTCAAATTTGCCGCAGAAATCAGTAATTACCCTCGGGCATGAGTGGTACTTCTCTCTAGCAAAGCGAGCAGGTCTACACTTTGCCAAATATTGGGCACAATGCTCGAATAACAACTGCTGCAGAATAGTACAGTGGAAGGAGGAGGTAACTATGTGACAGGATCCCGCCTGACTTTTGTCACTTCGCAGGATGTCTAACTGGACATATAGATGCCCCAAGAACATAGGGGCCAACGGCAAGCTCACCCCGGCAGATATTTTGATGGCTAAACGAAAGTATAAGGGCTTTATGGCATAGTGGGGGTGGGACCCAAAAACAAATTTACAAAGCCAAAACGCAACAAAAGCCGCACGGCGGGCAGCTACAGAAAATTTAGAAGAAGAACTAACCTAATATGACAGTTTGGCATTCCCGGCCATCCTTTTCTTCAATTCGGTCTCAATAGCCTCTTCTTCCGGAGAAAATTCTAGAGTGGCAGGATCGGCATTGCCAAGGATGGGCAGGAGTAACTAATTGGCCACGTCTTCAAGGGTAACGGTGAGTTCGCCGCAGGAGAAAAAGAAGGTATGGGTGGTGGTACACCACCGTTGGACCAAGTGGCGAAGGTTGTAGAAGTCCCAGAAGTTGGATAAGCAGTGAGATGAAACGATGGCTTTCAGAACACTGGCTCGTTGCAATAACCCCATGAAACCCACATCAGATAACTCATTATCTACCCATTCTCTCCAACCTAAGGCAGTACCCGACCCAAATTTGAAATGGATGGGCACGGGAAGTGAAATGCCTTGGCGAATGGCTAGATCGGGGATCGAGGAGGCCAACGGGGTGTATTATTTAATTATATAAGTTTATACATTAACAGGCATTATAACCTTCAAGGGACATTTTACTCGTCTCGAGGTTTTCCATGTCCCATACAAAAGGTACATATACAAAAGCGGGACAGGCATCATAGATTTTCAAAAGGTCCTATTGTTGATTCCCCCTTTTTGCTAGAGCATTTGCACAGCCATTAGCTTCGCGGAATATGTGGTACATCTGAACGGTCCAGTCGCGCTCCATAAGGTTCACGCAATCACAGATTAGTGGAGTAGCATCTGGTGAGATATTATCATTAATGGTTAACTAGGAAAGAACTATCATGGAATCAATTTCAAGATGAATAAACTTAAAACCCAAATCCCATGCCAAAATAAGACCCTGGTGAACAGCTCCCAATTTAGCTATATTATTAGAAGCAATACCCATGTTTAAAGAAAAACCCGAGATCCATGCATCTGAATTATTACATAACAAACCTCCTGCCCCAGCCAATCTAGGATTTCCTAAAGAATTGCCATCCGTATTTAATTTTATAAAAGGCTCTAGTGGGGCAATCCATTTGATAGTCATAGGAATATTAATTTTAGTTGTCTTAGCGGGGCAAGCTAAATAATAATATTCTGTAGCTAATTGAACTGTTTTGTGGACAATTTGAGGTTGGGAGCTAGATTGGTTGTTAAATATATGCTTATTCTTAGATAGCCATAGTTTCCAATAGAGGAAGGGAAAGTAAATCTTCCAAGGAAGCTGATGATGTAGGATAAAAGTATCCAAAGTAGCGTTTGTTTAAAGCCAGGTTTGAAGTGGTAGTTGAAAAAAAGAGAGAGGAAAAACACCCAGAGACTGATACCAGATTAGTTTAGCCCAAAGGCAATCTCTTAAGATATGGATAGTGGTTTCAGGAGAATTACACCAAGGGCATCGATCATCAATATCTGGGAGGGAAAATGCTAGATAGTGGCGAGTAGGTAACTGATTGCGCAAGGCTTTCCAAAAGAAAATTTGGAGTTTCTTGGGGCATTGGAGTTTTCATATCCAATGCCGCAGAGATTTATTAAAAGGAACTTGAGCTTGCTGGTATAAAAATATCAATTTTTCTTGATTTTTTTTAAAAAATAATTGTTTCTCTTTTTTCACATACAATAACCACCATCCACTCTCTTCCTTTAGCCTCGGAATACGTTAAGAAATAATAAAAATTATATGCAAAGTGATAGTGTTAGTGTAAATATACACGATTACTGTAACAATTTTACAAATTTACACATTTTAAGCTTGATTGGCATGGATGATTTTGGGGGTTGAATGTTTAAAATTGATACATTTTTTATTTTTTTTCTATTTTGCATTGATAGATGCAAATACTCTTAGATATATATATATATATATATATATATATATATATATATATATATATATATATTTAAAGGAGAAAGTTTAGTTACAAAATTGATTGTAGCCTAAGGTTACAACCTTACTCAATATCTTTTTATTGGGGATGAATTTTGACAAATTTACCGTTGGATTACATTTTCTTTTTATATCCTTCATGCTTGCAAAATTTCTATAAAAATAAAGATCAATAATGATGTCATTAATAAATAGTTTAAATTGCAAGTTTTTGTAGTTTAAAATTATGCATAAAATATAAACTTATAGATCATATAGTAAATAATATCTAATTGGCACAAAATTTGATGTGTATTAAGAACATCAAATACATACAATTCAACGGTTATATTTCAAAATATGTAGTAATGTGAATAATATTGAGTAAGGTTGTAACCTTAGGCACAATTAGTTTTGTAACTAAGCTAAAAAAAAAAAAAAAAAAAACCCTCTAACGACATCATTTTTTTCATGTATTTTTAAACTAAAACACAATTTTATATATGTGTGTGTGTGTTAATTTATAAATGTCAAAAATAACATTTGGATTTCTACATTTTGAGGTTATAGTCAATAACAGTTAATTTCGTCTATGTTATTTTCAACTTGCGATCTATTTGATCCCTACAACACTCACTGATGAAAAATATTTACGTGACTAACGGATTTCACAATTGGCATACATAAGGCTTATGTGGCTACTAGATAAAAAAAAAAAAATGCCATGTTATATTTAAATTTTAAAAAAAAAATTCTCAATTTTTTTAAAGATATTTTTTTTTCAGTATTCTAGTTCTTAATCAAGTTAATCTCATTTCTTTCTCAAAAAAAAAAAAAGAAAAAAAAGAAAAGAAAAAAGAAGAAGAAGAAGAAGAAGTTAATCTCATTTCCCTCCCTCATTTAATATCTCAATTTGTTTTCATTTCAAATTGAAATTGTTCTACAACATTTTGTGTATAGATCCGAAATTGTTGAAGGGGTGGACTTTGGACTCCTTTGATCTTTATCCATTACTATTTCTTAATCTTATTAAGAACACACAAGTAAGAAAAGGGGAAAAACTCAAATGAAACGCAAAGCCAACATGCATTGTACTTAAAAACAAAACCTCTCCCCTTGCAGTCTCAAACTTAAAAACACACACACAGCCAAAACCCAAGTTCATATACTACAAAATGAACACCATGGATAATTTGATCAAGAACACATTTAAATGGTATCCTGTTCTAAGATGGTTCACCATAAATAAAACTGACACAAAATATTGATATATCATATCAATAGGTGTATAATTAAGAAGTTTAGAAGATTAGTTCTTGTGGTTTAAGAATTATGATGTCAAAAATCGTCAGTAAGTCACATAGTCCTCACGTACTCTAGACAACACCTCCGAAACAGAAACAAAGAAGACCTTGTAGAGAGTACCGGTGTGGTACCGGCCAAATACCCTCCGATGGTCAAGTTAGAGAACTTTCACAACTTTAGAGTGCTAGAGCTGGGATAAATTATGCATACCTTGGTTTGTGAGGGCTTTGGGATTTTTATAGTAGCGTAGAGTTGACATTCGTTTTCTTGGCGAAGAGGGTCTTTCCTTATAGGGAAGATCCTTATCAATACATGTATCTTGCGGGATCCTTTCCTTGTAAGAATCCTCTTGTTTAGGGTTAACTATGGAGCGCAAGATGTTTCCTTATATACATATTCGTGGGGGCTAAGCAAGGCCACGTTGGACCCCTCAAAGGCCTCTTTTTCCCTGTCAGCTTCCTTGTCGTCTCATACAAACGTCGTCAGGCGTTGAGATAGAGTCGTCAACTTATGATATCGTTGTCAACTTATGATATCGTTGTTTTCGTCTCTGAATGAACAAAAGCAGACGGGTTCATTGGCACCATCGGCTTCCTCATACATGGATGAGTTTATCCTTGAAAAAGCACCCTTTCAGCTGCCCCCTACTCCATGGCTCTGTCAGCTTTAGCTGACGGGTTATGGAGTTTAATTTGCATCTTTTCTATTATTTATTTATTCATTCAGAAAGAGGGGCGTTCATTAATGGTTCCTCGAGTAGCTATCATTAAATGCTGGGATACACGGCACAAGCTGGTTGGCCTCGTTTTTTGGACAAAAGCATCGCTTTGTTGCCCGTGTATGTTCGTTCTATAAATATCTCCTCTCCTCTCATTGTTTCCTCATTTCATCTTTGCAAACCTTAAGACTTCATCAAGTCTTCCCTTTCAAATTTTCAAAGAACAGATGAGTCCTCACAAGTGTATCCTAATCCTGAAGTTACATTAAGTTACCAATTCAACCTACCATTCCCATTTGATGCCTACCAGTCTTCCACCTACCATTCTCATTTGGTGCCAAACATTCTCATCTACCATTCCCACCAAAATATTCTTATCCACCATTCTTATCTAACATACCCATCTACCATTCTTCGTCTCCCCATAATAAATAAAAGGTTCAGATTCATTGAAGCTTATCAAGAAAAATATGAATCATGAAATGCATATCTGCTTTTTTCAAATCTTTAAATCCTCCTTCTCATAGTCATTTCTCGCTATAGCTTCATCATTCTCAACACCTAGCATCCACTATTGCTTCATAATCAGCTTGAACCCAATCTTCTCATGGTTCAGTAGAAACCCTTCTCACCACATCATTGTAATTTTCAGATCCAAACAAATTTCGTTTCCCCACTTAATGACCCCATTTGTCCATAAAACTTCATATAACCTAGCCCACATCATAATCTCGTGCAACCTCGAATTACCTAGTTAAGAGACCTAAGTCCAACAGAAACACCTGTTTCTGAGCTCTGGGAGCCTCCTAACTACTTTGAGATTGTTTAGTCTTCTAGGAGAAGCAGCGGTTCGAAACTAACAGCAACTTGGCTGGATTCTAAAACCAGAATCACAAGTTAGCTCCATCTTTCATTTTTGGGCTTTTCCGACATACCGCAAAACCATTACTTCATTTGTCTCAACCGACCTCTCAACTTTGTTCATATCTTTGAACAGGTATCATTAGGTAGGGGCTGTAAATATGTTAGGGTATCATACAATTTTTCTCTCATCCAACACTCATAGCAACCTCGAAGGTCCTAGCTCATCAGAAATTAGCAACATGGTTCAATTTGGATCCTCCACAATTATTAGCCTCTAGTATTGGTCAATGAAAGATGTGTTTCCACCAAAGCCTCATTCTATGTTGCCACTAGCTCGAGACACAAAGGTCATCATTGTTGATACTTTAGAACACATTTTTCTTGAACTACTCCAACTTAAATTTTTCTTGAAGTATTTCACGAAGTATGCTTCTGAAATTACATAAACTTAACCTCCGTTGGCATGGTCCCATCATGCACGCACATTCTATGACTTGCTGCCAGACTCCACTCAACATGCAATTAGTCCTATACTCCAAAATATACTCCCTAGAAACCTCTTTACCAGAAACCCCTCGACATACTGGGCCATCTCCATGGTTTCGTATGTTTCACACAGTCACCATCTCCGTTTCATCTCCATCTTCTTCCCTTCACAATCACCACCAACCCACGTTCTTCTAAAATTACCTCAACTTAACTTTGGAGATACAATAATGCATGCGCACTCAACCACTTTCCCACACATCCCTTCCATAATCCAAAGTATATTTTTCTGAAATTACTTCACCTGGGATTCTCAAAAGTACAAGGCCAGCCCTATAACTCTGTATGTTGTACCCAGGCAACATCCTCGCTTCATCGCCATCTTCTACACAATTTGATTGCCGCCAACAATCCAAAATATTCTGCTGAAATTACCTCAACTTAACCTATGCTGATATGATTCAATCAGGCAAGTACATCTAGCTACTTGCAAATAACTTTCAACCTCACCAACCCATTCCAAATACCATGGAACACTCTTTTGAAATTACTTCAACTTAACCTCTATTGACATGGCCTAGTCACACAGGTACATTCGACCACTTGCTAACCACCTTTTGGTCTCATCAAAACCTTTCATATGTGTGAGAGACTACGAAAATCAGGTGCTCTCAAAAAAAATATTTGGGTGTTTTAAGGCACCTCTCTTTTTGGGTAAGTGGTGTGGAGTCGCCACTTATTTTATTTATACAAAAAAAAAAAAAAGAAAAAAAAATACAAATTTACATGATTGAAATGCTTCATTATCATTGATTAAATAAAAATAAATACAAGCTTGATAAATTGAATCTTACAAGGATTTAATTCCTAGTTACAATCTACCAAAAGAATACATGGCTTTTTGTCCTAGTTACAATCTACCCAAAAACAAAAGAAAGACAAGGCATAGATCTATCTATCTAAGAGAACAAAATTCGAAGGCTAGGTTATAGAATGGGAAGGTGTTAGACATTCCGCCCAGACAGAGTTTGGTCTTCTAGACTCGAATGACCAATATACCCTTTTTGCATGATGTGAATGATATGTTGAACATAACACACTTAACCAAAACTGACTCACATAAATATATCTTTTGAGTGTATCCTCTTTTTAGAAAAATTCAAATCTATTTTTATGAATAAAAGAAATTGAATTGATTTATTTAAAAAAGAAGCCAAAACTGTTTTTGTGTGGATAAAAAATAGTTTTGTAAAGAAAATCAGATCTGTTTTTATATAAAGAAAGAACAAGGTTTTTGTAAAAAATATCAGATCTGTTTTTGGGAAAAATTAGAAAATGTGATTTTATTAAGAAAAATCAAAATTTTTTTGAATAGTTAAAAAAAAAAAAAAGATTTTTGGTTTATATGTAAAAAAATCAGATTTGTTGTTGAACATAAAATAGAAAAACTTTTTGAAAGTGGACTCACAATCATGAGATAAAATTATTTTACATGCATCACATGTTATGAAAAAGAAGAGACTTTCAATCTAATTTTTAATTTCTTCTTTTAAATCCCAAAATATGCAATTGAGTCAAAGAAAACTTTTATTTTTCTAAGAAAATCAGATTTGTATTTAATGAAAATACAGATCAGTTTTATGTGTTTAAAAATCCAGATCTGTATTAAATGAAAATACAGATCAGTTTTATGGGTTTAAAAAATTAGATCTGCATTTAATGAAAATGCAGATCAGTTTTTGGAGTTAAAAAAATCAGATCTGAAAAATTAAGATCTGTTTTATGTGTTAAAAAAAAGAATTTTTGATAGCCGATTTTTGAGACTCAAAAGAAAAATCATAACAACAAAATATAGCAAGAACATGCTTTAAAGAAAAGTTTAACAACACATGGCAACAACATCAGAAATCAAAATAATAAAAACATCCTAAACCTATTCATGCATCATCAAGTAGAATTAATAAAAAGGAATAGAAAAAGAAAAGAAAAACTACCTCTTGCATGAACGTGCTCTTCTTAGTAGTGAAGGAATATTTTAGGGTTCAAAGAAATTTATTCAATTCTCTTTGAAACCTAAAATATTTTGCTTACAGAAAAGAAATTCCTAAGGTCAAAGCCTCTAGAACGTCTTTAACATAAGAGGGAAAATAAAAGAAGAGAAGAGTCAGAAAGAGGGGAGTTAGAGAGTGTGAAAAAGTGTGTTGAATTCTGAGACGCAGCCTCTATTTATAAAGGCTGGGATGTTTGAAAAATTAGCTAAATGATCAGAATACAAACTGGGATGCGTCCTTATCTCTAAAAAATCGAAAAGGATGAGTTTTATCTTGATCCAAGTGCCTTCAGGCCTGTAGACGCCCGGGCCTCGAATGGTTGGAGAACTGCTGGGCCTTCGTTCGACCACCTACCGTGGCAACGCTCTGGTGCGCGCGAGGCCCATTGGAGGCTCCTCTTGATAATGGTGTGGTTCGCGCGGAGCGTTGGGTGCTCTCTGTTTCACTTGGGGGAGGAAGGTAGGTCTACCTTTGGAGGTGTAACAGGAATCTTGGCCAAATTTTAGGTGATTACCAAAAGTAAGTGAAGTCACCACCAATCATTGGGTTTTTCTAAGGTGTGATTGGTCACCTGTTTCTAGTTAATTTTATTACCAACCTTAGGCTAAGAAAAATGGCATTTTTCCTAATCTAATGTGGATGGAAAAAAATCTTGATTCTTGAGTCCGGAAGTTTGGTTTCGCGTGGGGAAGGTGTTAGGCACCCCACAACGCTTGTCTAAGGACAGTCCTTTATTTTGATAAAACCTTAATTTTCGGAGATTGGCAGTATAAAAAAACATGATTTTGGCATTAGCTTTCGGGGCTTTGCACGCATGGGGGAGCTTTGAGGTTTGGCTTTTGAATGGGTGTGGTCCCAATCTATGCTTTCTTAAGGCATTCGAGCAAAGTACCAGATTTCCACGACGAAAATCTGGTGACATGTCACCTTACTTTTGCGGCGGAAATTAGGCATTGCTTTGCCTTAGGTGACATGGACTGTGACAATCACACTGGAAGGGCGAGTAGGTACATATATACATACATCATGCACAATGCAAGCACACAGAGCAGGAAAGTAAATGCTAAAATCCCTAAAGCATGACCTAAAATGTAGGTGCAGGAAAGTAAATAGGGGTACATGGCATGATATACCTAATACAACCCATCTAAGAGAGAAAGGAAGGAGGAATGAAAGGGGTTTAAAAGAGTACATAACCAAATGGGGGAGGCTAGACCCCTAAATCTACTGAACATAGCCGCTTGGCTTATATCCACATGCTCACATCCTTACCCCTTTTGCTTGCGCTTGGGAGACCGTGCCTTAGCGCCATGCATCCTCGCTCCATGTGTGTACATGTAAAGGCAAAGATAAGAAACCAGCAGATAAGCAATGGAAGGAAGAGATGCAAAGAGCATATGAAAGAGGTATAAAGCAGATAAGCATGATAGACATAGCAAGCAAAGAAACAAGAAAGCATGTAAACAAGCAAGAAGGCAAACAGGCAAGAAAGCAAACAAAAGGTGGTGCCCGCGAAGGACAAATGTAGGTTTGGATTGAATGTCCATAACTTCATTGTATTGAAGCATGGAAGATACATTAGCAAACAAGACTCATGCACAGACATGTGAGTAAGCGTGTAAAGATGCATAGAAAGCCAACGGGTGGCACAAACAAGTATGGTAAGCATAACATCGTACGGATCGGAAAAGGGAAGGGTACACATGGAGCAACCCAACATCCGGAGATGCCTCCCAAATGGTTACATCCGAACAAGGCCTTATGGGTGTCGGATGTAACTACATAAGGTCAATCCCGTGAAGGGCGCCAAACATGGCAAAGCGTATAACTAGAGAGGCTAACATAAGCATAAAGCATAGAAGCAAGCAAGCATAGGCATGCAAATAGGAATGATCCAAACCCTTTGATTTGGGCCTAGGTGTATAGACGATGACAAAGACCATAGGGTCTAGATCGAGCCCTAACCATTAGGCCAAAACACAAAAAAATGCGATAAAAGGAACAAAAAGGCTACAATAGCACATGGCATGACAAACAAGGTCTAGGCCTAAGCACATAAACATGGCGTGAAGCACGCAAGCACATAGATGATGGCATAAAGCATGTAGAATGCATCGATCTAAGCATGTAAATACACTGATCTACGCATATAAGCATGGAGATATGCATGTAGGCATGTGAATGTACATCTAAGCATGTGGATGTAAGCATAAAAACATGGAAGAATACAAATCCAAGCACACAAGCATGTGAAGGCATAGACATAGGCATAAGAGCATAAAACATGCATACAAACATGTAGATCTAAGCAAGGCTTAGCCGTAGACATGATATCAAGCATGTGGGCATGTAGACCCAAACATCAACACATAAGAAAGAAGGATCTAAACATGGCATAAAGCATAAAGCATGAAGAAAAGGCAACTAGCACATGAACAATCATGGAAGCATATGGAAATAAACCAAAAAACATGCTAGAAGCAAACTAAAGCAAAAAGCATGCTAGATAAAGCAATAAATCATGTTATTAAGGTAAGAGAAAGCAAGATAAAAGCTAGATGAAGCTTTAAAGAAAAAGGGGTATGGATGTAGCCCTTTTTCTTTAAAGCTCAAATCCAAGGTATGGAACCAAGGAGAGGAAGATAGAGGGTATGAACACTACCTCGTATTTTTGGTGAAGAGAAGAATCAAGAGGCTTTGATGTGTTTTTTGTGTTTGGGAGAGCAGGCAGCCAGGATTTTTTTTTTTTTTTTTTTTTTGTCTGGAGTGCCTGAGGCCTTTTATAACCTCTACACGAATTACGAGGTGGTGGCCCTTGGTCTTGGATGGGGTTGATCTTGACACCCCTGGAAAGATCTTGATTTCTAGTATCTAAAAAGGTATAGAACTCGAAAATCCAATGGTCGGATCAAAAGTTATGGCTCCGGGAAGTTAATGGTGCATCGATCAGTGCGTTGACCCGGTTTTCATGATATCTCGGCCGTTCTTACTCCGATTTCGACCCATGAGTAGTCATTGGAATGAGAATTTGATAATCTTCGCAATGACATTGGATCCAACCCGTTTTGACAACTAGATCAAAATAAGGGTTTTTGGGGCCCACTAAAAGTCAACTTTAGGTCAAACTTGGTTGGTCAAAGTTGCCAAAAATATCTGAGAAGCTCGGGTTTGATGTAAAACTATGAAAAGTAATATTTTGAGGGGATTTTGATCTTGTTTGACTTTCGGCCAACCTAGGGTTGACTAGGGCCGTTTTGGTCATTTTGGCTGAAAGAGGCATTTTGAATGCTCCGATGTAGGGTTGACTAGGGTTGACTTGGGGCGTTTTGGTTGTTTTGGTCATTTTTAAATACTCCAAAAAGTCTTGATTATCCATAATTTTGTTGTTATCTAATTATCCTCTTTTATCCCCATGCAAGCAAGCCTATTTTTAACACTAACTAACAACCGATCACAAAATTATTTAATTAATTTTAATTGTCTAGCCAATTAGAATTAATTTAAACAAATCATGTGTGGTTGGTTTCACCTAAACAAAATGCATGCAGACCGTGCAAACCTGATCATGCGATATCTTTCAATCTAACGGTCCGACTTGGAAATTTGGTACATCGTCGTGATTGTGAGAATCTCAAGATCATTTTTATGGTATGCAATGAATGAATTAATGCATGCAATGCAATCATGAATTTTGGGTATATGAATGGTCATTCTAGCCATCTTCCTTGATTAAATTATGGGTGCAAAATTGAGTGTCTACAATATGGGTGGGTCTACTCTTCTGAAATTATCTCATCCTGTTGAAAGCTTCACTACCTTCAACTACTTCACTTGAAGAGTCAAGTGTCAAAATCCATTTTCGAGACCTGTTCCCTCACCATACTCCAAAACTGTGTGCGTGAACGAGTCTCGAGGGGGCATTTGTAGAAAGGGAAAATTCACGACCTATCACAAGTTGACACATCATACTACCAAATCCACAAAGTATGGCCAATTATAGGGCACCACATACTACTACTAGGTTCTGCTATCACTATTCAGAAACCAACCGAAATTTGCCAAGTGTCATTGAAATGAAAGCATAAAAACCATGCCAAAAAAAAAAAAAAACCAATCACACATTGGCGCGTGTAAGTAATGACATAAGCAATCTAGCGTGTGTAGGCAATGGCATAAGCAGTCCAATTAGGCTGTGACATGTGTCACCAATCAGACCCCACCACGTGTCACCCACCCACCCCTAAACTCCTATAAATAGAAGCCTTCCTAAGGCATATCTAGACACTAGGACATCTTGGAAGACACTAATAGATCGTGGAACACATACCAAGACATCTTGGAAGAGATCCTAGAAGACACTAACACACCAAGGCATCCATGCCACAAGCAGCATCAAAGAAGATTCAGAATTACAGAAGCTCTGCTGGAATCAAGGACTGAAGCCTCCAAGAACTTTAACCTCAAATACGAAGAACATTCAATGCAGAATCATTCAAACTACCTGCCTAGATCTTTGAAGTTTGTTAAAATCAATCCCAAAAGCCTTTAGAAACTTCAGGAAACCACAAATCAGCGAAGCTCTACAGATTCAAGCCCCAAAAGCTCCTAAGAATTTCCACCACAAACCCTGAAGACGAATAAAGCATGAAGAACACGAAGAACAAAGAATTTCTAACAAGCTCATAGCTAAAGATTTGTTGTAATTCCGTTTCAAAAGTCTTCGATCCATCCTTCAGTCAAATTGAAGGATATTTGGTGTTCAAATCAAAATCACATTACCATAATTCCAATCAACAAATCTTTAGAGGAGATCGAATTAAAGGATCACTTTTTTGTAATTTCAGAGAATTGTACCACACATTGATTAATACAAATTCACATTTGTGAAACTATTTTACTTGTTTGATTTATTTCGAACTAGAAATTTAGTCGTCCACAAATTTTGGCATGCCCTGTGGGACATTTTTGCCTCTCATCTCATTCCCCTTCAAAGAAAGAAATCTTCATCATCTTGCTACCAACTTCAATGGCCTCTAGCAAGAACTTTCTAGCTTCAACATTAGCTACTTCAGTTAGACTTGGTACGGCTTCCATCAATAACTGCATTGATGCAATCAATCATAACCAACATAAAGCTCACAATTAACTTCAATCTCAATAACCAAGGAAGCCAAGGTCCAGACAATCATCTCCTTAGACCCTCTTGCAAGAAACAAGGTCATCAACAAGGACATCCCCACCTTGGAACTCCTCTAGTATTGGGGCAAATCCCCTTCTTCCTCCAAAAGAAGTTGGTCACATGATTTCTCTCCCACAGTAGGGAATCCAAAAGATGAGATTTCATTTGCTCACTTCAAATCACTTTCTTCTCCATCATCTTGGGAAGTTATGTCACTCATGATGACAAACACCTCTACCATGGAAGAAACGACGGATGAAATGGAACAAAGGATTGTCCTTTTCACAAAAACACTTGAAGATAAGGACCTCCAAATTGCAACTTTAATGAATAAACTCGAAATACTAGATCTTGGTGAATTAAGCCATGGTCATAAGTTCCCATCCGGCTTCGCATCTATGAAGGATGACAAAGGGAGAGAAATTGAAAACACTTTCTGACAAGAACAATATACTTCAGTTGCTTTGTTGTCAGTCCAGCAATTGCAAGACATGATAACAAATACCATCCGGGCACAATATGGAGGTTCTTTTACAAGTTATCTCATATATTCAAAGCCCTACACAAAATGCATCAACAACACGAGAATGCCAAACGGGTATCAATCTCCTAAGTTCTTGCAATTCGATGGCAAAGGAAATCCTAGCAACACATTGCTCACTTTGTAGAAACTTGTGAGAATGCAGGGACTCAAGGAGGCCTCCTTGTAAAGCAGTTTGTTTGTTCACTCAAGGGAATGCCTTGATTGGTATACATACTTAGAACCTGAGTCAATCGACAGTTGGTAACAACTTGAAAGAGATTTGACTAAGGCTAACGCTTTGACTTTGACCAAAAGTCAAAATTTTCAAAAGTGACCTGTCTTGCTCATTTTTTTCGCGAAGATTCCAATTTTGAGATCCGTTTCATCATTCGAGACTCAGAATTTGCGCAAATGGTCCAATTTCTAGAAAATTGACTTTTACATATATCTTGACAAAAAGTTAAAATTTTCATAAAAGATTTGCCTTGCTCAATTTTTCGTGTACATTTCAATTGTGGGTTCTATTTATTCATTTGAGAATCCAGAATTGCTCAAACATTGTGATTCTACAATTGTTGACTTTGATGTAAACTTTGACCAAGAATTAAGATTTTTGAGCAATGCTTTTCCCACTTGGTTTTTTGTGAAGATTCTGATTTTGGAGTTCGTTCTTGCATTTGAGACTTTGAAAGTGTGCAAATGGCTCAATTCCAAGATAGGTGACTTTTGTGTTGAGTTGACCAAAAGTCAAAGTTTTCAAGCTAAACTTGTCTTGCTTGGTTTTTCGCGACTTGAAGACCGCCCATCTGATCCAATTCTCTGAAGTACTGGTAGAGTCCAAAACTTGAGCACTTGAAATTGAAATTTGAGATTCATCCATATAGTTCGGATTCCTTTAGGGTTATCCTCCAAACTTCATCAAGTCTTCCCTTTCAAAGAACAGATGAATCCTCACAAGTGTATCCTAAACTTGAAGTTACATTGAGTTACCAATTCAACCTACCATTCCCGTTCGGTGCCTACCAATCTCCCACCTACCATTCCTATTCGGTGCCAAACATTTTCATCTACCATTCCCACCCAAATATTCCCATCCACCATTCTCATCTAACATACCCATCTACCATTCTTCATCTCTCCGTTATAAATAGAAGGTTCAAATTCATTGAAGCTTATGAAGAAAAAAACACTGAATCATTAAATGAAGATCTGCTTCTTTCAAATTTTCAGATCCTCCTTCTCACAACCATTTCTCACTATAGCTTCATCATTCTCAACACCTAGTAACCACTATTGCTTCATAATCAGCTTGAACCAAATCTTCTTATGGTTCAGTAGAAACCCTTCTCACAACATCATTGCAGTTTTGAGATCCAAACAAATTTTGTTTCCCCACTTAACGACCCCATTTGTTCATAAAATTTCACATAACCTAGCCCACATCATAATCTCGTGCAACCTTGAATTACCTAGCCAAGAGACCTAAGTCCAGCAGAGACACCTGTTTCTAAGCTCTAGGGGCCTCTTAACTGCTTTAAGATTGTTTAATCTTCCAGTAGAAGCAGCGGTTTGAAACAAACAGCAACTTGGTTGGTTTCTAAAACCAAAATCACAAGTTAGCTCCATCTTTCATTTTCTGGACTTTCCTAACATACTGCAAAACCATTACTTCATTTGTCTCAACTGACCTCCCAACTTTGTTCATATCTTTCAATAGGTATCATTAGGTAGTGGTTGTAAATATGTAAGGGTATCCTACAAATTTTCTCTCATCCAACACTCATAGCGACCTCCAAGGTCCTAGCTCATCAGAAATTAGCAACACGGTTCAGTCTGGATCCTACACAATTATTAGCCTTTGGTGTTGGTCAATCAAAGATGTTTTGACACTAAAGCCTCATTCCATTTTGCCACCAGCTTGGGACACAAAAGTCATCGTTGCTAGTACTTCAGAACACATTTTTCTAGAATTACTCCAACTTAAATTCCGCTTGAAGTATTTCAGGAAGTATGCTTCTAAAATTACTTCTATTTAACCTCCGTCGGCTTGGTCTCATCATGCACGCACATTCTATGACTTGCCGCGGGACTTCACTCAACATGCAATTAGTCCCATACTCCAAAATATACACCCCAGAAACTTCTTTACCAAAAACCCTCTGACATACAAGGCCAGCTCCATCGTTTTGTATGTTTCACATGGTCACCATCTACGCTTCATCTCCATCTTCTTCCCTTCACAATCAACACTAACCCATGCTCTTTTGAAATTACCTCAACTTAACTTGGGAGATACAATAACGCATGCACACTCAACCACTTTCCTACACATCCCTTCCATAATTCGAAGTATATTCTTCTGAAATTATTTCACCTAGGATTCTCAAAAGTGCAAGGCCAGCTCGATAACTTTGCATGTTGTACCCAGCCAACATCCTCGCTTCATCGCCATATTATATACCTTGTGATTGCCGCCAACAATCCAAAATACTTTGTTGAAATTACCTCAACTTAACCTCTGCTGATATGATTCAATCACGCAAGTACATCTAACTACTTGCAAATAACTTTCAGCCTCATCAACCCATTCCAAATACCATGGAACACTCTTTTGAAATCACTTCAACTTAATCTCTATTGACATGGCCCAGTCACACAGGTACATTTGACCACTTGCTAACTACTTTTCGGTCTCATCAAAACCTTTCATATGGGTGGGTCTACTCTTCTGAAATTATCTCATCCGATTGAAAGCTTCCCCACCTTCAACTACTTCACTTGAAGAGTCAAGTGTTAAAATCCATTTTCGAGACCCATTCCCTTACCACACTCTAAAACTGTGTGCGTGTACGAGTCTTGAGGGGACATTTGTAGAGAGGAAAAATTCCTAACCTATCACATGCTGACACATCACACTACCAAATCCACAAAGTACGGCCAATTCAAAGTGCCACTTACTGCTTCTAGGATCTACTATCATTATTCTTAATCCAACATAAATTTGCCAAGTGTTGTTGAAAAATAAGCATAAAAAGCATGCAAAAAAAAAAAAAAAACCAATCACACATTGGTGCGTGTAAGCAATGACATAAGCAATCTGGTGTGTGTAAGCAATGATATAAATAGTCCAATCAGGTTGTGACATGTGTCACCAATTAGACTCCGTCACATGTCGCTCACCCTACCCCTAATCTCTAATAAATAGAAGCCTTCCTAAGGCACTTCTAGACACCAGGACATCTTGGAAGAGATCTTGGAAGACACCAACACACCAAGGCATCCATGCCACAAGCAGCTTGAAAGAAGATTCAAAAGTACAGAAGCTCTGCTGAAATCAAGCCCTGAAGCCTCACAGAACTTCAACCTCAAATACGAAGAACATTCAATGTAGAATAATCCAAACAACCTGCCTAGATCCTAAAGTTTACTGAAATCAAGCCTAAAACCCTTCAGAAACTTCAAAAAACCACAAATCAGCGAAGATCTATGAATTCAAGCCCCATAAGCTCTAAAGAACTTCCACCACAAACCTTCGAATACAAAGAACATTCAAAGAGAAATCTTCCAAATTATCTTCCTAGATCTCAAAGTTCACTAGAATCAAGTTCAAAAGCCTCCAGAAACTCCAAGAAACCACAAATTAGTGAAGCTCTACGAATTCAAGCCTCCAAAGCCCTGAAGAATTTCCACCACAAACCTTCAAAGACGAATAACGCACGAAGAACACAAAGACACAAAGAATTTCTAACAAGCTCATAGCTAGAGATTCGTTGTAATTCTGTTTCAAGGGTCTTTGATCCATCCTTCAGCCAAATTGAAGTATATTAGGTGTTCAAATCAAAATCACATTACCACAATTCTAATCAACAAATCTTTCAAGGAGATCGAATCAGAAGATCACTCTTTTGTAATTTCATTGAATTGTACTACACATTGATCAATACAAATTCACATTTGTGAAACTATTTTACTTGTTTGATTTATTTTGAACTAGAAATTTAGTCGTCCACAGTATTGTAGATAAAGCTAAAAAGTAATTGAAATAGTATAGTGAGATTCGTGAATAGTATCAAAAAGTGCAATGAGATTCATGAATAATAGTAAAAATAAGATAATAGTAAAAATAAAAACTGATTTTTTAAGCCAATGCCAAACACAACCTTAACAATCAGAAGCGCACTAAGCTAGGTTATGAGCCATGCTTCTACTGCATCTAGGAATTCCAATAATATTGCTAAAGTTTTGCTAAACAACTGTACTTTTCACTTTTTAATTTATATATATGTATATATATTTTGGAGTTGCTGAGTAGACATTGCATTGCGACACATATTGTCTGTTTTCTTACATAAGACTTGTAGAAATTGGCGATTAATAAAGATTTCCATAGATGAAAAAAAACAGAGTAAAATTCATCAATGGATTATGTAAAATGCATATTCAATAACAAGTTTATATACTCAACAAATTTCACAATTTTTTTTTCTTCATAAATGCTAAGGTAGGTTGTGATTGGTGTACAATAAAAATGATATCAATGTGAAAGTGATGTAGCACTAATCACAATCTATTGTATCAAATGTTGTGAACAACATTGTGAAATTTGTTTGGTTTGTAGCATTATTGCAAATTCTTCTTCTTGAGAGTTTGTATAAAGTGCATCATTATTTTTGGTGAAATGCTAATTTTACCGCTACCCAATCCTTAAGTTCTAAATTTCAATCATTTTCAGTTAATAAGCATTTACGGGAAAGCATTGAAGGCTACTGAAGAGAGGGTGAAGGAGCTCAAGTCTCAGCAGAAATAGACTGTGGCTGCCTGACAATGCCGAAAATCATCTAGCTTCATGTAAAACAGAAGAATCTATTTGCTATTATGACTCGTAACTAAATAAAGTATCTGATTTGTCATGTCTTGTGGTAATTTATCTCAGATTTTTCCACATCAACTTTTTCTTCCCTAAAATAGTGGTTTTCCAGATTAAGGTAATGGATCAGACAGCTGGGAAGATAATGTCTATAGCATATTGTATGGTAAAGATGGTAACCACAACATGGAGTGAGAATTTGTCGAAAACAAGAAGGTCCTTGGAGAATAAATTGAGTTTGCCAAAGATTTTGTGATAAGAATTGAATTTAGTAGCCCATTCCCAAAACTTACCAAGCAATGACATTTGCTCCACTCTGCTCATCAAAACCTATAACTACATATAAAAACGGAGGATAACTCCTGCATTTTATTTATTTATTTTTTCTTTCTTTCTTTGAAACAGCTTGGTTGATGTTATATGGATATCCACAGTTACACCCTCTTAATCACACGTTTTCTCTTCTTCAATTAAACTGTTAACCATACACTCTCCATTCCACCTTATCTTCTTCACAGAAATGCTAGTTTCTGCAGAGTGCAGACTCTATGTACTTTTCGATCACTAAGCCTAAGCCCTCAAGGCTCAATCCCATACACGAAGAATTATTTATTTATGGGGGTAGAAAAGGGGGTATTATTTATATTTATAAGAGTTTCTATACAAAATTACCAGTCCAACGAACGTAATTTATTTATTTGTTTTTATAGTGTTTTAATTTATGGTGTTCGTTTTTTATAATAGCTCTTTATTATCAGATTAAGACATCAATCATTTTTGGTATAGGTAGAAATTGAACCTCAATTCTTTTATTCAACCATCAGAGATTTTACTAGTTGAGCTAATTGGAACTTACCATGGAATATAACCTAAGAGCTTGTTGGTTAGAGGAGTGGAAAAGTGGGAAGATAGAAAATGGTGAGAGGATGGAAAAGTGGAAATGTAGAAAATATTTTAATTTTTCTCATTTTTGTTTGATTGGAAGTGGAAAAATGGAAGGATGGAACAGATGAGTTTGAATAAATTTACTTATATACCCTTGTTAAAGAATGATGCCCAATTAAAACTAAAAAGTAACTAATAACTTATAAAAAAAAAAAATGCAATCACCCAAATTTATTAATAAAATAAAAATCACGTCCAAAAAAAAATCATGTCTAGAAAAAAAAAAAAAAAAGAGAAGAAAAAAAGAAAAAGAAAAGAGGCAACGTTACTGCCCAGAGAAAAAGTGAAAAAAGAAAAAAATAAAAAAAAAACAAAAGCGCCACATTACTGCCCATGTGTCTCCCCACCCAATTTTTCCCCCATTTTAGGAAGAAAACATTTTGGTGGGCCGACACCTACAAAAATGTTTTCTCTCATTTTCTCTCCTTTTATTTTTATTTTTATTTTTTTTATCCTCCCTAAAATTCACCCAACCAAACCCACCATAAGTGTTCTCATTTTCATCAAATCTCATACAAAACAGTTAAACAAAAGATGGGCATCTATTCCTATAAAAAAAAAAAGGCAAAAATGCAAAACTGACCCTCTAACTTTCACGATTTTTCATTTCAGTTCTCTAACTTTCAATTTTTGTCAATTCAGGGCCCCGTTACAATTCAGTTAGTGGCTGCCATTAGAACTCCTGAAACGACGCCGTTTTTCTTTTCTTTTTCTTTTATTTATTTATTTATTTGGAATTAAAAGAAAATAAGAAAAATCTGAAAAAAAAGAAAAAAAAAAGGGGAACGACGACACTGTGCACATGTAGAGCACTCAACTCTCCATGGAGTTTTACGAAGGAGCTTGCGAGATGAAACTACTTTAAACTCTTGAAGGCCACACTGACAGAGTATGGAGCCTCGCTTGGAACCCGGCCACCGACACCGCCAAAACCCCTCTGGTCTTCGACTCTTGCAGTGGCGACAAAACCGTTCGAATCCACTACTAACCCAATTCAATTCCTGATTATTCCTACTCTCACAAATACAATTCCATAGATTGATTACCAGATTCCCCCTCTCAGCTTATTTAAGTTATTTATAAGTAATTGTTTTTAAGGATAAAAAGAATCTTAAGCCTTGATGCTTTGCAGTGTGTAATGGACAAACTAAACTAGATTCACTGGTTCAGGCTTTAACCAGATGAGAAGGAGGATCTCTAAACTGAGCTACAGTATCATCGAAGTTCGAGCTCGGCCACCAAGAAAAACTGATCTTGCCGTTCGTGGCTTCTATGTTTCGCTCCCTCTCTCTATCCCTTTCTTTGTGTTTGGTTGCTAAGAAAAACCTGCAGAAAAATGAAAACATATTGGAGATTTAGACAAACACAGAGACAAATCGAACAAAATCCTTCTCCCTCTTCTTCCTCTTCTTCCTATTCCTCTTGGAACTACAAGCTCCTTCTTTGTTTTGTTTTGATTTTAGGGGAAGGGGAACGACCCCTTAATGTTTTTTTTTTTTTTTTTTTTTTTTTTCCAGATTTTTCTTATTTTCTTTTAATTCCAAATTAAAAAAAAAAAATGCAAAACGGTGTCATTTCATAAGTTCTAACGGCAGCCATTAACTGAGTTGTAATGGAGCCTTGAATTGACAAAATTGAAAGTTAGAGGACTAAATTGACAAAACTGAAAGTTAGAGGACTGAAATGAAAAACGGTGAAAGTTAGAGGGTCAGTTTTGCATTTTTGCCAAAAAAGAAAAACAAAAAAGAAGAAGAAGAAGATGGGCATTTTTCAAATTCTTCTATGCTGCTCATTTGCTCTCATCCCCTCTTTGCTCATTTTCATCAAATCCCTTACAAAATAGTTAAACAAAAGATGGGCACCTATCAAATTCTTCTATGCTACTTGTTTGCTCTTGTCCTCTCTTTGCTAGTCCATTTGCACATCCGTTGGCTTTAGAGTTGGATGGACGATCCAATTGAGTGCTAACAAAGTATTAAATTAAAACGCAAATATTCCGTGCCAATGCACCAGGTTGTTAGCCATTAATCACAAGCTTTGAATCTACTTCTAAAATAAGATACTTATACCCTAGTTGCCATTCTAAATTTAAACAGTATATTTTCACGCATTCCAAATGGAAACTAGATGTCAAAATGGGTTTCAAGCCAAAATCATTGTCTAGTTATGCCTGTTTGCATTGAAATAGAACCTGGATGCAGGGAAGAAAATCTCGTACCGTACCGGCCAGTATTTACCGTGTCGAAACCTTCGCCAGTACAGAAACACTAGCATTTTGTATCGGTTTAAATACCGGACGTATCGGAGCTGTTTCGGTCATACCGCGATATATACCGGATTCTGGCCGGTTAATGGATACCGGACCGGTACAAAATTACACACAAAATGCTTCTTTCCCTCCCCTCACGCTAGTCATACTTTTTGCCTCCCTTCATTTCTAACTCCTCTTTACACTAACGATGAAGTCATGCCATTTGGTGGAGAGCGGCGACATCGGTAAATATCCAGCAAGCTGTGAGTCCTTGAGAAGGGGTTGAAGGTCTGAAGCTTTAAGAGAAAGAGAGAGCCTGAGGTGAAAGATAGAAAGAGCTGTGATGGAGGTGAAAGATTCTTGGAAAATAAAGAAATGTTTGATAGTGAAGTGATAAGTTTAATCGTGTGAAGATGAGGGCTTGTTGGAAATTGTAATGACATGTAGGTTGTACTTGTAGGTCTTAGGCGTGTGATGTGGATCAGAAAAAGAAAAAGAAATTAATAGAGGTGGGAGGCATCAGGCATGTGTTTGGTTTTATCACCCACCATTTTAATTTTTCTAATTACTTAATCTTTTTCTATGAAACCCCTTTCACGTAATATCACATTTTTCACCTACTACCCCTTCTTTTTTATTATCTTTTTTTGGTCTTATACTTTTATCTCTTTTCAAAATTTTTTTATTTTTTTTTATTTTTTTATATAATAAACTTATAAGCTTAACAAGTTTAATTGCTTAACAAATTAACTTTTATCAAATAATTAAAGTTATAAATATGCAAATAATATTTATTTAATTATTTTTAAAATATATACAAATAATATATATATATATATATATATTTTAAATAGCGGTAAACTCGAAACGGTACACCGGTATTGACCGATACCGAAATATATCGTTCTGCTGGCAAAATTGGTACAGCCTCCGGTACGAGATTGACTCCCTTGCCTGGATGGGAAAAGGGATTTGTCTCCAAATTTGAAACATAGGTCGATATCATCATTTTCGAATTCTTTGATTAGTTGTTCAAAGTCTTGACCAATGTGATTGAAAGAAGAGAATAAAACCGGTTTTTCCATTGCCTCCCTAATTCCATAGGCTTAACAGTTATACCGGGGACTAGCATATAGTTCAAACTTCAAACTGGGGGGTTGCAGGTAGATATTTATGGGTTCTAGGTCCTAAAAGTACTTATTTCAATTTCAATTTCTTTTTTCTTTAATTATACTTTTTATTTTAATTTTTAATTTTTTATACCACTGACATCCTTGGCTCGATGGTCACTTCATAAGTATAAGTACTTGTGGGGTATAGGGGCAAGGATCGGGGTTCAAGTTCCCAGGAGGGAGCTTCACACACATATAAACTTAGATTAGGCTAGAGTAAAATTCTATCTTGTATCAAAAAAAAAAATTATACTTTTTTTTCCTTATTTTTATGATTCTTGGATAGAGTTTAGATTTTAAAAAAGTTTGTTTTTAGGATTAATTGTAACATTATAATTTACTTTGATGATGCACAAAATTTTGTAATATTATTTTATGAATGAAATTTTCCCTCATCTTACCTTTTGAATTCTTGAGAAAGTTTTCTATCTTTTCTCTAAAAGAAAAAAAGTTTTTAAGAAAGTTTGATTTTTTATTTATTTATTTATTTTTTCATTTTGATAATGGAGAATTTTTCGTTTTGTTTTTAATTGCACATATACATATCACCTTATGTATACTTCGCCTACATTGTGCAGAGTGTATATATATATATATACACTGATAGATACATTTATTTTAATGCATTAATAAGGTTCAAAGATTTGTATACACGCACACACATATGCAAAAATACATTTATACCCAATAAGTTTAGATTTTGTTATTTTAGTCTTTTTGACACCTTAGTAGCCTAAGGTTATACCATGTGACTAAATCTTAGAAAAAAAAATTCAACAAAATCAAATTAACATACAACCAAAATTATAAAAAAGAATAATCATGTTCTTAAGTTGGAAAAGTAATTAAATATTTTCCGATTTACATGAATAATCTTACAATAAGTTCATATTATAAATTATATTAATCTTAAAAATTGATATGTTTTCTTTTCCTAATAACATGCAAATAATTGAAGTTTATTTCTCAAATATTATAAAAATTAATGAGTCTTATAAATTGGTCATAAAAATATTTTTTAATCAAATATTTAAAAATAAATTTATAGCATACACATGCATCAGGCAGAACATCAACTAGTTAAAAAGATAACAATGGGCGAGTGTCTGAAGATGAGGCTACACTATTGTCTGCACCTGACATTGTTGATGTAGAAAAGACATCCCATTGCTCATACATTTCACTTCTAACACATTCAACCTCTTCATGGTTTTGTTGAACATTAGAAGCTTTCCGCAATGTTTGAACTGCTTCCAATTGCATTGCAACTTCTTTCATTGTAGGTCTTTTCTTCCCATTCAAGTTTTGGCACATTGTTGCAAGGTTTGCAACTGCTATGATATCTTCTTTTTTAGAATCCTTCATAACTTGAGCATTGATAATATCAAACAAATTGTTCTCCTCCATTGAGTGAATGAAATATGTGGCTAAACTTTTACTTTCTGGTGTCCTTGTAGAAGAGATTGCTTTTTCTCTGGTTAAAAGCTCAACGAGAACAACACCAAAACTATAAACATCACTCTTTTCTGTAAATTGACTTGATTGGAAATACTCAGGGTCCAAGTATCCAAAAGTGCCCTGTACTACTGTGGTTAAGTGAGTTTGATCAACAGCAATGGATCTTGAAGTCCCAAAGTCTGCTACTTTTGCTCTATACTTATCATCTAAGAGTATGTTTGTACTCTTAATGTCTCGATGGTAAATGGGCGAGGAAGCTGCTGAGTGTAAATAGAAAAGAGCTCCTGCGACTTCTGTGGCAATTCGTAAATGCATATCCCATGTTGCTGGAAACTCCTCATTTTGGACATGAAGATATTGGGATAGAGTTCCATTAGGAATGAATTCATAAACTAGCAAAGGAACTTTTGTCTCCAAACAACAACCAAGTAGTTTAACCACATGCCTATGATTAATTTGCGAAAGAAAGATAACCTCATTAATGAATTCTTCAAGTTGTTTTTCTTCATCAATTACCTTGGACTTTTTTACTGCAACGATTTTCCCATCTGCCAACATTCCTTTGTAAACAGTGCCTTGTCCTCCTTGACCAAGTATTCTATGCACATTAAAATGGTTAGTGGCCTTTTCCAAATCCTTTGAATTAAACAATTTGGTTTTCTCAACATTGGTTTCACTTGAAGATAACTATTGTTGTAACAATAAGCCACCATTTCGTTTGAAGAACTTCTCCTTACGTTTAATTTTCTTCCTTTTCTTTATTGCTTTGTAGGACCACCATCCACCAATTAGCAAAAATAGTAGCCCAAGGCTTGTGCTAATAGTTGCATAACACAATTAAATGGAAAAGGATTACTCATTGTATTAAAGGTTATAACAATTTTGTGTAAAGCTCACATCTTCTCTTAATGCTAAAAAAAAACTAGGCAAACTACAGGAGAGAAGGTAACACTAACTCAGGCTGATGAAGGGAAAAGATTCTGGGAAATTACACTTTATTTCCTAAACTATACTTCTTTTTACACTAATTCAAGTTGATGAAGAAGGTAAGGATCTGTTTGGATACTGCTTATTGCTGAAAACTGAAAACACTGTAGCAAAATAATTTTTAAATGTGTGAATAGTACCGTGGGATCCATTTTTAATGAAAATTTTGCTAAAAAAGAGGTTTGTGGGGTCCCGTGAATAGTGCACGAGACCCACTGATAGACGCATTCTTCAGTCTTGGGCATTTAATGGATGCTACTGTAGCCATAGGTCCCAGACTGCAAACGCCAGATGCAAACTCTAAACGCCAAACACTGTATCCAAACGCTCACTAATGGGGTATAGTTTATGGGGGAAAGTGTAATTTTTCCAAATATTTCCTTATTTGAAATGATTACTAAGAAACACTATTCCTCCCAAAATTGTAAATAATACTTATTCTTTTAATGAACTGAGATGAACTACCGATTTTATCCCTAACTAATAGAAAATGCAAATATATTGTAAATGATATATTGATAAAATTGTATATTTCTTTCTATTTTATTTCTTCTTTTATAAACTCTCAAATACACTAAGAAAAAATACATCATATTTTATTCCATTATGATCTCTCATTCTCTCTATTACTTTTCATTTCATTCTTTCATAATCCCCCAAACGTGGGAATAAATGATAGGATTTAGAGTGGGCATAACGTGACAGTAGTTTTATTCAGTAGTTGTCTCTTTATTATCTGTTTGTAGTTCAATTGAGGACAATCATGGATTCCCAATTTTTCCCGTTGTACTGATTGGAACATTTAAACTAGTAATTTTCTCATGGTCTTTTATATTTTTAGACTTGTGTTTATTTGTTTATCAAGTGAAATTTTGTCAAGTTCCCTTAATTAAGACATGAACGAATCCTCTCAAGACAAAAATCCAATAAGAAGTAGTCCAGAATAGTAAAAATGAAGCAGTGAGTCACGTTTAAGATATTTTAGAAAGCTTTTTTTTAATTTATTTTTATAATTTTAAAAAGAGGAAAAAATCTTTCTTGCAATTATTATTGTAGATCTCTGAGTGTAAAAACTAAAAAGACATACCTATTGTGATCGCTTTGGTCGGAGGAGGAGAAGGCTTGTTGATTTCTACACAATTGTATGACCCATAAGTATTTACGCAGCGGAGGCTCGAATAGTTATTCTTATTCCAGTCCCTCGAAGTGCTATTCCAGAAATCCAAACACGGTGTGGAATTTTCTATGCATTCGTTAATATCTGATATGTAAATTGTAATGCCAAACATGAAACATAGCGCATTAGAATATAGAGGAACAAAACTCAAAAAGCCACGTTGACATTCATCCAAAAACAATGATTTTCTATGTATTCTAATAGTAATTGTCTTCACACTCTTTCACATTAGGTGTAAAATGTGGACATTTGGTATGAAAGTGTGAATATTGTGTAACTAGGAATTTGAAATAGGAATTGGCTAATTATTTATAATGTTAGTCCAGCCCCAAGCTCATGTTAACATTATGTGGTGTTTGATTCATTGTAAGGTGACAAACATTAAATTTACATCAATATTATAGTAGTATGGATAATCAATCAATTTATATATATAAACAGAAACCTCATGTGGGAGAGCATGAGGCTCTACCAAGTGGCACATTTGTTGAGCTTCTCTCATTTAGACTTCCACCTCATCAAAGTTTAGATTTATGTAAAACTTTTAATTCATTGAAATATTGAATGTGTCAATGAAGTTAATACACATTATTATATATATAAGTATGCACTAATTATATATATATATATATATAAGAATTTTATATGGTTTTTTTCTTAAAAATATATATAAGAAAGAAAAAACATCACGTGAGAAACCATGCGATCTGTCATATGGCGCTTTGTAAGAGTAATTTTTCATTTAGCTTTACACCTCAACTTCTTTACATATTTGGATTATAATAAAATTTTATTAATAGGATATCACTATTTTCACTGACTGTTTAACTCACCACTATCATACTTCAATAACATAAACATGACATCCTAAATTTTAGATGATATTTCTATAAGCCAACTAAAATTTACGTTTTTCTCAAAAAAAAAAGGAAAAAAAAAAAGAACTAAACACTTACATGAAATTACAAATTTTTTATGCTAACTCCAAGCCAATGTAAAAACAAAAATTATGATTAAAAATTTCAACAAAAAAAAAAATGATTAAACAAACAATCAACTTATTACACCACATTTTTTTTTGAAAAGATATTACACCACTTAATAATTAATTTCTAATTTATGTAACTTTTTCTCTATAGTTTAAATTCTCCATCCACTTAATTTTGTATTACATCATTAATTTAACAAAAATCTCTTCATGTTATTGCAACATTACTCCATGTTATTACTTTAAAATATTTTGAATATTCTATATAAGTTTTTTACATAACTACTTAAAGCATTACTCGTGCATCGCGCGGGACCATGGCTAGTATATATAATTGTAATGGATTATTTTATTAGATGATGAAAATCTTATATTTTTTACTAATGGAATGACTTAAATAACCAAAAAACCTCTAAAATAATCAAAATATCATTAAAACCACTAAAATAACCAAACTACACTCCAAATCTTTAAAATAATTGCAGCAAAACGTCTAATATAGCCAAAATATCCCTAAAGCCCTAGAAGCCTAGAATGACGACAACAACGACAACAACAACAACAACCCTCTAAAATGACCAAACCACCCTTAAAAATTGAAATTATTCATGAAAATGTTATTAACCAATTATAGGAATTTTTTTGAGAGACAGTTTCAACCTTATTTATCATACCCAGCCCGGACATTGACCCAGTCTATGAGCTGGGTCATTGGATCATCGGTTCAATTAGTGGGTTATCGATTGAATTGTAGGGTCAAATTTATTTATATATATATATATATATATATATATATATATATATATGTATATTAAAAAACAGGCATATCTAAAATTAAACTAGCAATTATAATTCAAAATTAAGATTTCACAATAACAGAGTAGACTTTTAATAGGATGAGAGTCTTGAAGGTAGGAAGATAGACAGATAAGTGCATTTTTAAAAAAAAATTCTTCAGGTTTTCTCTTTTTTAAATTACTATATTATAACACAATAAACAATAAAATGTCAATAAAGTGGACCCATTGATATAATTTTACAAATTTCACAAACTCAATCAAGTTATAAGCCCATCCGAGCTACTCAGATCACCAAAAACTTGCCAAGTTTGATTGGGTTTGACTAGGCTTTATGCATAAACAGTCCATTTTAACACCTTAATCAGCCTAGGTGCCGGGTAATCAAGTGTTCAGTGTGACCGGCTGGGTCGGCCTAGGTTTAATAATTATGGTTTTAACTTATGATGTATACTCTTGATGATAGCTCTTACATATACTTCCCTTCACTTAAATTTAAAGAAGTAATTATTGAGGACGGAATACTATAGAATATAGAAAGTTTTAGGGAGAATATTAATGGAGTTGAAAATTCAAGGAGAAATTTAGGACTCAAAAAGGATACCATAAGTGTGAAAGCCAAGAGAATGGAAAAAATGAAGTAAAAAGAAAGAAGAAATAAATATATTCACATAAATGATACACCCAAATGAAAATATATGCTTTAGCGACCTTATTCTATTTATTTTTGGATTATTAATATAGTTAGGGGAAGGAATTTGAATCATAGATGACAACATGAAATGTATTTTTTCTCCCCCACACTGTTGTTGTGGTCTGATCCAGCTCTAAAACTAATTTGGGCAGGGCATGAAAGTTATCTAAGAAAACAATAAATGTGATGTGATGAATATTTAATTTACAGGAGTAAAATTAAAAGACGGAGGTGAGAAGTAGTTTACCTGCACATCGTTCAGGATGAGGCAGATAGGGATTTCCTTTAAAGCCTCGTTTGCAAGAACATTTAAGAGTTGAAGAACGATTAGCACAAACATAGGTAGAGGTTTCTTCATCTGACTTGTTATTTCCAGTTACAAGAGGAAATAATTTTGGATCGATGAGCCATTCCAATACCACAGGAACGTGGGACATATTTTGGACTTCAAATGGGTTTGTTAAATTGGTCTCGAACCACTTCTGTTCTACTATGAATGCATACTTGTAAGATGGGTTAATTCTGTCAGATTCGGTGTCTATTGACCTCAGAGATACAGAAAAGTCCTGTAGAACTGAAGGGATCGTAGTTTGGCAGCAGTTGATGCCATTGCAACTATGGGTGATATTCATCTCTCTGTTTTTGTTATCACAAACGGACATGCATCCACAAAGAACAGCACTTTCTGCATCTATCAATGAAGCAAAATTGTTGCAACCCATGGCAATGAATTTGTTTCTGGATTGGGAGAAGACAAGACTTCTTGAATAATAGCGGTCAAATTCTGTCCTTGTAGCATTAGAACAACCCCAAAGCTTTGGATAGTTGACGCGAAGTGTGCCGTCTAATGAAATGTCCAGAACCTCCAGGTTTATGGACGCCAAGAAAGGCTTGGGAGGACTGAAACTGTGACTGCAATTTATCCAATGCAAGTTGGTCATGTTGCAATCAGTATCTATTCCAAAAGGGTATGGAATGCTAACGTTCCCACAGGTTGCTTCACTACAGTTTGAACTGTTCACCAAACCCACTGCTTTTACAAATGCATTCATGGATCCCAATAAGACAATTATTTGAAACACCACCATTCTCACTGCCATTTCTGATTTCTCTCACTCTCTCTCACAGACCTCTCTCTGATGAATGTCAGTGTGAAATAGCAAGGCCAAGCCCTCACTTTTTATGATCATCCTTGGAAATCCCATAGAAGAAGCAAGTCCACATCGATGTCTACAAAAGTTTAGCAGCCGTTATTTGACCTGTTAAAATTAAATTAGTTGGAAATTTTATTTCATTTGGATGACCCACAATTCTCTCTTCTGATGACTGATGGTGTAAGATTCTTTAGTCTTCACCAACTCTTGTCGATGTTGGAAAATTATCTATTATTCCTCTTATATTTTTTGCTTATCAAGGATTACAATGCAGCCTGGGAAGCCTCTGCCAAGATGAGATTTACAAAACTTGGGTGCTAAAACTAGGTTGTCTAATGGGTGAGTTTGCGCTAATGCATAAATTGATTGCTACATAAAAGTATAAAACCCATTTACCCATTATAACATTTAACTAATTAATTATAACCTAAACCCAATCCAACCCAACTCAACCCAATTATTATAGGTAAAACTCAACCTACCCAATTACCTAATAATCAATGATTATACATAACAAAAATACCACTAAAGCCTCTAAAATGGCCAAAATACTCAAATCTAAAAATTATTAAAATGCACATAAATGTTCAAAATGACCAAAATGCCCTCCAAAATCCTTTAAAATTACCAAAATACCTATAGAACCTAAAAAATAATTAAAATAACCTTAAAACTTAAAAAAGTGATCAAATGACCTCAACCTAAAAAATGACCAAAATACCGTCAAAATATAAAATTGACCGATATACCCTTAGAACCTAAAAAATGACAAAAATACCCTTGAAACCTAAAAATTAAAATGATTGAATTACCCTTGAGTCCTCCAAAATAAAACCAGAATACCCATAAACCTAAAAAATGACCAAAATATCACTAAAAACCTAAAAAATAACTGAAATACCCTTAGGACCTCTAAAATAACCAAAATAACCCTAAACCTAAAAAAAATGATCAAAATATCCCTGAAACCTATAAAATGACCAAAATGCCCCTGAAACCTAAAAAATTGATTGAAATGCCCTAAGAACCTAAAAAATGATTGATACCCTAAAACCTAAAAATGACCAAAATATCACCAAAAGCTAAAAAATGACTGAAATACACCCAAGGCCTCCAAAATAACCAAAATACCTATAAACCTAAAATTTGAACAAAATGACCTTGAAGCCTAGAAGTTGATCAAAATATCCTTAGAACCTCAAAAGTGGTTGAAATACCCTCGATAGCTAAAAACAAAATGACCCAAATATCCTTAGAACCTAAAAAGTGATTGAAATGCCCTAGAAAGCTAAAAAAATGACCCAAATACCCTTAGAACTTAAAAAATAACAGAAATACCCTGAACTAAAATCATGAACTGAAATCGTGAGTTGAAAATGTGATTTCAAATTCAACTCGCGATTTAGTTCAAAAAATGTGTGTAACATTGTGTTTGTAAAAGGGTGTGTGTGATCATTTTTGTCCCATATGGAATATATGTTGTGTGTGAGATTAGGGATAAGGTGTGTTTGTTAATATCAATAGTAAAGCATATAATTAAATGGAAAAAATGATTGATTTTAATAATTTTATTGTTATTGGCATTAACATTCATTGTCATAATACACAATTATACTGTCAAAAAAAAGTATGTGAAAATATTATTTTGGTCCATATATCTTGGAGTCACGGTCAATTTGGTTCCTATATTTTGGTAAAACTCAATTCGGTCCATGTTATTTTCAAGTTGAACTCGTTTTGGTCTTTAGTCTTTACCATCAACTTAATAACAAAAAAAAGATCTACATGCCTAATGGATTACACAATTTGAACATTTGAAGCTGACATAGCTAATAATAAAAAATTAATTGCTATGAAAAAATGCCACGCCAGCATTTAAATTGAATTTTTTTTAATTTAAAAAAAATGAAAAAAAAAACCCAAATTTTATTGCACTTGCTTGGCTACCAAATGGGCTTGTGATTGCATTTTCTCTAGTGATTCTGCTCACGTTTGCAATCTCTTTTGATTGTCCTGACTCGTGATCCGAATCAGTCATCCTAAACTCAGCAACTTTTTAATCTTCAAACTTCAAAAGTTTTTTTGTGTCTGATCTCGTTCAACAAAATGGATAAAAAATTCAACAACTTTCTTCTAAGAACTATCATGGGCTTGATAAAGTTTCAGAAAAAATACCAAAATCCACAATTTCAAGCCATAAAGTTATATGGGTCTGGCTAAGTTCCCAAAATAGTGATCAAATTTACCAAAAACTTTTAGATTTTCACAAATCAGACCAAATCTAAAATTATCATGGGTCTTGATGGGGAACTTTTTAGCTAACTCCACAGTCAACCTTCCGAATGTAAGCTACATCTTTTGAAAATATTGACTTGTCAGAATTGGAAGACTCAATGCAACAAATGCAACTTATCACGTCTACTCTAATAAGTCATTCGTCACATACAAGAACGAACAAGCAAGCACTTGTGAGCCTGAGCTTGACATCCATCCATCACCCTTGTAAACAAGTGAAGATGGGCATATGAAGCCTACACTACAACACTCGCATAGTAGCTATCACCTAAGGCTCTCTTACATTCACGCAACTGCTAGAAAAGGGATAACTCCCATCTCCTACAAATCAGCTGTGGGATAACTCCTTCCTCCTACAAGTCAACTGAGGGATAACCCAAGTCCCTAAAATTTAGCTAAGGTGGTCATCCACAGACCCCCTATAAAAACACCAAGACACCCCAATTTCAATGTAGGTGAAAAACAAAATTTTTAAGCTCTTTCTTTTGAGTTCATTGAGATTACTATAAGTTTCTGACTTAATCTTTGGAGAGTTTTAGGTTGGCACCACATTGATGCACTCTGAAGGTATTTTCATTCTTTAGGTTTTTGACTCTTTTTATTTTACTGAAGACTGCAGGTTTGAGCGATAGACCTACTGACAATTTTAAGCATCATCAGGTCTAATTCAATTTTATGAAACGGAGTATGTAAACATTTAAAACTTTTTCACCTAACCAACCCATAAACCATCAAAACCCTCCATCCTCCTAAGGATTCATCATCATCTTCACTGAGGTGAAGAGGTTTAGGTAGAGAGGCAAAGACCACCACTGTGATGGTGGTAGTCCGCAAGTGTCTAGGTGGAGCAAGGAGGCTTTTCCATGTCTAGATCAAAAAGTGAGTGAGAAAGGGGATAAATCATGTTTTAGAGAGACTAGGGTTTTGCCTTGAGAAACGAGAGAACAACTGCCTTGAGTGATGGTGGGTATGAGCAATGGCCATAGTTGTTTAGAGAGAGAGAGAGAGAGAGAGAGAGAGAGAGAGAGAGAGAGAGAGAGAGAGAGAGAGAGAGAGAGAGAGAGAGAGAGAGAGTAGCGAGTGGAGAAAACACAAAAAGATAGATATTGGGTTAGATCTAGAAAAATGGAGAGAGATTTTCTTTGCGTATTTGTGTTTGTCTGCCATGAAAATGTGCAAGAAAATCTGGGTTACTACAATTTTTTTTTTCAATATTTTAAATTAAAAAATTAATATTTTTTGGTTTAATTTTTTTTTTCAATTTAAATGCTAATGTGGCATTTTAAAATAAAATATAACTATTATTATTATTATTATTATTATTATTATTATTATTATTATTTTATTAGTTACATCAACTTGAAGGGTGCTAATTGTGCAATCCGTTAGCAATGTAAGTATTTTCCATCAATGAGTTGATGGTAGGAACTGAATTGACTACCACTTGAAAATAACATAGTTCAAATTAACTATGACCTCAAAATGTAGGGACTAAAATGGTATTTTCACCATAAAATTACTATACTTTAGGCAAATTGGATCATTTTTTAAAAAAAATAGAAAATTTTTAATACATGTTTTATACGTTGATAATAAAAATTGTGTATTTTCCATAAAATTTTTGTTATTTATAATAAATAATTATTTAAATAAAGGGACAAAACTAGGATTTCATCTTTAAGGGGTCAGAGTATGAAAAATACAGAAATCACCATGTAATAATGAGAATTATAAGAAAAATAAAAATATATGAAAAATAAATCCTGCATCAATTCAGGGTTGACACAATATAAAATTAAGAAATCATAATAACTTATTCTAATATATTTGATGTTAATCATCTATCAAGGTGTACTAAAATTCAAAACAATTTCCCTAGACTCTAAAGCCAAAGGCTACGTAAATTCTCTTTATATAGATAAAAAGGATAACTTACATTAGTGTCCTTTGAGGTTTTACAAAATAATGCCTCTCAAACGTTTCATGAAACACAAATACAGCAATTATATATATATAT
Organism: Quercus tomentella; assembly: GCA_028535165.1. Taxonomy (NCBI): domain Eukaryota; kingdom Viridiplantae; phylum Streptophyta; class Magnoliopsida; order Fagales; family Fagaceae; genus Quercus; species Quercus tomentella. Next base: position 55,991,458 of record JAPQVY010000156.1, on the reverse strand, counting down.
ATATATTGTAAGGACTGAAATTGTATTGGTCCTAAAACCGGATTGGGCTCCAACGCTGACGGCCCAAACAATAAATTTGTAGAGCGTGGATAGAAGAACTAGATTTATCTCGAAAGGAAAATGATTAATTCCAACGATTCAAGACGGTTTAACACAAATTAGATTATCAAATTTATCTTCGGACCAAACTAAGCTCCTTGTTTCATATGGTTTTCCTCAAGACAGAAATTGTATATCAGTTTCCCCTTCTCTCTTCTCAGTGCATTCTTCCGGATTATATATTGCCGTCTTGGTATCATCCTTACCACACACGTGTAGATTAGATTTGAGGGATTCCTTCCTGTCCCATCCAACATCTCCTAGAACTGTCTACCAGTAGCTGTAAGGCTGTTGGATCACTGTTCAGGCATTACCTCCACATTAATGCGGCCAGAGAGTTGGTTGGTAGGCATTTAATGCGGAGGTAGCAGCCTTTGAAGATATTTGTTTACCTTTCTTATCTTACCCCCGGCCTAACGTCTCACCCTTTGTGGTGGGACTACTCTGTAGTAAGTCTACGATGATATGACACTCAGATTTACCTCGGACACGAGTTTCCGAAAAGACTTTTGTCCTCGGACGCTTATTGGACCCATCTTATATTGTCTCTACTTCTCTCTTAACTTTATTCTCTTCATAGCCGAATTTGAGCCTTCTCGGACGATCAAATGTCCTCGGATAGGGCCAAAGGCCCAGCTAATACGGCTTTTAACAATACTTCCTAATTATCTGGCCCCCACATATATATATATATATATATATATATAATTATATAATTAAAAGGTTTTAGAGGAGAGTGAGCCTAGTAAGTGATGAACCAATTTATTATAGATTTTAGGCTAATTTAAAAATTTTATTTATTTATTAATTAAAAGCAAATAGATGTGTCTAAACAATCCCATGCCAGCATAACAGCCTAGAAGGTACATGCATTTGTTGCTAGACTAGCTAAAACAAGCTCACTAAACACATAAGCATCATATCTTTTAAAAACAAAAGACCACAAGCTGAACACGAAATCTCATTTAACTCTAGGCTTTTAACCAAATACATTAACAAAGTCTAACCCATTTGTGGGTTCCAGTTAGCTCAACTTGTAAAATTTCTGATGGTTGAATAAAATATTTGAGGTTCAATCCCCGACTACACCAAAAATCGATTGGTATCTTGATTTGATGATAAAGAGTTATCATCAGAAGTGGACACCATAGGTTGAAACTCTCTAAAAAAAAAAGAAAAAAGTCTAACCCATTTAATTCCTTTGTTATTGTGGCTTTGGTTTCAGCCAGGGGATTCTAAGCCTATACATCATTAAGTGCACTTGGCTTCTCTGTGTTTTCAAAATTGAAAACAGGTCACTAGCTATTCTCAATTTCATTTGAAAATTGAGATTAAGAAACCCTTTTTGATTTGTGTCTATTTTAAGTTACCAAACAAGGTTTTTTTTTTTTTTTTTTTTTTTTTTTTACAAAATAGAAATTAGTTTTTGAGAACTAAAAATTGGGGGGGAAAAAAAAAACAGTTGCCAAACATATAATAAGTCTTTTATTTTATGTTTTATAAGGTGACCCTAGGTGTAAATTAACCAATTGGCCATTTCCATTTTGGGTTCTCTTTAAGCTAACTTAATTCTCGAGTGTGAATTAGATGCAATTTCTTGAGGTTTAAATTTTAAAGGGTTAAATACTATTTTAGTTACTGAATTTTACCAAAAATTTGTTTTAATCTTTGAACTTTAAAAAGTTCATTTTTTGTTCATAAAATATTTAAAATGTTTTCTTTTTGTCCTTCAAATTTACCAAAAGTTTGTTTTTCGTTTTTAAACTAATAAATTTTTTTTTTATTTCCATCCCTATTTTTTTGTGTCTAAACAATTAAAAAAACTGTTTACAAAGTTTAAGGATGAAAACAAAACTTTTTAAAATTTAAGGACCAAAAAAAAAAAAAAAAAAAAAAACTTTTGGTAAAGGTTAGCGATTAAAATACTATATATATATATATATATATATATATATATATATATTTTAATTTTAAATATTAACTACATTTTTTAAATCAATTTTTTTATTACATTAGATATATTAGAAACTAGTTTTAACTATATATATACTTTCTTGAGGGTGTGTTTGTTTGAAGGTGAAATTGGGTGGATGGAAAACTTTGGAGAGAAAATGGGAATGAAAACTTTTTTGGAGTGTATTTGGCTGAATGGGAAGGAAAGAAAATAAATAATGAAACTCAAGTATTTTCTCTTTAGGCCCACCAAAAAGTTCTCTCCATAATAGAGAAAAACTAAAAGAGAAATTGGACATTATTTTTGGACGAAAATGCCCATGTGCAATTGCACATGGGCTTGCTTTGTCCACGTTGCTTTTTTTTTTTTTTTTTTTGATTTGCCTCTTCTTCGTGGAGTGCTCATATAAATATATATATATATATATATATATATATATATATATATATATATATATATATATATATATATATTCCTTTGGCTTCTTTTGTGTTGTTTTTGTTTTTGTTTAGATGTGATTTTTTTTTTTCCTGGACATAATTTTTATTTTTTAGTAAATTTAGGTGATTAATTTTTTTGGTTGTTTATCACTTTTTTAGTTTTAATTGGGCATTATTTTTTTAACGAGGGTATACGTGTAAACTTATACAAACTCATATTTTTCATTCCTCCACTTTTCTACTTCCAACCAAACAAAAAAAAAGAAAATTAAAATTTTTTCTATCCTCTTACTTTTCTATCCTCCATCATTTTTTACTCTCCTACATTTCTACCTCTCTAACGGACCCAAAGGAGTTGTGGGTTCGGGGGTATTATCAATTATGATCATCTTAGTCTCAAAGGTGGTTTCGTCACAGTTTACGTATAATGCATTCTATGTTCGAGAGTCAAGACAAAGGACTTTA